>JASANG010000373.1:0-348246 GCA_030248215.1 Enoplolaimus lenunculus
ATTAATTGACAAGTTATTGTTTTAAATTTTATTAATTCTAAAAAACGCTTTTAGTGAATTTTATTGATTGCGCGCTTTGGTTCAATTGCAATTCTTTCCACTATTAATTGACAAGTTATTGTTTTAAATTTTATTAATTCTAAAAAACGCTTTTAGTGAATTTTATTGATTGCGCGCTTTGGTTCAATTGCAATTCTTTCCACTATTAATTGACAAGTTATTGTTTTAAATTTTATTAATTCTAAAAAACGCTTTTAGTGAATTTTATTGATTGCGCGCTTTGGTTCAATTGCAATTCTTTCCACTATTAATTGACAAGTTATTGTTTTAAATTTTATTAATTCTAAAAAACGCTTTTAGTGAATTTTATTGATTGCGCGCTTTGGTTCAATTGCAATTCTTTCCACTATTAATTGACAAGTTATTGTTTTAAATTTTATTAATTCTAAAAAACGCTTTTAGTGAATTTTATTGATTGCGCGCCTTGGTTCAATTGCAATTCTTTCCACTATTAATTGACAAGTTATTGTTTTAAAAAATTCCATTAATTCTAAAAAACGCTTTTAGTGAATTTTATTGATTGCGCGCTTTAGTTCAATTGCAATTGTTTCAACTGTGTAAATTTTGAATTGTTGTTCTCGAATTAATAATCAGTTTTCAGCCACGCCACAGTATTTATTGTGGCTGATCCATGGGAAGGGCCGTGAACTTGTTGTATGTTTCAATAGACGATGTTGTTTGTTATCAAACTTTAACCGATTTAGCCATGAATATAGGGACTTTTGTCAATTTCGTCTTTTTATAGAAACCCTTTACCGAATAAATTTTCACTAGGCGAACAGTATTTCACTCGATAGGACATTCTTTTACGGTTAGGGTCGCTATACGTTTGGTGCCGTCCGGCGCCGTCCACAGCCGTGCGTCACGGTCTGTATCATACGCGAATTACTCATGTATAATACCGTACGGTGACGCAGGAGAACGAACGGCGCCACATGACAAGTATAGCACCACCCTTAGGTGGACAGTATTTCGCGGGAAAATAACATCAAATATCCGGGCGGGTACTATTTCACTAGGATATCGCCGATATTTTTGGTAAACTGAATTCTAAAAATTAAAATATGTTGCTTTAGCTGAACATTTAATTGACTATAAGTAGGAATATTATAAACATATTAGATTTTACAGTGTTCGCTATTAAAACATCGACTTTTGTACTCTTTTTTGGCCACTTGCTTAAGCCGTAACCTAATCTCCTAAGCCTAAGTTATTTCCAAAATTTGACAATTTTGGCAAATATGTTGCAGTGGACAAAAGGCTAAGAAAACTGTGAAAACACTAAATACATCCACAAATTTCAACTGAAACAACCTTAATTTTTCAATCTCACCCAAACTCAGGTCCACCTTTCATTAAATCGAACAATTGCGCCGGGATCGAGTAATTGTTTGAATCGACGCAAAAATTTAACGCCTTGATTTTCGCCAGATTTCGTATTGACCAATACGAGTAACGGTGAACCAATTTGACTTCCGGACGACGATAACGATGCGTGTCCGCTTGACTGAACGTCTTTCACTGCTGTCGGTAGTAAAACGGATACCCGACACACGCCTAACGAACAGCGACGAGGATACTGTAGCTTACACGCATCGTGAGTCTAGAAGAATAGATAGTGACTAAAACCTGGAGGATGTGGGGATGTCACGCTCCACCTTCCCATTCCATGCTGAAAATTGTTTTGGCTACGGCTTCCTAAAATTTTAAAAACTGATGCAATTTGTGCTACCAAGGGACAACTCCACCGACAATAATATTTTTTAATCTCAACAGTCCAAGTTACGTAGCTAAACTGAAAACTAAAAAAGCATTCATTTATCTAAGTATTTTATGCTTGCTACAATAGGATTAAGCATAAGCATATTCCTAAATCTAATTGAATATGCAACAATTTGTCTGCGCAGATAACATTTGGGATTAAACGTTGTAGGTCAACGAATCTCCATACGACGAGTTGTACTATTGCCTTATAAAAATTTTGACGAAATTAGAAAATATACACCAAAAGCTCCATAAAATACCACTGCTTTGCACCACAAACATCGCCAATACTGCAGCTGCATCAGCGAGCCACACGTATGTTCACAGAAACTGCACGTCTGCACGATATGGTAAATTGCCTTTAACCCACTGGTGTGGCAGGGTAACAGTCTGAAAATACCACCTAACTTAGGTGTATTGAGCAATTTTTCAGATTACCATAATGGATGAAATTCACACGCTCCATTACTTTCCTTATGTGGAACTGAACTGCAAAAAAACCGAGCACCCCATAGCCTGACCATGGCGAGACTCGGCCATTCGTCGATGGCCGGGGCATCTCGAAGGCCGACCGGACCTACCCGGCAATGGCGAATCGCCGAATAGGAGGAAAAGTCAACCAGAAAGCTCTTAATAATCGCTGTACTTCTTAGTGACAACGCAAATGGAATTTTAGATTTTATTCGTAATTTGTTAAACTTGCTGAGTAAGTAGGTTCAAAACAGGAGAAGCCAGTCCCATACCCCCCATTTGGTGGCCCCCAGCCCAAAAAAGCAATTGACCTGATACAAGATTTTAAAAACACAAAATTTAAAAAATATTTTGGTCATCGCTAGGGGCTCCCACCGCGGGAAATTTCGCGCCGGCCCTCACCTGGAATTTCGCGCTGGCCCCCACACCAAAATTTCCTGCTTGCCCCCACGCCGGAACTCTTCGTGCCTGGCCCCGAGCTAAGCGTGAACCTGTACTTAGAAGGTTTAGATTTCTTATAAATCGTAAACATGGTTTTCACCATTTCTGGTTCGCAAAATGTTACTCGCACAAACCAGGCTAAACCAGTGGAATTCATTTTAGACATTTACTGGCTGTCGGCATACGCGCCGGTCCTACCCTGAACGGGGCCTAATTATTTAATGGAGTATAGAGAAAAAATTAGTGTTGTTTTCGACATAAACTATTATTAACTGGTACGTGTTACACGCATTAAGCCACACTCAGTCGTAAAACCAGAATTTCACCGACAACAATCAATACTTAAAAATTGAATTTAGGTTCAAAGGTTGGATCAATGGAAGTTAGACGCATACGCTCGACTAAACCTATCCTACCTCAATCGTTTTCCAATTATAAATTTGACAATCTTTTGCTTAAAAACAAACAAGAGTTCATAGGCACCCAACAAACCCGCGTCTGCACACAAAATAAATTGTCTCAAAGTTTCAAGACTCCTATTTTCTTAATTTTTAAAATACACACGTCTTATAATTGAGACTCTCATAGCGCTTAAAACCATCCAAAAAACTTGTGTCTCAAACTGGCTTAATAATATAAATGTCTTAATATCAAGAAATTACTATTTCTAATTTATAAGACATAAATTTCTTCCCTTCAGAAACAATTGTCTAATATTTGAAGACGAATTTTCTGATTTTTATGACTCCCAAAGAGGTGCACCGTTAATATTCTTAAAATAAAACAGAAATAATTGAGTTTAAAAGATATTTCGGGTTGAGCTTAGGCTTCCCCAACCTAAGTTTACGTCTTGTAGGTGATCTTAAGTTGTAAAGGTGGAAGACTCGGTTGAGCTTAGCTCCCAGATTAGAACGCAACTCCTCTGACAAATCTTGAAAGATGTGTTGTATTTCAGAAAGATTTGGTCTTATATTTGAGAAAGATTGTCTTAATCGTTTAGGAAATAGTTAAATTTAAGACATTTAAAGTGTTAAATTTTTCACAAAACATATTTCGGCAAAATTTCAGAAACTAAGGACTTGTATTCAAGAAAATATATGTCTGGAGTCTAAATTAACACATGATTGTCTTTAGTCAAATAAGATATTTCTTGAATATCGAAAAATATTTTTTGCGTGCGGATTGGCCCCTGGATTCAAATTAAAAGGCTTACCCCATCGTGACTGTAGATTGCATGCTTTCCAACGGTATCCAGTGTTGTCCATTTGCAAGTTTCTTTCACTTTCACTGCACACTTCTTGTGCACTTTAAATTTACAAACTAAAATACAAAATGACGAAGTGCTTTCGGATTTGTATGGGGTCAATTTTGCCCCCCCTCCTGGAAAATTTTCAACCTTGCATGTAAATCAAAAACAAGATACCTCAAGCATGCCTACTGGAAAATTTTTAGCCCCCTAGCTAGGTGAGCCGGCTACGGGCCTGTTATTAGCATGACGAAGCTAGCATACTGTTTGTTTACCATTATAGACTTTAACAGAATACGCGCTTAGAAGATTGCTAACAAAGAAAAATAGTCCACTGGAAAACCTTTACCTGTAATCCCTAATATTAGGCCTGTAGCAAACACTTTTCCAGGAGAGCCATACAAGGGTTTTCAATGATTTACAAACAAGGTTAAAAATTTTCTAGAGGGGGGCAAAATTCCTATATGGGGCTGAGCCCCCTAGCCCTCCTCTGACTACGGGCCCGCAAAATCTGTGTATCCAGATTAGTATTGTTCACATAGTTGGGTGTAGGTACCCTGGTGCATTTTAAATCAACAAATATGGTGAACTTCTGAAAGTTTGCACTGTGTCAGTATGTGATTTGTTCGACTTTTGTAATAATTGTAAGATCAGGCCGCTGTTGTAAGCTGTTGTTCGCAATGGTGAATTACAACAGCTGGGCAGATGGGCCATCAACGCCGTCTGCCCCGGAAAAAAAAAGAAGAAGGAGACGGGCGCCATTTTATTAAAAGCGGCGCCCAATAATCATTGGTGGTACTTGTGATTACGCCCTTGGCCCTACGTACATTACATGGTATCCGAAAATACATTGCCACGGTTCGGGCTTTTTATGTACCATATAAAGTTTTCGATTAAATATAACTGGGCCCGTGTGAACAATAAGGACCTGCCTACTAAGCCTAAGTTTATCGCTTGAACTTAAGCCTAACCCTAAACACAAGCCTAATACTAAGCCTAAAGCTCCAGTCTCAAAGTCCCCCAGACCTCCCCTGTCCCTCAGTGGATTGGTCGCTATATGCTTGACAACGGCCAATAAATTGTATACTTTCACAAGCCAGCCAATTTGACGAAAATGCAACCATCGCAGTTGCGCTATTTTCGCAAACATTACAAAATGTCGATCGACGCACTGAGTACACAAACCAGTTGTGATATCCTTTGGTCAGTTGGCGATACTGGTCATCAACAGATGCCTAGAATAAGTTTACAAAAAACAGACAATTATTGCTGTTGAAACGTGCAGTAAAATGCAATTTTAGAATGCAATTTTCGATAACAAAACGACTGCAAATAGATCACCAATTAAAATAATTTACACTTCTGGAAGAAGTACTTAGCTAGCGTCAAATTGCAGACATATTGGTTACGTTTGTGAGCGAAATTTCAAAAATTCGTTAAAGTTCAAAATAAAGCGTTGTGTATCAAAAGGGTAAGACCACAGTATTCGGGGCGACAAAAATTTAAAACAATTGCTACTAATACAACTTGTTCATTATATTGCAAATACAGAAACCAAGACTAAACTTCGTCGAAGTCCTCCTGTCGAGGAATGTAGAAATTTGGCAATCTGCTCTGGTATGCAGAAATATGGTCATAAATACAAATAGCACGGCGAAAAAATACAGGTATCTGCAGACAAACAAATCCACTTACCTCAAAGTATTCTTTGCTTCCGACACTTTTCAAAGCCAAAATCCAAGTATCCATTTCTTTTTTCGATTCAGCGCATAATATGAAGTTGTTATACGGTGTGATTACCTGAAATATTTATTTATTCATTAAGATATAATTATAGAACAGCATTGCAATCCTGTCGAAAAATGCGATGTTAATAACAGCCCAAAAAGTAAGAAACAATCTCGTTTCTATTCGGGCCTGTATCCAGAAGGGCCACACCTCCTCCTGTAAAAATTTTGGCTTCCGCTGAAAACCCATGTATGTTCCACGTGAAAACGTTTTAGCCCTCCTAGCAAGATGAACTGGCTACGGGTGTGTTTGTATATGATATTCTAATGTTGATACGTCTACAGCTGACGTGAAGGTCTAAAGCTTTTGAACTATGGGCGCGCTTAGGCGTTTCAGGTTTTCAAACAAGCAGCCTGCAAATGTTGTGGAATACCGTTTGCGAAATTGTGTGTTTAATGATGGGTTACGAGTCAAAAGCTTGACGCATGTGACCGAAATTTTATCACACTGACGACAGTCCGGCGGCATTATCTTAGCCCAAACCCCCCCAATTCGGAAGCCGCTCCTTGGGGTTCCCATCTTGGCAAGCTAAATTTTTTTCGCACACCACGAAGTAATAGAGCTGTGATACATTTTATTAGGGGCACCCTCGAACCTGTTTCAGGGTTTCCGACTATCCTATTCCGGCCCTGCTTACTAATGCAATTGAAAGACAGCGTTGTCAGTTACACTTTGCGTAAGAAATAAACCAGGTTAAACTTGATTTGTGTTTAATTTATGATTAAGCTAAACTTTCATGTTCATAAATTTTGAACTGCAGTATTAATTATGTAATTAACTCAAAATCAGAACGCAACAAAATAACACATGAAACAGCGGCACCGGAAACAAGTTAATATTGGGGTGGCACAGTGGTACCTAAAATGGTTGAATGCTAAAGAGTGTTATTTTGCAAAATCACATTGTTTTGCGAAAAAATGTGACACACTAGAAGACCCTCCAGTAAAATGAAGTATTCACTTTAACTCTACAGTAACGCGAAAGCTTGTTTCGCTTTTTATCACCACTCAAAATGAAATCGTTTATGTCATTCAATGGTAAAGTATCAACGATATTCTTAAATATTACATCTCGGGTGAGTTTGCCTTACGTAAAATTGTACGCCAATGAGTGTAGCAAGCGAGAAAATTTGTTAACATTTTAGCAACCTGGTGGTGATTTTAAGGCTGTGTAGCGTCAGAAGCCATTAAAAAATCAGGGCAAAGTAGAACAATGTCAAAAACTTGTGAGCGAAGCGAGCAAGCAGCCAGATGCATTTCAAAATGTCGGCGGGGGCTCCTTTACGGGCTGGGGTAGTGTGCATGCGGGATGTTTCACCCTGGCGGGGCCCCACAAAGAGGAGTATGCGGGTGGCTGCTCTGGTCTTGGACTTCAGATAAGTTTTTAACGTTCGAAGCCTTGAAAAAGTTCGTTCCGCAGTTACCGATACTAGTATATATATATATTATGTATTTTGTAGTTAGTCTAAAAGGTACGAATTTAATAGCAGATTGGGTTGCGTTGGTGGAACAGGTACTCGACAGTTTGATATTGTGAACTCTAGGCAATATCTGGATAATAACTTTGCTCATGGGTAATAGGTCACATAGGTCATGGGTCCATTACTCTTAAATCAGGGTGGGTCATGGCTCGTAATCGTCAGACTCATTTCCATCTTCCCTATATATACTTGAGAATATGGGCACATACCTGGAATATAAATTTTAGTCCACGTGACGTGCATTCTGCAATACTTGATCCCATCAGATCCACTTCGTTGTAGCACGACGCCTGCAGCAGTTTAGTTACATTATATTTCCGGATAATTTATTTAAGTGGATATATAAACTACAAAATCGAATTCAACCTAACATCTATATACCGCTACGGGTGGCGCTATACTTTTGATGACGTCCGGAACCGTCCGTCGCCATCCGGCGCCGTCCGTCGCCATCCGGCGCCGTCCGTCACCATCCGGCGCCGCCCGTCGCCATCCGGCGCCGTCCGTCACCATATGGTATCGTACGGTGACGTGCCGTGCCGGACGCCTCACGACAAGTTGATTTAAATCTGCAATAAGGTTCCTAGTTAGTTTTATTTCAAAAATTGTGTTAAGTAAATCAAGACTTATAAACCACAGACCTGCAGCCAACTCACTTTGCTACGGGTGCTAAAAAATTTTCAAAAGGGTCATACAAGGGTTGTCGATGAGTTACAAGCAAGGTTAAAAAATTTTCTAGAGGAGGCAAAATTGTTCCAATGGGGCTGAGCTTTCCCCGAGCCCAATCTTGGCTACGCGCCTGATGCAACTACGAAACTGGGGAGTTCATATATATTAATATCATTAAGGTTTGTTAAAACACCAGATGGGCACGTTTGGGTGCACAAAACTTGAACAAATTTCATTATCCGCGCATCGGAGCTATGGACGTGCTATGTTTTCAGCTTAGGGTTTTACAGAATCTTTCAATTTGCTTCAGGTTCTGCGCTAAAATTTTTCAAGCATCAAACATATTTTAAGCTGGCTACTGCCAAGCATTCATTCACAAGCCTTTAAAGCAGTTGAAGTCACTTCGATTGAGAACATCTTGACTGATCGCATTGAAAGAAGCTCAAATTGATATCTTAGGGCAAAATGATCAGGCCCGTAGCCAGCTCACCTTGCTAGGGAGCTAAAAAAATTTCAACAGGGGCATACAAAGGTTTGTATTAACTTACGAGCAGTGTTGAAATTTTCCAGGGTCGCCAACACTTTGAGGGGCTAACTTCCTTCTGCCTCCCTGACTACGGGCCCAAACCATATGCTGACGGTTATGTTTTGAGCTTAGGGTTTTACAGAATCTTTAAATTTGCTTCAGGTTCTGCGTTAAAATTTTTCGAGGAAACACATTTTAAGCTGACTGTTGCCTAACATTCATTAGCCATTAAAGCATTTGAAGTCACTTCAATTGAGAACATCTTGATTGATCACTATGAACGACGCTATAATTGATGTTTTAGGGGGACATTTTAATTAAATCACAAAACGAAACGTGTACTGCAGCGACCAGAATAAAAGGGGTGGGGGCTGATATTTATTTGGCTTCTCCAAAGGGTACCCTTCCTGTTATTCGGTTACTGACTGTTATTTATTTTTAACCCGCCCTCCGCCGTCCATTGTTACTACTGATATATATCCAGTATTACATCTATCCGTTGAATTAAACATTTATTTATCTAGTGTCAACAGCTTGACCGATAATACAAGGTTAAAAACTTAAGTACGCTTTAAAGTTTCGAATTAAACTTTATTTGGTCCTGGAGTCACTTTTGCAGTACAATTAGGGATAATTGACTTTTATAGACTCTAATTAAGGTTTAGAGACTCCATACGCTTACGGACTCTTATTAGGGATACAGACTCCTATTGATTGGGACTCAAAATGAGAACCCCCTTTTATTACCCCCCTCTTATCCGGGTGACTACAGTAGCAAACGTAAGCGATCAAACATTTTTACAATAGATGCTTTAAAACTTACATCAGGTTTTTTCGCATAATTCAATTTGCCGGATCTTAGCTTGAAATAGCATCGAACCCATCTCTAAATTAAAAACGGAAAAAGAGCCAACATTTGTAAATAAACGTTGACCCATGTTAACTATAGGGGCGTGCCCACTAAAAATAAGCCTAAATGTAACCGTAAGCCAAACCTTATCAGTCTTTGAGTATACAGTCCTCCTATCTCCGAGTGGGCAGGTCCATATACTTGACATGTGCCTAAACGTTTCACAAAATTAGAAACAGAAGTTTATAGAACTTATAACTCAAACTAGAATGAGTAGGAAATCCTAGACAGCGAGATAGTCGATAAATAGAAAAAATTATAAAAACTTTTATCCGAGATATGTCAGGAATAGTGCGACACTAAATTAACACCGCAAGCATATATAAGTGTATCATGGTTCAACTGGAATTCCTGTTCCGGCCGGAATTGCTGCAAAAATTCAATTCCTGTTCCTGTTCCTGCAGTCAAAAATGCAGGAACTGGAATTTTTACGGTTTTGTGGCAAATTATTTATAATCATTTACGTATTGGAAACTTTGTCTTTGAAAAAATTTTTATGTCAAAATTAGTGTTTTTGCACCTAGTTCAATTTTGTTACAAAAAATTGTTTCTGATATGGTTCCGCAAAACTTACTGATGAAATAAGCTGAAAATTCTCTTATGGCATTTTTGGCAAGTTTTGTTAAAAGTCCAATAGTAATTCGGTGATGAAAATTATTTCAAATTCTGGTTTCTGTTCCTGTTCCCGTTCCTGCAAAAAAATTCAATTCATGTTCCTGTTCCTGTTTCGGCAAACTTTAGTTCGAACCCTGGTACGTATGTATGTATAAATAACAGAAAACGTTCAAGAACACGGTATATGCATTTTTTTCAACTTACCCCAAAAGGTCCAGTTTGCATTCGCAAGTACCCTTCTTTAATTGAAACCTGTGAAAAATTAGTCCCAAACATATTAATTTAATAATAGTAAAATCGGCCCATGTTACTATAAAAGCCGTTCCAATTGCCCGGGACACAAATATACCCGGAGTGCACACTTATGCGCTCCTGTTTACATATGCACAGGCAGATATATTTACGTAGGTATATATAATATATATACATATATACACATATATATTATATATGTATATATGTATATATATGTATATACATATGTGTGCATATATGTGTATATATGTGTATATATGTATATATAATATATACATATACACATATACATATATATTATATATACATATATATACATATATCTGTCCCATCTGTCCCATCTGTCCCATCTGTCGCATTTGTCCCGCTATCCCAACTGTCCCATCTGTCCCAAGTGTCCCATCTGTCCCAACTGTCCCATCTGTCCCAACTGTCCCATCTGTCGCATTTGTCCCCCTGTCCCAACTGTCCCGTCTGTCCCAAGTGTTCCATCTGTCCTAACTGTCCCGCTGTCCCATCTGTCCCAACTGTCCCATCTGTCCCAACTATCCCAACTGTCCCATCTGTCCCAAGTGTCCCATCTGTCCCAACTGTCCCATCTGTCCCATCTGTCGCATTTGTCCCCCTGTCCCAACTGTCCCGTCTGTCCCAAGTGTTCCATCTGTCCTAACTGTCCCGCTGTCCCATCTGTCCCAACTGTCCTATCTGTCCCATCTGTTCCATATGTCCCAGCTGTCCCATCTGTCCCACTGTCTCATCTGTCCCACCTGTTCCACTGTCCGAATTATATTTTTGGAATGTACTCCTGGTACATTGCTGTCCCGGTAAAATGGGACGGGTACTCCTGGTACATTTCTGTCCCGGGAAAATGGGACGGCCTTTAAAGTAACATTGACCGTAAAATCGATAAGCGGTTTTACTGTGGGAGCAGAATCATTCAACTCGAGCAAAAATTAAACGACGGTGAATTAGATTATGATGATCGTAAAGGCACAATTAGGCATAATATTTGTTTGATTACACTTAATTATTAAGCACACCAGAACTCGATTCGTCGCCTTTTTCCAAAAGCACTAATATTTTACCATTATATTTTTGTCCGCCCATTGCAAGTTTTCAAACAGTACCGTTTTATGCGTTCAAAAATTTTATTTCCTCATTAAATTTATCTGGCGAAAATTCAAACAAAACTCAAATGAGTTACCGTTTTGAATATATATGCCAAACAATCGGTACCACGACAATTCATCGCCCGACAACATGTAATTCAAAATTTGGTCGACTTCACAATTAGTCGCGCATCATTTAATGCTTAGGCTTAAGCTTAGGAATATGCTTAGATTTATTCAAAGGCACAGGGGTGTCGGTGACACCCTTCAAAACCGGTAGGAAAACTAAAGGTTCGAATTGCAAATTACAACATTTAATGCTAAAACTGCGACAACTGTGTATTTCTTTTGATTCTTGGTTGGTTACCTACTAAACATGGAATTCTTTGCCGAATTTGATGGCTCTTTCGTTATTGGGTTTACTGCTGCGCCGTTGTTTGCCACCCCTCCAAAAAATCGGTCCAGAGTCCCTACCCTGTGACGAAACAAAACATTGCATCAAGGAAACTCTATTACGTACCGATCATGGTGCAACTGGAATTACAATTTACCGGAATCGGAACCGGAATATGAAAAATTTACCCGAAACGGAACCGGAAAATGAAAAATACATGCCACCGAAAAATTCATTTTAATTTTCATTTTCGCAATATTATTGAAGAAATAACCCTAGTTGGATATAGGTATTCACCTTATCTGCTGTATTTTAGATTTTCATAATTCACGGAAGCGAAATCTGCCTTCGATAGTATATTTTTGGCAGTAGTCAGGATTGGCATACTGTGTACTAATGAAATCTAGTTAATTTTTATCGTCATTTTGTAGATCTTAATTAAAATCGACCAAATTTTAATATCGGAATTTTTAATTCCTGTAAAAATTTACCGGAACCGGAATTCCGGTTGCATCCTGGTACCGATGAATTTTAGATCACTGGCAGGAGGTTGGAAAAATGACTGAACTATTAGTTCTTAAATTAGAATTGACAAACTGTTAACTACCCAGAAAATATGATTTGGAGGGGGCTGCGGCACACTTACCCCTAACTCTACTCGGTTCACCATTGAGAAATGTAACAAACGGCCTTTGACGTATACAACGGTAGGACTAATGGGAATATATATGCCCTCCCGAAATTTCGGGACAGACAAAGTATTAGCTTTAAAATAATTTTCTGAATTTTAGACGTAAAAGAATTTGGTTTATACGAGGTTCATACGCTCCCAAACTGAAAAAGTCTGATTAATGTTCTCTAAAGGACTCAAAAGTCATTCAAATCTACAGTAGTACCGTAGTTTTTAGCTCTTTGGATGTTGAAATTTTTCGACGAAAGCTCGTTCCTTCACAGTCTTCGTCGCGTGCCGGCGTGAATTTCGTTGTTGAATGATGATGTCCTGGTCCAGATGAACGTTTTGTTACAAAAATTTGGTCGAATTCAGGCGTTGCGCTTGTGACACTTTTCGATCGAACTCGGTCCGACGAATCAACGATATCGAGCGATTCACTTTCGTCCTCCATTTCCAGCGTTGAAATAATATTTACTTGCACTACGTCATGGCATAACTAAATTGTTTTTCCAGGTTTCTATAAGTATATGGATTATGGGACGTTACAAACGGCAATTGTGTTGGTCAGGGCAGCGCAAACAATGGATTATGGGACGTTACAAACGGCAATTGTTGGTAACGGCAACGCAAACAACTACTGGAATACAAACTAATTTTGATTGGATATTGGATCACCCAAACAACTACTGGAATGCAAACTGATTTTGATTGGTTGTTATACAATTGACTTTGTTAGCAAGAACCGACATGGGTAATAACAAATTTTCTTCCACATAATTGCAAAATATAAACTACACCTGCGTGGCCGAAGAATCAGGGTTCGGATACGATGTACGTACTATAGGCAATGCGGTTTTATTTCTCAAATAACACACACTTGGGAACAGGGTGTCAGTCGATACCATTTCAACAATAACAGCATCCTTTCACTGACACCCTTGAACACTAGCGGATCCAGAGGGTGGGCGGGGAGCGGGCGTACGCCCCCTCCCCAACAGAAAGTTTTTGTGATAAAACGGTATGGTACCTCTACCTTACAATTTTTCCACCTCAGAAAATGTTTTGATGATACAACGATGAGGTCCCTACCTTACCATTTTTGCGTTCCATAGCATTTACCACCCCACCCCCCCGTCAGAAATTCTTCGTTCGCTCCGCCGCTGCCTTTGAAACAGACGAAATGTTTTTGATACCTAATTATTAGATTCAACTTCTCATACTAGCGAATTAACTGCAACCTATTTAGCAACGCGATGGCCTTGTTGAAAAAACTTTGCCTGCGGCGCTAACCAGATGTCTGGTGCAATACAAATATTCAAAATTAATCCAATGGGACGGTGGCAAAGTTAACATTGGCCTGCCCTCTTATAATGTATTGCCCCCAGTTCTAGCAAACTTAGCCCGGCTTTGTGGAAGTTTCAGAATTTTCTCACCGAGGGTGGGCATATGAAATTTAAAAACACCAGGATCAGCATCAAAACAGCACAGTTTTTATTCAAGTGCGTTAGGTTTTAGCTGGTGTATGACGTGCCAGTGAACGCCATTCGAACGCTCAATTATTCAATTGTGTATGAGGCTGAGTGATATTAAATCCAATAGTGCGTTTATCAAATCTATATAATTAAAGCTGGAATGCCTCACAATATACGTATTTTGGGCGATTTTGCAGAATTAAAAAATATGACCGACAAAGTATATATAATATAGTTCTATAAATAGAATATATACTTGATTTTAAGTATGTTTCGTAATCAAAAACGACAGCAAATGTAGGAATGAGACTTAAGGTACCTGTTCAACGACCGAATGAATGTTTTAGAGACTCGTTTACCAGGGTGCAACCGGAATTACAATTTACCGGAACCGGAACCGGAATTTGAAAATTTTACCGGAACCGGAAAGTGAAAAATGCATTTCACCAAAAATTTCATTTTAATCTTATTTTTTGCTCTATTATTTGTGAAATAACCTTAGTCGAACATAGATATTTATTTTATTTCTTGTATTTTAGATTTTCATCATCGACTGAAGTGAAATCCACCATCAATGGCTTATATTCGGAGTACAAGTGGCTTTCAAAAGAGACTCTTAAAAATTAGCAAAGTTAATAAAACGGCCAAATTATAATACCGGAATTTTTAAATCCGGTAAAAATTTACCGGAACCGGAACCGGAAGGTGAAAAAATGCCGGAACCGGAATTCCGGTTGCACCCTGCCGTTTACCTATTTTGAATAATGGTACACATGAATCAAAAACGTGGTTAAAAAGATGGTGCGGTACGCAATAACGTTTCTAGTCATAATTATAGTCGTTCAATCACAAGTGTCTGCTTGTATAATCTTTCAGCACCATACTGTAGTGACCCGAATAAGATGGGGCAATAAGAGGGGTTCCATTGAGTACCAATCAATAGAAGTCCGTATCCTAAATAAGAGTCCGTAAGTGGATAAAGTCCCTAATCCCTATTAGAGTCCATAAATGTCAATTATCCCTAATTGTAGTGCAAAAGTGACACCAGGACCAAATAAAGCTGAGTTCAAAATTTTAAAGCGTACTTAAGTTTTTAACCTTGTATTATCGCCAGCGCCGGAGCAGGCAGGGGTGTGGGCTGCCCCTAAAATTCCAGGGTGGGAGACCCGAACCTCGCGTGCGTAGCGAGCAAGAAGAAAGACGCATTTTAAAACTTGACCGGTTTTGGTGTCAATCGATTAGGGTGGGGGCGCCTTTAGGGGTGGGGCCCCCCAAATGGGTGTATGAGGAGTGGCTGCTCCGGCCCTGATTATCGCTCAAGCTATTGACACAAGACAAATATATACATTTAAGTCAACGGATAGTTGCAATACTGGATATATCAGTAACGAAGGGCGGCGGAAGGCGGGTTAAAAATAAAAAGCAATCCTTAACCGAATAACAGGGGAGGTACCCCTTAGAGAGGCCGAATAAATATCAGCCCCCCCCCCTCTTATTCGGGTCACTGCAGTATACACTTTGGTTTATATTTTCAAATTCAAATGTGTTACAAACAATCAATCAAAATCAGTTTGCATTTCAGTCGTACTTTAGGCTGCCCAATCCTCCAATCAAAATTAGTTTTGTAGATAAAGACGTGTTTCAAGTAAAATTTTCAACTGATTAGATATCTTCAGACAATTAATTTTTGAATATAAAGACAACCATTTCTTGAAAGAAAGAAGTTTGTGTTTATAAATTGGCACTAGTAATTTCTTGATTATAAGACATTTATGTTCTAACCATGTAAGAAACAAATTTCTGAACAGTTTAAAGATATTAATGTCTGAAATACAAGACATTTGTCTTCAAATTTTAAGAAAGTAGGAGTCTTGAAATTTTAAGACAATTTATTTTGTGTGTAGGTCTCCAGAGATCGAAACCAATATTTTTGTTTAAATTTCGTACTAATATTGCGTTTCGATCTCGCGAGCATCTCATTATATATAGCTCGGCTTCCGAAATTAGAAACTTCTGGATCCGCCACTGGGGCCTATGCCTGAGCAGGCAGAAGTGGGACCTCTCCCAAACTCCAGGGTGGGTGGGGCCCCTAACGTGGAGGGGGATGCAGAATTTATCGGCGTTTGATCTGAGATTGCCCAACCTCACGCTAGTGTTTCATAGCTCTGAGGACACCCTTCCAAAAATAGTTTCGCCTAAAAGTTGCAAAATGGTAGATCTAGAAAGTGAACTCAACTTTAAACTGAATTTACAATTCGCGAGCAATGCGAATTTTTTAACATTTTCTCCTAAAGAGCTCATATTTTAGGTGAAAACTTATACATAATCTTCATTTGCTCCAACCAGGGCAGACAGCACACGCCATAAACCACTCTAAAACTTTATTACTAACTTTTTATTTTACTGTTCTTGAATATTTCATTTCGGTGAGTTAAATTGCCGTAATTAAAATTGTAGACCACCGACTGTGTACTGAGCGAGAAAATTTCTTAACATTAAGCAACCCGGGGGGTTATATTAAGGCCTGTGTAGCGTCAGAAGTCGTTAGAAGAATCACGGCAAGGTAGAATGGTGTCAAAAACTCGCGACGAGGCAAAAGCACGACGCATTTCAAAACTTGGGCAGTTCTTGTTTCAACCGGTTGTGGTGGGGCCCCTTTAGGGATGGGCGTCCTCCAACTAAACTATTTCAGGACGAAATGCAAAGTGTTGTAGTACCTTAATAGAAGTGAGCATATGCTGAAAATTAACTCTAAACTTCACACGAAACGTGGAAATTTCGTCGACATTTTGTTGTTAAAGTTGCTAAATCACGCATATTTAAGGTGTCAAGTCTAAATAAATCTGCATATGCTAGAAGCACAAAGCACACATACGGTGTACAGTCTAAAACCATTTCTATCGCCGTCCTTTAAGTATTTCACTTCGGGAGAGTTTTAATACCTTTTACCCCCCTAAATAGAGATACGGTGGCAGCTCCGACCTCGGAGCTGAAACTACAGAGTTCAAAATTTAAAGCTTTAAAGGTAACTGAGGCCTTTTTTGTCTCCCCTCTGGCTTTTGCCCCGCTATCTACGTCATTGATTTAATCGTGTAATCCACTACAAAGCCAACCGTCAAAAAATGGCTACAATATATAGCAAAGATGAATGAAAAAAGACTGTTGAAAATCACCCGTATATAAACTATTATATGTTTATCCCGAAACATACAATGTGTGTCTGTCGCGCTTTGCTTTGTGTATATCTCACCAGTAGCACTAGCGGATCCAGCGGGGGGGGGGGGGCGGGCGAGGTGGGCGGCGTACGGCCCACTTCAGAAATTTTTTTGTGACGAAATGATAAGGTGCCTCCTACCTTACAATTTTTTCACGTCAGAAAATTTTTTGTAAAATACAATTTTCACCACAGTATTTTTTGTGATAAAATGGTGCACGATCCTTACAATTTTTTGTAACCAGAAATTTTTCGGTGATAAAATAATAACGTTGCGCCCACCTTACAATTTTTGCGGTTCATCCCATTTGCCAGCCCGACCTCCCCACGCAGCCGTCATAAATTTTTGGATCCGCTTCTGGCTAGTTGCCTGAGACGGAGCGGAGGGTAGAAGGGGTAGGCTCTTAGCCCCCGGACGAAAAATTTGAGCATTCTAAAATAATTTTACACTCGCTTGTAAATCACACAAAAATAGCCTAAAATGACCGTAATATGTTTAGCAGTCCCCTTTAGCATGTGTGCTGCGGTGAGGCTTGTAGTATAGTATGCGAATAACTGTGTAGTGTTTTATATTTCGTATCTCATATATATACACAAGGCTCTCTGCATTGTGTGTGCTATATACAAAGACAGCGTTCGCTGTGTTTAGTAGTATTAAAACTATTGAAACTAGACACAAAATAGGTATAATAAACAGTGTCAGGGGCGCCGACCCACAGACACGGGCGCAACGGTCGATTCGAAAACGAATGGGTGTACTTAAATGGCGAAACAAACATCGCGAGCGAAGCGGCAACAGGCCCGTAGCCAGCTCATCCTGGTAGATGGGGCTAAAATTATTTAGGAGGGGCAATTCATATGTTTTTAGTGACTTGCAGGCAAAATTGAAAATTTTCTTGGGGGCCAAAATTTTTCCAAGCCAAATACAGTTTTAATTATTTGTAAAGTAGCGATTGTTCAATGTTTTCAATAAAAGTTTCATTATACGGAATGAAAAATTTTGCTGACTTCCAAAATGGGAGGTGCCGGTCTCCCGCGCCCCCCGCCACCTGCGCACTGCCCGCAAAATATATTTTGCAAACGAATGCCAGGTGTAGTCAAAAGTTTTAAGTGGATAAAAAATTTTTTACCCGAGCTAAACTTTATCCGCGGAAATTTTATTATTTCTACCCGCGGGTATTCCAGCGCACGATTTCTTTACCCGTTACCCGTCTTTACGCGCACAAAATTCCGTTACCATTTACCCGCCGGTATTTTTTCTCCTGCGCTCAATGTAATTGTGTAACTTTTACAGTGCATTGATGTTTATACTCGCTCGTTTTACGTAAAAAACATTGGTGATTTTCAAAATAAACCATTAAGCGTAAAAATGTAACACTGGAAATATTGCATGTTTACGCCTATCTCCGTCAAAACTAGGTTGCTTTCGGATGCAAATAGAGTGATCAGTGAATTAAAACATTCGTATCTGTACAACCACGCATGGTTTCGTCGCAATGTCTTATAACATCTCATTCTGAAAACTTGTGAACATATATATTGTTCCAAGCTAGACAAAAATATAACCACTATAGGAACGCGAACAATGTCGGCAAATGCAATAAGATACATTGTTGGTGCCATTCTAACAGTAAATTTCAGGCGTGTGATATACTCATACGGTAAAAACAGTTTAAAAATTCAATTTTTTCACTCATACGATAAAAACAGTTTAAAAATTCAAGTTTTTCAACATTTATCTGATTTTAAGTATCTTATGAAAATTTGAAATGAGTCAAGAATCACAAATTTTTACCGGCACGCGCGGGTAAAACGTGTAGCTCTGGTGTAATAATCCAGTGCTAGCTGTCAGCCAGGAGTTGAGCGGCGATTGTTGGAAAATGAAGGGTGTAAAAAAATGTCATTTACCAAGAGTGGATCTAAAAATTGACCTCCCACCGGAGCCATTTAAAACTGAAAATTCCATTTTGATTGAATGATAAAATTGAACCTGATTTCTCGCTCGCTCCGCGTGTGAGATTTTATTACTGTTCTCGCTTTGTTGATATCCACGCGGTCACCTGACAGAGTATGGCTACTGCGTATTCGACAACAAATGTATTTCAAATTGAAATTTTTTACAAAACTGTTCAAAGCACAACGTTTACGCGGTTCGAGCGGGAACAGGTACAGCCAGAGATGTTTGCCTGCTGCTGTGGCAGAAAATCGGCAAATTTTATTAAGTTGTATCTGGTTCGCTTTAAAGCACTTAGCTTTGGGGTCAATATAGGTCACGTTTTGTTGTTCAATATCATATGATATTCGAGGTAGTCTCCAAACATCATATAACATATTTTTAAATGTCTGCATACTTGAGGTAACAAACCCAAATTATCCTGTTGAATATGACATATGATGTCAACAGTAAACATGATATGTTAGTTGTTCCGTACAGTGAACAGCCTTCATTCGTTTGATGGAAAAAGAGCGGCGGCTCTACATTTCCGCTGAAAGCGGGGCACCACCAAACGTAATATTGCCTGACGTTAGTACGATTAAGCGTAACTATATTTCTCATTAAAGCAGTTGCATAACAAAAACTATTTTTACATTTGCATGTTTTACCCTCATAGCATTCAGCTTCCAGGTCATGGCACTTCCGTTAGAGCAACATATTAAAAAAGTGCTTTAGAAAAAAGTGAGGTTCTGAAACGCAAAAACGCGCAATCCGAATATCCAGATATCCGGATGAATATCCGGCAAGAATATCCGGATATCCGGTGAAAAAATATCCGATGCCCGTCACACGTGCCAAGATAGAGCACAGGAGTTTTAATTTTTCAAGGTGAAAAATCTATAGCCAGGAATTCATTCGGTCACTTCTTGAAGGTTTACGATTTCGCTTTAAAGCTCGGAAACGTAGTTGTTTTGTTTCAAAACCGGGAAATATTTTTCAAACGTATAGTTTTTCTTTTGGTCTGATCATTAGGTTTGATTAGTAGCAAAGGACGGAAATAAGGAACACGTATATTGAGTGTAAAATAAGAAACAAAGAAGTAACGTTGGAAGTAATTTGCGGCAATGTTCCAAGATAGTAAAGATTTTAATACTATTAAAATCCACGCAACTTGCTCTATCTAGTGGAGCTATTCGTACTACATTTTATTGACAAAACTAAACACAAATTGCACAATATAACAAATGTTTCTTAAATGCTGCTAATGTGCACATTTAAGAACCATTATATTCGCTTTTAAGAAACACAAACTAGTAGTATTTAAGCCACGAGAAATATAAAGTAAATAAAATATATTTTCATTCTCAAATAACTATTATTACAGTTTAGGGTCGCGTAAAGGTCAGAGGTGCTTATGCTTAGACTTTTGCGTAGGTATAAGCTTTTTCTTACGCTAGGAATATGCTTATTCTACTTGGTGCTGTCTTGTTGTATTCGTTGGCCCGATTTTCTCTGAATTTTCAACATTTTAGTCTACTTATACTTTTAAATGCATTAGCATTATTATCGTGAGTGAATCTGACACGAATTTTTCTGTTAAATATACAAACGAAATACCGTAATTTGAGCATTAAAATTAAAAAATTATTAATTTGGCATACAGACAGACCAGTCACTTTACCGGAACGTAAGCTGTGCACCAAATTGCCAAATTCTTTACCAGTTTGCCAGTCTGCTACATTTCTTTCATTTACATCAGCTTGTCTCGATATTTCACATGTCTTGCATGTCCATTCATCTCAGGCTTATTTTTCTTATGTTTTTCTTTTGTTTTTCACTCAGTTCGATATTCTCATGGCTTGTGAGATGCACGTCAAATGAGCGATGATTATGTTTTTCAAGCGAGAACAAGTCGGCGTTCGACGCATGCGGCACATTTTTATTGAATAGTTCGCGAATAACAGTGATAACATGATAATCTGGAGTTGACGATGGGATCATATTATGCGCTGTCGGAAAGCTGAAATCGTCCATGAACCTCCAGTTCTATGCTATACATGACAGAACTAGTGCTTAAACTGTCTCAACATAAGATTGATTTATAACGACGTTATGCTGGTGGTCAAACTCGGTATTTTTTCATTAGATAATTTGGCGTCTTCGACGTATTCAACAAGCCATTGAGCGACGGTAACCAATCGAACTTCGCCATGAGTGACCAGTTTTAAAACGACGCGTTTCCATTCGTCAATTTTCTCAGTTGAGTTCAATTCGGGGTCGCTCGCACTCGGAGCTGAGCTGCTCCGGTAAATTCGTTTGTGATGAAACTGCTCCTGAAGGAATTTGCGATTCGTTGAGCGTTATCATGATGTATTGCTGTTAAATACTGCAAGTTCTAATGCCTCTTCAGACTCGTATTGATTGCCGCAAACCGCATTACCAAGTAGTGGAACTGCTTCGATATCAGAAGCCTTGTGTCCTGATGGTTCTTGCGTGACAGCTTGCCAAGTCATCGTTGAATGACACTTGCGAATCGGTGACCTTTTCTGATAAACCTGACTCAAAGCGATCTGCAATTGCAAAGGCTTCATGCAGTGGCGGATCCAGGATTTTAAAATGGGGGGACAAAATTTCACAGGTAATAAACTTATTTTTGACCCATACTGTAGTGACCCAAATAAGAGGGGGGTCCCCATTTTGAGTCCCAATTAATAAGAGTCCGTATCCCTAATAACAATCCGTAAGCTGGTAGAGTCCTTAAACCCTTGTTAGAGTCCATCAATGTCTATTATCCCTAATTGTAGCGCATAAATGACTCCAGGGCCAAGAAACTTTTAAAGCGTGCTTATACTATTGTGTATAGAAATAAACAGCGTAAAACAGCAATTGACACTATATAATTTTTGTCGAGATGCTGTTGGGGGCCCACGGCCGGGAGGCCCCCCGTGGATCTGCCATTGGCTTCATGATTAATAGCAAGCTCGTTGAGCAGGATAAAATCAACAAGTTTTGAAAGAAGAAATGATAAAAGAAGAAGTCATACTTCTCGAACGAGCGTTTTGGAAAAGTTCACCGAACAGCTGGTTGTCATCGATCTGATGAGCCACCAGCCTTTGAACGCAAATGAAGATGCACAAATGTTCTCAAGTTTGGTTGTAAATGATGTGTAGAATGTGGTGGAAAACACATCAACTGTATGTTTTTCTCATCAGTGCAAAGGACACTTGCCGTATCACCGTAAGCTTTATGTCCATCAAATAGAAGCGGAACGCCTTGTCCTCCTTGTGGTACAACACCGACATGTTTTACAAAATGCTGGAACCGCTTTTGAAATGCGTCCTTAGTCACATAACCAGTCTCTGTTGTGATAATCAAATTGTTTTCCGGATAGAATTTTTCAAGACCAACATTTTCCCGTTTTCATTTCAGTATTTACTGTAGGTGGAATAGAAAAATCGGTAACGCTAACAGCAGCTACTATAGGGATTGTTCTACCACATCCACCTTTACACGAGGGTGGATACGGCACCTTTTCTAGAAATAACACTTGTACGGCGAACAACAGTTTGCAAGCCGCTCTCATCCATATTAACCCTTTCTCACATGAATATTTTCTATTTCCCCTGAGACCTACTTTTATGCTAGGATTCGAACTCCAGTGACTGGAGTGGGAGGCGTATACCATCACCACTCAGCTATAGGAGCTTGACGCTCGAGCCCGAGAGGGCTCTCACGTCTTGTGGTGATTTAGTACTATGTATACGTGTTGCAATTGTTAAACAAAATATATTATTTACCGTATATACACTGCGCTGAGTTGCCTATAGGCAACTCATTGTGAGAAGGGGTTAAAAATTAGCTCGGGTTTATCAAGAAGATGGTGCTTTTCAGCGACGAATTTGTTGTCCTGGAACCAATTTTGACTTCTGCTGCGATTTACAGCTAAAGCACGTCTACTAGAAATGTTTTGAGGTACCCTCAATGTTTAGTTCTTTGTGCTTTTAAACCACAATCAACAATCTTGCCCCGCCCGTTTTATACCTGCGGAATATCGACCCGAGTTTCCAGTTTTTTCCGTAAGATCATATGCAATCTCTTAGAAACTGGTCTTAGGGGTACACCACAATTGTCAGCTTTTTTTACCATATTCACCAGCGGTTCTTCTTTTTCGGGCGAAAGCACCAATGGCCTACCAAGAAGTTTTCCAGGTCGACACAGACCGTGCAATCAACGGAAAACGCAGCATTGTGGAACATTGTAAGTATCTGCAGCTTACATGTTATGGCCAATGTATAGAACCGGGCCGCAACAGCAAAATTAGCATTACGAATATTCCTAAGTTTTAGCCTAAAGCTATGAATGAGCTTAAACCTAAACCTAAGCCTAGACCTAAGCAAAAAATTAGTTTAAACCTTAAGCTTACTCTACTGTCTACCGCAGAACAACGTTCCTCACGTTATCTTTATAAGATCATTCATGTTCAAACGTTTGACAAGAACGTGCTAGTTGTTAAACTTGAAAAACTTCAGTTTAAGGTAGCTACACTTTATTGTAAATGATATTCGTCATAGTTCAAGACCCAAAAGTTTACCAATACATATGAATAACTATGCACCTTCATTCACCGCTGCTTAAACTTTTTACTGTTTTATTATAGCTCGCACAATTTCCATTGTCCTGCATAATATTAAACGCTATTTAGTAGAATTTTGGAATAGGTATATATCATATTCATTTAGTAGAATTTTGGAATAGGTATATATCATATTCGCACAAAAGTGACGCAGTATCATATGACAAATGGCTATTTGCGTACAATGATCGCTCGAGATGAGTGATTTGCAAGTCAATTGTCATGTGGCATTGACATTTTGTCTACATAACCGCTATTCAGATCGCAACATTTTATTGTGACGTCGAATGAGCTTGTACAAAACGTGGTCCAAGCTGCCCCAGTTATAACGTGAACCCCAAATAAGTGTAAACCTAGCCTGAACTTTAGCCTAAACCTAGGCGTAAACCTACTGTAGTAACCCGAATAACAGGGAAACTGATATTTATTTCGCCTCTACCGCTGCGGACTGTTCTTTATTTTGCAACCCAACTCCATATGTTTGGACATCGCACCGTAACTATGCCAGCCATTTTCTATGGTTAAATTCTATACTTTTCGAATACTCAATCTACTTTAGGGAAAGTGTGGTTTATGAACTAATTAGTAATTTTTGGTCGCCGTAAAGCGCTAAATAAGATAATTAATTTATTGCGTTATTTTGTTGCTTTTTGCAAGTTTGCCAAAATTTCCCGCCAAAATTTGAATTTTCCCGCTAAAATTTGAATTTCTCACCAAAATTTGAATTTTCCCACCAAAATTTGAATTTCCTGCCAAAATTGGAATTTCCCGCCAAAATTTGAATTTTCTCGCCTAAGTTTGAATTTTCCGCCAAAATATGGTTTTTCCTGCCAAAATTTGAATTTCCCGCCAAAATTTAAATTTCCCGCTAAAACTTGAATTTTCGCACGTAAATTTGAATTTGCCGCCAGAATTTGACTTTTCCTCACCAAAACTTGAGTTTTCCCCCAAAACTTTAGTTTTCCCGCCAAAATTTGAATTCCCCGCCAAAATTGGAATTTCTCACCAAAATTAGAATTTTCCCGCTGAAGATTTAATTAGCCGCAAAATTTGAATTTTCCCGCAAAAAGTTGAATTTCCCCCCAAAATTTGAACTTTCCCGCCTAAATTTGAATTGGCCGCCAAAATTTGAATTTTCCCCACCAAAATTTGAATTTTCCCGCCAAAATTTGAATTTCCCGCCAAAACTTGAATTTTCCCGCCTAAATTTGAATTTTCCACCAAAATTTGAATTTACCCGCCAAAATTTGAATTTCCCCGATAAGGTGTCCCTAATGTGTCTATAATATAAAAATATTGTCCACTGCACTGTTTTTCAAACAGTTCAATTTCCTAGACAGTGCCACTGCAAAACAGACTTGTCCGGATAGAGTTTTCATGAAATTATATGATGTCCGCGAATGGCGGTTGTAAGGTGTGAGTGACATAATGCGGCTGAGATTCCCCCTTTTCATTTTGCGAGCAAACGCTTCAGATTTTTTCTGTCAAACCAGAAAAACAAGACTTCAAACAGGATTGGCTGTTCTAATGCACTCTTGAGTCTTGACCATAGATTTTTAGGGCCTTTTCATTTCTCCCCTCCACCCCGCGTTGCCCAAAAATGGTTCAATTTATAAAATTTTTGCATATTTCAGCTTCTCATGGCCTCCCCTGATCTTTCTACGCTTAATTTAGAATTTTTGAAAAATTCAACTTTCTAAAATGTTCCAAGGTCCGTTCTTCGGATCCTAAAAATTTTTCTCAAAATTTTGCAAAATCATATTTTGTTCGATCCAGCTGCAGAGCTGATTCGAATGGTGTTAAATTTTTGGAAGGCAGTTGCTTAACAATTATGGTCAAATAACTGCTTTGGCACCGTCCCAAATCGCTGGCACGCGCCAAATAAGTAATTTGACCATCATTTTTTAACCAACCGTCTAAATACGGAAAATTTAAGACCATTCGACTCAGCTCTGCAAACTGCATCGAATGATATATAATTTGTTAAACTTAATGACAAAAAAATTTTGTTATACTTGGGCCATCATTCATTTAAATTCTGTAGCTTTCCGTACATCAGTGTTGTCTACGGCATTTATTCAGACCAAGCTATGGTTTAAGCCTATTTTGGCGCTAAGCCTAAGTTGCCTGCAGTTGTTGACAAACCTATTGGTGTTTTTGCTTTTGGTCGCAAAAACAACATGCGACAGTTAGCCTTTATATAATTCGCTCAAGAACAATGAGTTTACCAAAATTCCATTAAGAGGTGAAGTGTTTATGGTCTGTTCCTCTTGTGGCATTAAGGGTATCGACCAACGATGCCATCCGTTTTAAAAGGGGCGATATGCCTGCTAGCCTTCTGTAACAATGAAGTTGCTAGTTGCAATTATTCGTCTTGCAGAAAACGCAATTACAAAATAATAAATATTGCGCGATATTATATATAATATATACATATATATATACAATATATAATATACATATGTATACATACACATATATACATATATATTGAACGTTTCACAATAATTCAGTAAAAACAACAACATCACTATGGACTCAAAGTTGCTCACAATATCGGGAAAATATAAAGAAAGTTTCAGTGAGTGTATCCACAGTAGCATGCAGCAGCATTGCTTAATGTTCTTTGTGTCCCCTTTGTGGCCGTACGCCGACATCGTGTATGCGAGTAGAAGCCCCCAGACGTTGTTTTCATCTTTTATTGTTTGTAATATTGTTTTTATTTCGATGTTTTATACATTATTTTTATTATTATTATTATGATTTTATTTTAGCTGCGCTGTGTAGCAGTTATGCAACAGTTTTTAAGTTTCAGACATTATAGGTGTTGAGTGATATTTCGATTATGATTTATGCTTTTCTGACGTTCGGTCAAAATCTAAGTACAGTTCGATTTAAGTTCGAATTGAATTTTTGATTTTTTGTTTTTTTTCTCGCATTTTGAAAATATTATTTTTTTAATTTCGTCATACTACAAGTTGTGAAGACAGTTTTGAAGCGGCTTTATTATAACCAGAATTATTGAGTCATTGCCGTAGTTTTACGGGTTCTTTTTTCAAGTTTGAACATTGGAACCAAAATATGGTTGCAGCTGGAAATTTAAGCTTTAATGCTGACTAAAGCTTTGGCGGAGGAAGTCACGTGCTGAGTGAAGTTATCTGATGTATGAACAATATTTTACTTTTCTAGAATTTGTGCTGGTTTGTTAACGTACAACGGATATATGTAAAGATCAGGGGCGGAACGTTTTTCTGTCTGGCTAGAAAAGAATAAGCTTAAGGTTTAGACTAATTTTTTGCCTGGCTTAGGCGCAGGCTTAGGCTTAGGCTTAGTAGTATGCTCATTCTTACGTTTAGGCTTAAGCTTATGCTTCCTAGGCTTCGGAATATGTTTATGCTTCCTAGGCTTTGGAATAGGCTTATAATACTGTTCCACCCCTGTTCTTTACATTGGCCCGTACAACTAAGGCGGTGCTGTACTTTTTGACTATTTTCATTCCGCCGGCTGACGTCCGGCGCCTTCCGGACCAGCCTGTAACCTGCACACTTTGCTAGGGATTAAAACAATTTTTCAAGAGTGTGCAAACAGGGGTATTCGATGACTTACATGCAAGGTTGAACATTTTCTAGGACGGCTAAAATTCTTTCAGGGGACGGGCGAAGCACCCTGTCTCCTCTCAGGCCACGAACTCGCGTGCGGACCATACGGAAACGCATGTCGCTTGCCCGATACAAGTACCCTGCTTCTTACCTGAAAAATGAAATTTCCAGTAGCGAGATGTTTTAGAAAACTGGCACGCGAAGTGATTAAGCTTTCTATTCTTTTGTAAAGTTCACGTAAACTTATCTTTGGCAACCCGGAATAGCCTTTGTTTCGAACCAATTGAGGTCAGTTAATCAGGTAGTGGGACAAAAATTTAATTCCTACGACATTGGCATACAAACCACTGCTCTCAAGTTTCAAGTAACTATTTCATACCAGTAATCAAAAATTGATGTGAGCCATGTTACTTTTGGATCCCTCCCATTTTGTCACACGACTGCAATAAAGTAATATCAGATTTTAGAGTATTTGCCTTAGATTTAGGTTTAGGTTTAAGCTTAGTATTTGCCAAAAACTTGTTGGTTTGAGTTCGGAAAAAACTGCAAACAGGATTTGTAGTATCTCTGAAACTTAAGCTTACTCTATTGCAGTCCCGAAAAACGTTTCGCCGCTGATCTTTACACGAGCCCTAACACGTGAGCGAAACTTGTAGTTTTCTGTGACGTTTCTTTTTGTCTTTTTTACGCAAATAACATATTCCTAAAGAAAAGATTGATATTTTGAAAACAAGTTTTTCGTTTTTCCAATACAGCAAGACGAGTTCCAAGCTGACCTAACGGCAAGCGCATAAATTAAAAGCGAAATAATTACAGAACGCAGTATTTTATTGATTTAAATATTGGTAAAGCGATGTTAGTCCACACGTAGTATGGTGCTAATAGTTGTAAATATATCAGAAACTCGACGTAGGCGCTGAGTTAGATATACGCTCGTAAACAAATCGATATTGATTAATTCAGTGGCCAACCGCTGTCGTTTATTGGTGCCACAACCGTTCGCTATTGGTCCATTTCTCCAAAACGATTATATTTACTATTGGCCAGTTATATAAGTAGCCAATCAGCACTTGGAATCGATTAAAACTTAGAATCTCAAAATTTGTCATGTCCTGGGGTGATTTAGTCAAAAATAATCTAGTCGGTACTGGAACGGTGTCGAAAGCGGCAATTTGTGGCCACGATGGAACTATGTGGGGCGTATCGGATGGTTTTCAGGTAAGACGAACCACAGTTGAACTGCTCATTCCTTTGATTGATAATTTTTTCATTACCAAAAAAAAAGTGACCATTGGTAAGGGCGTACACGAGACGCGGGATAGAGAGGATATACTGTAGTGACCCGAGTAAGAGGGGATTGATATTATTTTGGCCTCTCCAGAGGGTACCTCCCCGTGTTATTCGGTTACGGACTATTATTTATTTTTATACCGCCATTCGTTACTGATATATTCGGTATTGCAACTATCCGTTGAATAAAACGTATATTTGTCTTGTATCAAAAGTTTGAGCGATAATGCAAGGTTATACTGAATGTACTTTGATAACTTAAGTACGCGTTAAAGTTTCAAACTCAACTTTATTTGATCCTGGAGTCATTTATGCCCTGCAATTAGGGATAATTGACCTTTATGGACTCTAATTAAGGTTTAGGGACTCTATTCGTTTACCGACTCTTATTAGGGATACGAACTCCTATTGATTGGGACTCAAAATGGTGACCCGCGTTGTATTCGGGACGCTACAGTATGCCCTTTTCCTAACAGAATTTCTGGACAAGAAATGAAAAAAGCACTGTCAACATGCTCCAAAATAATCTTCTGTATCCCGAATGTCTGTAGTATACTTTTGATGGTGAAATTTTTCTTTACATGAAGTTATCCGTTTACGAAATGACCCTAGCGACCCTTTTAGTTAAATTTATTAATTATAAACTCATCTGATTTCATAAATGTATTAATTTTATAGTCCTATTCGATTATTAAAAGTATATTACCTTGCTGAAGCAGTTTTTTTATAATCACACGTTTTAACAATACTGTAAAAGAGACAACCCGGCAGAAAATTTCTTTTCCTTACACTGTAAATTCCAGTGAATTGGTTAATTATCTCTCAGCTAGAGTGTTAGTTATTTCTGAGTTAATAACAGTTAACATTAACTCGCTCTGAGTTGAGTTGATATTCACTCGTGAGTTCAGTTTATTCCGGGTAAAGTTGAATAATTAAGTTAGAGTGAGTTTTATTGACTCAGAATTCTGAGTTCTGAAAGTCCTCACTCAGACTGAGTGATTCAACTCATTCTAAGCTAAAATCAACTCACTGGGATTTACAGTGTACAATTGTAATGGGACCCGAGTACCTAGAATGCACCTGTAAAACTTATCCACCGTGTATGTTCAAAATATTTTACACGTTCAGCGTAGTTTCCAATATTAAATCATTCACTCTTAATTTCAGTGAATGTGTTTTAACTCAGAATTAGTTGAATCACAGAGTTGGATTTAGGTCTTTCGGAACTCAGAATTTTGAATTTATTGAACTAAACTCTGAGTTAATTAATCCACTCAGTCCGAAATAAACCAGTTCACAGTGAGATGATGTTAAGTGTTATTAACTCAAAAATATTAATTAACAGTGACTAATTCGTTCTCTGAGTTGACTAATCTGCTCACGGAAATTTACTGTGTTGTGATGCCATTAAATCAAAACATAAAATGCAAATCCTGCCCAGGACAAACGCACAAAAACAAATTTGAACTTTTTCTCTCTTTTGGTAATAAACACTCATGACGATATAAATTAAGGCCCAGCGCTCACACAGTAAATTCCAGTCAGTTGAGTTGAGTTGAATGACTCAGTCTGAGTTTGAACTATCAGAACTCATCATTGTGAGTTGATTCAAGTCATCCGGATTTAATTAGTCAACTACTCCGTAATCAACTAAACGCAGCGAATCAACTCAACTCAGCGTGAGTTAAAGTTTACTGTTGTTAACTCAGAAATAACTAACTTTCCATCTGAGTTGATTAATGAACTCATTGCAATTCACAGTGCAGGTACAAAGACATTTGGTAACACAAACCCGAAGGTAAAGCTGCAGTAATCTGCAGAAATATTGGGGTACAGGGTTACCACAAATGGGCATGACGCACTTTGTTGTTGTTGTTGTTATGTTTAGGAAAAGCCAACATTTATTGAATTATGTAGAATAGGATCATGGCACTACATATTTAATTTTTACGGAGTTATTTTAGTGCCTAAATATCGCATATTCAAAGTCGCGTTTCGATGTTGCTGCACATACTGCGCACATCACTGTTTTTGTTTTGTTTGTATGTTTGTTTTGTTTGTTTGTTTGTTTGTTTGTTCGTTTGTTTGTTTTGTTTGTTTGTTTGTTGGCTAGTTAGGTTGTTTGTTTGTTTGTTTGTTTATTTGTTAGTTTGTTTATTTATTTATTTCATTGATACAGTGTGATATTTTGTCCCAGGATACAATAAAATTTTAATCATGGTTTTTCAACTTTAGGTTGCAGTGTTCTTGCTTAGACGCTAGCGCCGGCTGGATGGTAACGAAAAAGACCCCACACGAGGACCCACAACTTAGAACTAATGAAAATATGAGAGCGAACAGAGCGATAACCTAAAGCATTAATAATGCGACAATAATAATCTGAATTGGGGGGAAATTTATTAAAACGCATGGGCTATCAGTTTTACATGAAGCTCCCAAATGATGGGGTCTACCTAGTGCGGAGTTCACGTTATAACCGGGGCAGCTTGGGACACGTTTTGTCCCTATTAGACTATTGGGTTACATTTTGTTTGCTTGTAGACCCCATATTGTATTAAAAAATTCATATGCAGGTCACCTTTTGTCCTTCAATATCATATGATATTCGAGGCATTGTCTGCGAATATGCGAATATCATATGATATATTTTCAAATGTTTGCGTAGTTGAGGTAACATACCCAAATTGTCCTGTTAAATATCATATGATACTAGAATTTGAAATTTGAATTTTTGAATTATGAAGCTGTGGTTTAAGCGATTTTGTGTCGGAAACGATTTGCAGGCATGTATTTGGTATTTAAAGCACGTTTGTGCCTCTGCCGTCCAACTTTTCATTCATTTATTAGTACCCAAAGGTTACACTGTGCCGCTGAATATCATATGATATTCGTTGAAATTTTGGAATATCATATGATATTCGCATAAATGTCCGACAGTGTGACGTGACATACCATCCCTTGTACACATTGATCATTTGAGAGCGGTGGTTGGTAAGCTAATGTCATATGACATTCGAGTTTTGTCTGTTGACCCGATATAAGTGCCCAAATTTTAACGTTGACGTCGAATCAACATGGGACAAACCGTGTTCCGCCTGCCCCGGTTATAACGTGAACCCCGCATCGAGAGTAAGCAGGGGGGTAACCGCGACCTGAGTATCGTGCCATTGTTTATTGGTTTAACTTTATAGGGTGTAGCCAAGAGATTGGGCAAACAGGGCTGTGGCCCTTCCTAAAGTTTGGAAAAACCCGATTTCGTTCACTAAATATGTTTTAGAGAAGAATCGATTGATTTAGTTGCAAGCAAACTAAAGCCGTAACAATAGATTAAGCGTATTCCTAAGCCTAATCCTAACCGTTGAAAAATGCGCATTTTTAAGCTTTCGCCTAAACCTAAGCCAAGCAAAAATGTAGTCTAAAATTTAAGCCTACTCTTTTGCAGACGCACCAGAAACTGGAACGGCCGTAAAAGTAACATTGGCCAAAATCTAAATTTATATTTGCTATGGTCTTCGTCAAACTGCAATTTTGGCTACGCCCATATGCTTTAACAACTAAATACGCGTATGGCCGTAAATTTCAGGTGACTGACGGTGAACTACAAGAGGCCGTTCGCGCATTCAGCAATCCAGATGGCGTCAGGGCAACTGGTTTAAGATTTGAAGGCGAAAAATACTTTGTTCTTCAAGCTGATCCTGATAGAATAATTGGCAAAAAACAATCCCGTGGATTCTTTATCTACAAAACGAGTCAAAGTAAAATATATAAATATTGAATAGTGAAGATTATAGTGAAACTGCGAGAAAAAAATACATTTTAATTACAATAAGATCATGATTCACTTAATTGAAATATTGCATAGTTTTTTTACTGACAATCGTCCACCGAAATGTCAAAATTGAAAACAGTTTCAGTTATAAACTATTGTTTGAATCAAACAATAATTCTAAGATCCACACTGCAAAAAATGGTGAGTCAAATTGGGTCTCTCCGAAATAGGCTTTTAATAACTACACAAACTGAGTCAAATTCGACTCCGCCAGTGTCAAATTCGATTCACTGAGCAATTCAGCGAATCGAATTTGACTCTGGCGTAGTCGAATTTGACTCAGTTTGTGTAGTCAGCAAAAGCCGATTTTGGAGAGTGTCAATTTGTCTCACCATTTTTTGTAGTGAAGTGCATGAGCAGATACGAGTGGAGGCTTCGCCCAAACTCCAGTGGGGGGGCCGCCGAACTCGCGAGCAAGAAGCTACATGCTTTTTAAAACTTCGGCTGTTTTGGTTTTAACCGGTAAGGGTGGCGGCCTATTTGGATGTGGGCCCCACAAATGGGTAGTATGGGGGTGGCTGCTCCGGCTCTGCTAATGTCTATACCGAAATCAAAATTTGATGTTATTAACTGCATACTTTTTGGTTAGAGTTATAGCTAGGCTAACCTATTTATATATTTGATTTATTTTGTTGCTGGCTTTCGAAATTTAGCTCAGAAGGCGCAGAAACTTAAAACAAATTGTAACAAATTTGAATAGCCGGCAATTTCAGGTGCACGTTGTAAAGTATTTTGGACAAACACAGTTTTTATTCCAAGCTTTAAACATTGGGTCTTTCGATTTAAATAACTGCGTGCCAGTAAATTGTTAGATATATACTGTAGTGACCCGAATAAGATGGAGTATTAACAGGAGGTCCCCATTTTGAGTAATAATAAATACTCCGCATCCCTAATAATAAGAGCGCGTAAGTTGATAGAGTCCGTAAATCCTAATTAGAGTCCATAAATGTCAATTATTCCTAAATGTAGTGCATAAATGACTCCAGGACGAAATAAAGTTCAGTTCGCAACTTTAAAGCGTATTAAGTTTTGAAAGTACATTCCTAAGTATAAGCTTGCATTATCGCTCAAGTTTTTGATACAAGACAAACGTTTAAACGAAAAGTTTGAATACCGGATATATATCAGTATCGAAAGACGGCAGATTGCATGTTAAAAATAAATAACCGTCCGTAACCGAATAACAGGGTGTACCCTCTGAAGAGGCCAAATAAACGTCAGTTCCCTCTTCTTATTCGTGTCGCTACAGTATACAATATATTCAGCAAATCAGGATTGTCGAGATGCAATAAACTTCAAATTTAGTCGTTAAAATCATTACTAATAATTAATAATATTCGTTTTAATTTTAGCAATAATTATTGCCATGTACTACGAAGGCATACAACCGGAACAATGTAGCAAAGCAACCGGAGCTTTGGCGGATTATTTCAAGGCGACCGGATACTGAAAGCATGTTACATATATACATTCGATATAGTGCATTATGTTGTTTAATATTTAAGTGTTTATAAAATTCATATTAATTACAGTGATTTTGATGTATTTTAATAATTGAATTAATAACTAAACGAGGTCAAATGCGACTGTGAAGCGTTGCTAATTTTTGGACAAACGCGCCAAGCCTCCATATTGTAAAATAATGGGGCCAATGTTACTTTGAGGAACTAACAGCAGTATAACTGCTGTTCCTAAGGCTTACTCCGAAGCAAAAGTTTACTCTAGTTTTCAAGAGCTATTACCGTATTTTCAAATATGTATAACACCTATCACCAGTCGGTGATAAGTTTTGGAACTTTTAAATCACTGAACACAGAGTTTAGGAATTCATCACAGTTTTCAGATTTGATTTGCCCTGTTTCTGTGCAAATTTTGACATTTGCAACTGCAACATTTAGGTGAGTCTGAAAACCAATTACCAACTGGTGATAGATGCTATACACATTTGAGAATATGGTCACTAAAGAGTAGTGTGTCTATTTGACCAAAATTAATTCAAATTAAGAGTATGCGCGAGTTCTCTCATAAACTCAAATGTCGTTCAAGTTAAAAATGTGTCGTTGTTATGTTCTTTTGATTTCTTTTTTGCATTTATTGAGTTGGTAACAGCTGCTATTATGTTGTGTAACTATACATATTTTGCATAATTCGGCGTTCACGCCAACGACGTTTAGTGCGGTAAACCCTTTAATTCACACGGTCAAGCTTTGACTGCGGTAACTTCACTGCGGCGTAACTTAGAGTCGTAAGTTTCGAAATTGTTCCACAAAACTTGCAGCTTGCAAGTTGCAGCGGCAAGATTTCGTCGAAAAACTTGCCCGAGTAGGATGGCATAAATATGATTTTTAGTTAGAAAAACATGTGTTTGTTTAATTTTATTTTAATATTGGAATAGGGTAATTATTAAGATTCGCTACTTGTCTTTTTGAAGTTATACTTTATATTTTTTGGGTGTAGTCGTTTAATGACGCTTGAAAATATACATGGCCAAGATAACTGTATTTATTAAATTATAATTTTAGATTTCTTGGCCAATGTTACCTTTAAGGCCGTAACACAAGATTAAGCATATTCCAAAGCAGCTAAAAAATGTAGTCTAGAATCTAAGCCTACTCTTTTTACAGCAGATCCATCAGAAACCAAGTCAGCTCTTAAACTAACATGGGCTGATTTCTTTACACTGTAAATTCCAATGAGTTAATTAATTAATTAAGCTAGCGAGTTGGTTATTTCTGAATTAATATCAGTAAACATTAACTCACTCTGAGTTGAGTTGATTCTCACTCTGAGTTGAGTTGACTGTGGGTGATTTGCTAAATTAACTCAAAATGAATTGAATCAACTCAAAATTTTGAGTTCCGATAGTCCTAACTCAGACTTAGTGATTCAACTCATTCTGAGTTAAAATCAACTCACTGAAATTTTACAGTGTATGAAACAAACTGAGAAACCAGTTGGCCGTCAACAATCGTAACACGGCTCCAAACAGTAAAAAGCCTTGCAAACCGATCATTTGAGATATAAACAGCAGTTCGGCACAGATAAACGCACAATTAATGAACGCTTAAACGTTCCTTTAAATGTGTCACAAACCAACACTGGAATCTGCGGATTGGAATTAAGTTAAAACAAAGCGTGCGCAAGCAAAAGGTCGCTGTTATAATATTAATATTAAAATTATTTGACTTCAGGCAGTATTTATTCGAGGGTTTACAAATTTGGCAAAATATTTATGACATGGTTTATGCTTTGCTGTTTTGCGGTTATCGAAATATAAACACGTGTGTTAATTTTGATACGGTATTTGGGCACATAGGAGTTCTTTGAAACTCTGGACCAATGTTTGGAACAGGGCCGTAACAGTAGTGTAAATATATTAGTAAGCCTAAGAATGAGATTATACCACAGACTCAGCTGAAGCATTAGACTAAGCGCAAGAATATGCTTTATACCTAAGAGTAAGCCTTCTTAAGCCTAAACCTAGGAAAGTAAAAAAATTGGTCTAAAACTTAAGGTTAAATAATTATTCCAGTTCCGCCGAAAAACGTTTCTCCACTGATCTTTACATGGACCAAACTCTGAACAAAAGCTTGTTTCAGCTTTGGGGGTTATTGTTATTTAATAACTTAAACTTCAACAGCGTTTACACCTTTGTTTAATCTGGCAAAAGCAGGGCGAGGTACCTACACTGAACTAGTTTGTAGTTTTGGCGTTGTTGAAATGTTTTAGACGTGAGAGGTTTGAACTAGAAAGTCTATCTACTTGAAATCTATCGTTAAGTAAAGCAAGCTATGCCATCTACGGGCCCATATTCTCAAATGCGTATAGCACCTATCACCAGTTTAGCCACCACACGTTTTCGAATAACTATTCGATTTATAAATTAAAACAATCTCATAGAAATTTGGGCCAATGTATACAACAGGAGCAGAACAGTAGTATAAGCATATTCCTAAGTTTAAAGCCTAAGCGCGAGTGTAAAAATGAGGTAATACCTTCAATTCAAGCCTAAGCAAAAATTAGTCTAAATCTTAAGCCTACTTTATTGCAGTCTCGCAGGAAAACATTCCGCGCTTTATCTTTACGTGGACCAAAATCTGATATAAACTGAAAAATCAATTCAGGTCATGAAATTATTGAACAGTTTGGGTTTAGTGACCTCTCTTAAACCATAATTTTAATTGGCGAATAATTTTTATTTCCGTTGAAATGTTTCATGCACACTGCAAGGTGCATCCGGAAGTGAAAAATACCGGAGCCGGAGTCGGAGCCAGACCTCCGATTGTACCCTGGCACAGACCAATAGCTTGCGGCTTGTTGCAAATTGCCACGTAGAGGCTTGCAGATTTTGCATATATAATGAATCTGATGCATTTAAATACGGCTTAGTAAAGTAGTTATTTTCAATCGTTTTCTATGTTTGAACCGCAAGTCAACAGTTGTGGGACATAAGCTTTTTTTGCTGCTGATCAAATAAATGGCAAATATTTTGTTGATATATTTTAGTTAGGATTGCAATTTGTTTTCCAGTATTTCCAACCGTTAGAAGTCGAAAATGTTACTAAATATAGTTGTTTAGTCAAACCGCTGGAACGATCAATGTTTTAAACTATATTTTTCGATCTGGTAAAATCAACCCGCTGATGCAAGCTTGCGTCCGGTCCGTAGCCGAATGGGGGCCACGGGGGCAAAGTTCCCTGAAAGTATTTGTCCCTACCCCTATAGAAAATTGCCAAGCTTACTTGTAATGTCATCGGAAACGCTTGTACGCCTGGCCTCGCTAGCAAGGTGAGCTGGCTTTGGGCGTGGCATGAGCATTAGTCACTCGGCACCACCTGCAATTTTAATTTTGTGTTTGCAACAAAAAATAATACGGCACGAGCTCATATTCAAAGTAAACAATTGAACTACTCTTTAATTTCTAGTTTATAGACGGGTATCCAGCAGGTATGTACGGAGGGACGCACAGAATCAAATTCGATTCACTGGAAAGAGTCAATTTGACTCACCATTTCTTGCAGTATATATAGAGTAAGAAACGTTACTAACAGTGGCGCACTGTTACTGAAACTTTGGAAAAGCGCGTCATTTCGCACACGCCAATCCAATATACTCTCGCTACGTTCGTGGTTACTTAGTTCACTGTTGTTAATAGAAAAAATTTAGGCTGCTCATCTTCACTGCAAAACAATGGTGAGTCAAATTGACTCTCTCCGAAATATAGCTTTCCCGACTACACAAACTGAGGCAAAATTCGACTCCGCCAGACTCAAATTTGACTTACAGAGCTGTTCAGTGAGTCGAATTTGACTCTGGCGGAGTCGGATTTGACTCAGTTAGTGTAGTCGGTAAAAACCACAAAACCCATGGTTGCGCCAAGAGTGATACCCTGTATATGCATAGAAAATGCGTGTTAAACACTGAACCATATATTTAACGCAACAATTATCAGCTTTAAAGCAGAAATACACATCAACTCGACGTTAAATTTAGTTTTTTGCTCATTTCGGAACGAGTCAATAAGACTCACCAACTTTTTGCAGTGTTAAAGCAATTTATTTTTCTGAGATTTTCTGTCATTTTTAGGGACTATAAAAGTTATTATGAGTTTTGAGTATGGCATAATATATGCTATCACATTGTTAATCCAAGTTTGTAACATAAAATGTATCGAACTGTTTTGGAGTAGAATCGATAGCGTGAACCCAATGTCACCAACCCCAAGGGAACATGCAGCATTTGGTTACGAGCCAATTAGCAATTTTCTCGTTGTGTTCGGGGGTCGAGATGATAACACAGTTCTTAAAGATACATATGTTTATGATATCTCAGGAAGTAAGTGTGCATATTAATGATGTATCACAGAGAAGTGTGGATATTTTATCGGAGTACGGTTTCCAGATCTGTCTGACAATGTTTCGTGACCAGGGTACACTGCAAAAAATGGTGAGTCAAATTGACTTTCTCCGAAACAGGCTCTACGAGACTACACAAACTTAATCAAACTCGACTCCGCCAGAGTCAAATGTGCGGCTCAATGAGTCTAATATGACTCTAGCGGAGTCGAATTTGACTCAGTTTGTGTAGCCCCGTAGAGCAGAGTCAATTTGGGTACCAAGGATATGATTTTTGGGACCTTAAAAAACCGAATTTTTCCAAAATTCAAATTCGGGCCTGAAACGATCAGGGAGGTCGACGAGAAGCTCAAATATGCAAAAAATTTTAGGAATCCAACCATTTTTTGGCAAACGCCTGTTGGGCGGTATGAACCGAAGAGACCCATTTTATCTGTGAAATCCAGCAGGTCATTCGAAAGCTTGTAAAAGTGTTTATTTAAGATCCAATATTAAATCTTGCATCTTTTATTCAAAAACCTGTAAAAGTATCTATTTTATCCTTCCTGTGAACTCTAACAGGTTATTGAAAAGCTCAGTAAAAGTGCTTACTTTGAGCATCCCTTGTGGTATGTTCAGGTCCGTGACCACCTGCTCATTTTGCTAGGGGGGCTAAAAAATTTTAGGAGGGGCATTCAAAGGTTTCCAATGGGTACAAGCAAGGTTGAGAATTTTCTAGGTGGGGCCAAAATTTTTCCAGACGGGCTGAGCCTCCCTGGCTCATCTTGGCTATGGGCCCGGGTATGTTGAAGCAATATTATATCTGTGACTTTTGTTATCATTGAAATTTAGAGCAGTGGTACAACGCTACAGCGTATTCAGTGGGCCCTCAATCTCGATTTGGAATGGTATCAGGTGTTTACAAGAAGTCGCTGTATATCGCTTCTGGTTGTGATTATTCTGTGTGTTACAGTGATATTTGGAAATTTGATACTACGTACGTCTATTTTCTATTAAGAATGATAACTACTGCAGTAACCAGAATGTGGCTTAGAGGGGGTATAAGGAGTAGACGGTTTTTATTTGGAGTCTCACACAGTAGGAGTCAGTATCCCTAATTAAGAGTCCTTAAATGGATAGAATCCAGAACTCCGTATTCATATCCAAAAATGTAAATCACTTCTTATAAATCACGTGATTGCGTAAATGTGAACAGGTTTTTACCATGTAGTGGCTCGAATAAGACGGAGGTCCCCATTTTGAGCCTCAATCAATAGGAGTCCGTATCCCTAATAAGAGTCCGTAAGCGAATAGTCTCTTAATTCAACGGATAGTTGCAATACCTGATATATCTCTATAACGAAGGGTAGAGGATGGCGGGTTAAAAATAAATTACAGTTCATAACCGAATAGCGGGGGATACGCTATGGAGAGGTCAATTCAATTTCAGTCACATCCTCTTATTCAGATCACTACAGTACATTTACCGAGTCTGGCCTGTAGCCAAGGGGGGGGGCAGGAGGGCCCCTGCCTACGGGCCTGTACACAGTGCCTAAATACAAAGCAATGTTTCAAAGTCGATCTCAGTTATAGGCTACTTGTTGCCAATAGCAAAATCAGAAATCACAGTAAACCGCATCAAGGAAGCCTGTATAGTTTGCCCACTAATTAGAAAATTATCATGTAGGTAATGTTACGAAGAGTCGTTTTGACAGGCGGACCTAAAATGTATTTTGAACTGTACAATCTTGCATCTTGTGTTAATTATTCCTACAAAGATGTGTGTTCCCTTGATTTATCCTGAAATTTCAAGGAAATATATCCCTGCAGTTATTATCGTTTGCAGAACGTTTCAATGGAAAATACTGTTCGAAAGTAAAGGCGACAGCATTGCTACAGCGAACCAAAATTATGAAAACATTCAAGCTTTTCCGCTCAATTCTCAGTTTGTCGCTCGCCATTCTGGTGCTGGCGGTATTTATCCCGGAAGTCCACATTTGATTGTCAGCGGAGGAGTGAATCAGGCAAACGCTTATGTTGGCGATACGTTTATGATCGATTTACGGGATTTGCAGTTATTTATGTGTAAGCAAGTCTTCTACCAGGGTGTAACCGGATATCAATTTCCATGAATGATCCGTGTCCGTATGCTTTTCGAATTCGTATAGTAGTTGTTGTTAGTAAAGTTTAGAAGTAACATCAATAAGCAAGCGTCTATACCTCGTGCATTTCTCCACACCGCGTACACGAGTTATAGTAAACGATGCATTATTCAATTATTTTGGTGGTAAAAACAAAATGATATCTTTACACTCAGAGTTGACTTTTAGTAGACAATGCTGGATCAGCCTATGACCCGAGTCTGCCGCATTCGAGAGTGAACCACGCATCTGCAATGATATCGGCATCAGATTTGCTCATATTTGGTGGCTGTGTTAAGTAAGAAAAAGGTTTGTTTTACACTGGCGGATTCAACCGGGAGTCACCTATAACCTAGGCATTTCAACCGAGCTAAAACCAAAATGTTGTGCCAAGATTTAGTTCTAAAATTGTGTTTGGCTTCTTGCTCGCGAGCTTGTCACTATTGTATATCACGCCGCTGTGACAATAAAATTGTCAGCGCATTTCGTACCGCCTACTCCTAACTTGTACTCGCAAGCGTATCAAAACCGTCACTAATGAGGGCCCATGTAAAGATCAGGTGCGGAACGTTTTTCTGCGGGAGTCCAATAGAATACGATTAAGCTTTAGACTTAATGTTTTGTTTACGCTTAACTTAGGCTTATGTGTAAGCTCATTCTTACGCTTAGGCTAAATAGATTAGGTTTGGGCGTATGCGTAAGCTTAGGAATATGCTTTACTACTGTTACGGCGCTGTTCTATACATTGGCCCAAATGAGTATCCATCGTATTAAAAATTCTAATAGCGTTACTAGTACACGTACTTGCACACATGTGCAACTGAACTAACGCTTCGCCGGCCGTAGGCTAAATTGTTGCCTGGGCTCCTCATATATAAGTGAACAAAATAAAATATACCAAACATCTGAAACAGTATGTATCTCCAATGCACACAAACTTAATTCGCATACGAACGTAAACAAATATCTGTTGGAATGCTACCCAAAATACGTATGTAGGGCGTTCCAACTTTAATATATAGATTTGCATACGTAACGTAAACAAATATCTGTTGGAATGCTGCCCAAAATACGTATGTAGGGCGTTCCAGCTTTATATTGATTTGCTTTCGTAATTTATTCAGACGGCCACATTGTTGCTATTATTATTCAGACATGGTCCGTGTCCGTCTGCAGATAGCTGGATTTTCGCAAGTAACGATAGGACATGGACGAAATTGACAAGCTGTGCGTCCTCGAGGTATCCATAATATATGTTGCGACTAATTATTCATTTTGGTTAGAATTAACTTTACTCAAAAGTTATATATTTATTAATAGTTGTAAAATGACGAAGTGCTGTTGAACGCTTTAAATCAAAAAGAATGCGTCATTCATTTTAATTTTGGTGCAAAGGGAACCAGTAGGTTTACGGCAAGCCTACAACTTGGCACAGCACTTTCCGTGCGAAATGTTACGGCAACTCTAAGACAAAAAACATGTTAGTGCTACCCTAACACTTGGCACGCAAAATTTTTCTGCCAAGTGTTAGGATAAGGATAATCCTAAACCACTTTTAGTTTCTTTTACACCTAAATTAAAGTGAATGGCACATAATTAGCGTTTGCGGCATGTACGTGATAATTTCAGGTGCATGCGCTACCTTGAGCTTTAACTTTAAATGCACATTGTAACTAATTTTTGCAAATGTATAGAACAGGGGCGGAACAGTAGCACAAGCATATTCGTAAGTTTAAGCTTAAGCAGAAGGCTGAGCCTATGCGTAAGAATGAGCTTATCCCTATTAAGCCTAAGCCTAATAAAAAACAGTATAAACTGAAGCTTATACCAGACCTACAGAAAAACATTCCGACCATGATCTTCACACAGTGGCGGATCCAGGTTCTCAAAATGAGGGGGGGGGGGGCAAAATTTCACAGGCAATAAACTTATTTTTGACCCACACACAAATCACGGACTATTGCCATAAAATTGCTATATAATTTTTGTCGAGATGCTGTTGGGGGGGCCACGGCCGGGGTGGCACCCCCATAGATCCGCCATTGTCTTCACATTGACCCAAGTGTGCAAGCAAATTCGAACTCTTGCACCATCGAAATTCTCAGATGATAACACTGGCTTACTGAGATTTTAACGTTTGTTTCATCGTTGTTTTCATGGTGCCAAAACTTATTTTTTTGAAAAATCTTCCAAACAATTTACTTGAAATTTGGCTAACAACGAATAAACCGTTGCTGTTATAAAGGCATTGCAAACTCATAACCCAATTAATACACAAACAATTGTTTTTCATTTCATACGCGCTTATGGCATCAGAATTTCCGAGTCTCGGTCACCATGAAGCGAATTACGTAGTTATGTTTGGAGGCGTTTCAAGCAACCAAATATTTGAAGTAAAATTTTACAGTGATTGTTTATGAGTATGCAAACTATCATGTTTGCTAAGTTCGGTTTCATATTCGATTAAAAATAAGTAATTGTACTCAGACTCGTGGCCAGCTTAACCATGCTACGGGCTTAAAAACAGCTTTAGGAGATTATTCTGGTTGATTTCCCAAGACTTAAAACCTAATCCTTAGGCTCTCTGGGGCAAAAAGTTTCTGGGGGGGACTGAGGTTCTAATAATGGCCAATTCTGGTTATGGGTTTTAACTCGTGTGAAAATCAAAAATTTTTCGTTAATGCAATTTTAGCTTAAAAATAGATCATGGGTTAGGTATGCTGGAAAAACAAACGATTACAGACTGCTGTATACTGACTAAAGTCGAAATAGAAGTCATTTTAAAGTAGATAAATTTAGGGTTTAACCGAAGACAGGTTATCATGTGTTGTGTTCGATCGTAGAACAAACGAATGGACAACGAGGACGATCAAGGTCAGCTGTACTTAACTGTCGAATATAAATGTTCATATACACTGCAAGAAATGGTGAGTCAAATTGACTCTCTCTCAAATAGGCTTTTTGGGACTACACAAACTGTGTCAAATTTTATTCCGACAGAGTCAAATTCGACTCACCTTGACTTACCATTTTTGCGTTGTAGCACCTATTGCCAGTTAACGATAGGTTTTCAAACTGACGAATACGGACAATGGCGAAACTCAAATTTGTTACGAAACTAAGCAACTACAAGTTAAATACGAAAATTGTGCTGAGTTTTGTTCCTGGGCATTCACTGTGTCGATTTACTATGAAGACCTGTCGCCAAATATTAATAGGTGTTGCACACATTTGAGAATACGGGCATTTGAGCTGGTGTGTTATGATAATACTGAGTTTTGGGCAATTTAAACGCTGTGTTCATGTAGTAAACATTAACTTGATGAAATTTAAAACCTCCTTCGTGCTTTTATTCAAAACTATGAGAATATCTTATTGTTGAAAACTGAGTTGAGTAAAATGAAAACAACAAAATTTTAATTTTTTTAGTTTCCCCGATCGAAATAACAACTTAATACAATATCATTCTATATTTGCTATGCGTGAACGCTTAATAGCTAAAGTGTGAAAATGACATAGCTAATAAAAAAGCGGCCAATGTTACTTTAAGGGGGGTAACATAACCGTAAGCCTAAGCTTAAGCGTTGCAAAAATGTGTTCCTAAGCCTAAGCATAAGCCTAAGCTAAAAATGTAATCTAGAATCTAAACTTATTGTTTTATGGACCCACCAGAAACATGGAAGCCCCTTAAAGTAACATGGGCCAAAAATTCCAACCAGACAATTGTTTTAGTGACATTTTACTGTTCTTAGTGAATAAATTTTCATTTTTAGGACAATGGCATTCAACCAGAATGGATGCATTCCGGCAAAATGATAAGTTCACCTGATGGTTTCTACATATTTGGTGGACGCAAAAGTTTGTCAGGGTAAAACAAACTTTTCTTGCAAAATACTGTTATGCTGCGACAATTTTCGAATTTCACAGCTGTTTAATCAATTTTAGCTGTACAAAATTACACAAAACGAAATCGTCAAACAGTAAATCAATAATCGAAACAGCATTTTTAGCATTCGCTTCATCTACTCTAGTTAAGATATAACACAACTGGACTTTAATACACATGAATAATGCATGATCCACATTAAACCTCGTACACTAGGTGCAAAATGAAAAATTGATTCCACAATACCATCAAAATTTTGGCCCATGTTACTATAAAGGCCGTCCCAATTGCCCGTGGCACAAATGTCCCGGGAACATGGGACGGCCTTTAAAGTAACATTGGCCAAAATTTTAATAGAAATTTTTATCCGTGTTAGAATGCAAATATGATTATTCCAGGCCAGAGGCATCTAACTTTGCTAGAGGGGGCTAAAAATTGTCAGGAGTGACATACAAGAAATGTCAATAACTTACAAGCAATGTCGAAAATTTTCAACTGAAACCAAAAATTTTTCAGGGTGGCTGAGCCCCCCTGCCCCACCTTTTTGCAACGGGCCGGGGTTAATCTATGGGCAACGTAGTCCAACTTTATAACTGTATCGAAACGGCTTAGCAACGTTCAAACTTTGCTCAAACAGGTCACTTTCCAATGAGCTGTGGCTATTGCAAGGATCAATTGAAGAAACAACAATTGTCGGAACATGCAGCAGATTTCCGTTCACACTTATATCGCTTCACGGACTATTTATGTTCGTATCGTTCGGATTTTTGTTACAGTTTGGCGGAATAATTGCGCATATTTGCAAAATCATGGAACTGGATGACGTCATGCGATGGCGATTTATTCACGTCATAATTCAGGTACACGAATTGGTAGAGACGAAAAGCTATTTCTGTTGACATAGGACAATGGAGTACCTCGATGTCAAAGTTTCTGTTGGCCGGCACACTGATAACATCGCTAAAACATTGGTTTTTAACATAGGATAGCAAGGGATATAATAAAACGGATATATCTTTAAAATTGTTTTTGGAAATATAAAAAATAAAGGCAGTTAGGCTTTATAGAATATTGTGTTCGATTTAAAAGCTAGAAAATTTGGCCCATGTAAAGATTAGGGGCGGAACATTTTTCTGTGAGGCTACAATAAAGTAAGCTTTTGCTTTGGACTAATTTTTTTGCTTAGCTTAGGCTTAGGCTTCGGCTCAGGAATATGCTTTGGCATAAAGTTCACCTTCTCGAAATGAAATATGACCAAAATATAAAAGCCAATACGAGATGATTGAAATTCAAAAACACGTAAAGTTAAAAAATTAAACTTCAAATATTCCAACGGATGAAAAATATTCAAAAATAATATATCAAAGATCTGTTGATTGACTGATAGTTTTAGAACTTTATCTTAAAAAGCAATGCTTAATTTGAAACAAAGAACAAGTCAAATGCATTGAGGCTTTTTGTTTTCGTAAAAGATTTAAAAATAGCTACGTCACATAATGTAGTGATCCGAATAAAGATGCGGAAACTCATACTTATTTGGCCTCTCTAGAGGATATCCCCCGTTATTCGGTTACGGTCTGTTATTTATTTTTAACCCGCCCTCCGCCGCCCTTCGTTACTGATATATATTCGGTGCTGCAACTATCCGATGAATTAAACATTTGTTTGTCTTGTGTCAACAGCGCGAGGGACAATGCAACGTTATACTTAGGAATGTACTTTGAAAACTTAAGTACGTTTTAAAGTTTCGAACTCAACTTTGTTTGGTCCTGGAGTCATATATGCACTACAATTAGAGATAATTGGCATTTATGGACTCTAATCAGGGTTTAGGGATTCTATCCGCTTTTACGGACTCTTATTAGAGATACGGAATCCTATTGATTAGAACTCAAAATGGGGACCCCCTCTTACTACCATCCTCTTATTCGGGTCACTACAGTACTATTTTCATACAAAAAATCTAACAACATGAAATTAAATTATATATTAAACTAGGGCTATTGCATGTGACAGCGACCGCTCCTATAAATAAGGAGTGTCGGATAAAAACGCAACGCCCGGTGGTACATTTTGCACCATGCGCAACTCCAGGAGCTACATCCCGTAACATTGTTCTCAGGAAAGTAAATTGGAACCAAAATCAAATAATTTTTTCGAACGTCAAACTATCAGCAGCATACCTGAATTTGAAAAGACCTTTCTGATTGCTTGAAAACTGTTATCAATTAAACTGACCGTAAGCTATTCAATAACCATACTACAAAAATTAAAGTCCAATCGCAAAAGTTTCACATGAACAATTAGATTTTTTTGCAATTTCAAGCGCTGAAATTTGGAAAATAAAATATGAGACAGCATTTAAGTGAATGATAATTTCACAATGTTTTATTTAAAAAAAACGCAAATTGAAAATTTGAAACAGTTTAATTTTTTTAGCTCATTGCGTTAACGTTTGCCTTTGCTGGATTGATATGCGCTATAGTAATGACTCCGTCAAAACACCACTTTCAAAGTGTGCACGCAGTGATCGGATTGGTTGTCTTTTTTATATGCCTATTGCAACCAGTTTTAGTCATGGTGTAAGTAAAAACATTTAAATGCATCAAATCTCTTTTACAGTTTATGGCCCATGTAAAGATCAGGGGCGGAACGTTTTTCTGTGGGTCTGTAAATTGAATAAGTTTAAGCTTTAGACTAACTTTTTTGCTTGGCTTAGATTTGGGCTTAGGCTAGGCTAGGGTTTAATACTATTCCGGCCCTTTTCTTTACATTGGCCCAATTTGTTATAATTACATTTTCGTTCACGCGTGTCGGACTGTGATCCAAATCCTGGCTTGAAATACTATTTCAGAAGAAATAGACAAAAATTTTCATGTGAGAAAGAGTTAAAACGTTTCTGCTAAATATGCGCATATCTTAGCGTTTTGAAGCATGGGCTTCTACTAAATTTTCCGTACAATTTTTGAAATTGTAAAAGTTTGAAACTTAACCTTGTTTGAGGGAAAAATTGCAGAAAGAGCAACATGTTTGTGTTCAATAGAATTCCGAAGCACAGCTAATAAAGCTACAAACTTCGTATTTTGTCGGAGACGTAAAGATGCAATGTATTAATGCATGTAAAACAAATTTTTGCATTCATGGAATACCGGCGGAACCGCCGCCCCCCGAAACCCTCAAATTGAGGGGACCGACCTTTAAATGGCCCATCTTGGCAAACTAAAATTTTTATCGCGGACCACGAAGTTATAGAGCTGTAAAACATTTAATTATAAGCATCCTCGGACCTGTTTGGGGATGCCGACTATCTTAGCGCCGGCGCTGCATTCAGGGCAGAAAAGAAACACTATTTTACCATTATAGTCATGGGTTAGTTTTTATAAATAAATATTAACATAATCGGTTTGCGTTTGCAATAAACAATTCAAATTTTAGCGGAAAAACCATCGTTCAACACAAATTTCGCTTGATTTGCGCTGTTCATCGATGGCTTGGATTGTGGATTTTAGTTTCGACGATTCTAAACATTAGTTTAGGCTTGTTTCTCGCTAACAGCTTAACTATCGTTTGGGTAGCGTGGTTTTTGTATGTTTTCGTGTTACTCGTGATTTTTGCCGTGGCGCAGACGACTAACTTGTGTAGTCGAGATGTAGGATAACTTTGTTAAATGATACAACATCTACAGTGGTGTAGCCAGAAGGGGGGCCAAGCGCCATGCCTCCGCAATGGTTTTGCAAAATTTTAATTTAGAATACATTGAAGTTATGATCTCTTGTACGTTTCTATCTCACACATTAGTTGTTGGCGGTTTCTTATTCTGAACCGACATTGCTTTAGTGGTATATGTAACAAAATTTATTTTCACACGCGTTGTGGTGTGTGTAGTGACTGTTTTTGGTACGATTAAGCACACTACATTAAATTTAAAATATTTGTGGCTCCCTCAATCGAAAACCCTGGCTACGCACATGAACACCTATATTTTATTTCCTATGTTGTTTAATAAACGTTTATAGCGAGTACGCTCATGTTCCAAGATGTTATAGTTAATGAAAATTTCGGATTAAAACTACTGTAAACGGCTTAACCTAATGGAAACAAACCAGGTACGGCAATAGTCGGTCTGATCATTAGACTTAGGCTAACACGAGATCATTTTGAAAATGACCTCGGGTTCGCTCAGTTCAATAAAAAAATTTTAGGTCACCATTGACAAAATTATTGTGAACGGCGCGTAAAGCCGGATTAGTTGTTAGAACGGTTTTGGTATTAGCTGTATATCCTGACATACATATTTTTGTCGATTAGAAGATAAGTTACAGCGTAGCAGAGCAATTTTGGCCATGAATAATTGTTCAGTATACAGTTATGTTTATGCTTTACATACTTATCCGGTAATGTAAAATAGCACAGCCATAGTTTTTCGGAGATCCGGAGCCGTATATCAGGCTGTGCTTTAACAAGATAATATGTAAAACTAGATTTAAAGCACTACGGCTCGATCTTGCAAATGTTTTTGCAACCCTGATCAGACGAGTCAAGTATGGATAAAATCACTGCCGGAGCAGACAGGGGTAGGGGTTCCCCCAAGATTCCAGAGTGGGGAGCCCCAAACTCTCGTGAGCGAAGCGAGCGAGAAGCCAGACGCATTCTAAAACTTAAGCGGTTTTTGGTTCAACCGGATCGGCTGGGGACCCATACAGGAATGGGGGCCTCGCAAATGGGGAGTAGGGGGGGTGGCTGATCCGGCCCTGGGTAAAATTTGTTTATTTTTATTGCACTTTACCAGGGGAAACTTTATTTTTTACCCGCGGGTACTGCAATGACCCCAAAAGAGGGGGTAATAAGAGGGTGTCCACATTTTGAGTCCCAATCAATAGGAGTCCGTATGCCTAATAAGAGTCCGCAAGCGAATAGAGTCCTTTAACCCTAATTAGACTCCATAAATGTCAATTATCCATAATTGTAACGCATAAATGACTCCAGGACCAAAAAGTTGAGTTCGAAACTTTAAAGCGTATTTAAATTTTGAAAGTAGATTCCTAAGTATAATATAACTTTATCGCTCAAGCTCTTTACAGAAGACAAATAAACGTTTAATTTAATGGATAGTTGCAATAACGGATATATATCAGTAACGAAGGGTGGCCGGGGGGGCTGAAAATAAATAATAGTCCGTAACCGAATAACAGGTGGTACCCTCTCGAGAGGCCAAATAAATATCAGTCAGCCCCCCTTCTTATTCGGGTCAGTACAGTATACCCGCGCAAAATTTTTTTACCCGTTACCCGCCTTTGCCCACGCAGAATTCCTTTACCATTCAAATGTCAAACAAAACGCGCTAAACAGATAAATTTTACAAAATTATGCAAAATTTTACAACCGAAATTGCAGGAACCTCCGGCAAAAATTCTTCTGCATCCGGAGAGCGATTTTCTGCCGGAGCCGGAGATGGAGGCAGACCTCCGGCTGTACCCTGTTACAAGACTAACCGCCCTTATTTTTTGATCTACGTTAACACAATTGTGCAGTTTTACAGTGTATTGATGTCTACTCGATATTCAAGTATGTTTCGACGTTATCTGGTTTCAAAGTTTCTTATGACAATTTTAGATTGGTCAAGATCAACAAATTTTTACCCGCACTTTGAAATTTTTTACCCGCGAGTATACCGCCGTCAAACAGTGCCCGTGTTGTCCCCACACAATCTTATACACATTCTGAGATCTCAATATGTCATTGTCAGAATCATTAGACAATGAATTTTCACTACAAATAAATAATTACTTGTCCTGACATTGTTATCAGGAACTGTTGTTGTTCATAGTCCCTAGAAAGGGACTCAATTTTTTGCGTTGGATGATGCGTGTGAATATGTGTGCGTAGCGTGTGTAAAATGTATGCGCCTGTAATAACGTGATGTCCTGACATCCTACAGACCACATGTATTTGTGCAGTCCCTTCCGACAGAGTCTAGACAATTAACATAATCTACGTACAACTATTAATCTGTACCTTGCCTCCAGCTAGGATGTGTATTTTGATGTTGTTCCGAATGCGGTGGGTGGAACATTTATTACATCGGCGTGTGCATTTTAACGTGGATGATCATTTACAACCACTACCACAACTTTGTAATTCAAAAATTCAAATTTCACATTCTAGTATCATATGAGATATTCAACAGGAAAATCTAGGTATGTTTTATTTCAAGCATGCAGACATTTGAAAATATATCATATTATATTCGCTGAAAATACCTCAAATATCATATTATATTGAGGAACAAAAGGTGACATACACATGAAAATAGCAGACAAATACGAACTTTGGAAAACCATATGGGGTCTACTCTACAAGCAAACAAAATGTTACTCAATAGTCTAACTGAGACAAAACGTGTCCCAAGCCGCCCCGGTTATAACGTGAACCCCGCATAAAGTGTGACGGTAGCATGAATAACTTCAGCACTCAATCTTTCAATATATTTCTGTCAAACCCAATGCTTTATACAGTTTGTCCTATTATTTATTATATGCTAAAAATCATCTTGAATAAATGCTTTATATTTATGGATCATCCACGTAATAAATACTCGCATAGCTGTAAAAAAATTGTCCACCCCCTCTTTAGGACCGGTGTCAAAAACGATGCTGTAAACGAGGACCTGATGACAACACACAACCTGTACTTTAGAAAGCGGGTTTTTTCCTGACAATGTTCCAAGAGAGTAGGGTCCGAACAGAGTCCCTCGGTAGGCACTACTGACAAAACGCAGACTCCCGCTACATCGTTCTTCTGCGAAATAAATTTTAATTTTTTGTGCATAGCTTGTGCTAAAACAAATGTGCAACAATAGTCCCTTCGAACAGTGTCTCGTTACAGTGTAAAGATATTATGCACTGCGTTCTCTGAGTGTAGAGACATTGGAGACCCTGTAAGCAGGATGTACTGCGTTGTCCTTGGACTCAGCAAAGATACTATATCTAAATATATACTTACAGCGTTCCTGAAAATGATATAGGTCCTTACGCAGACATGGTCAATTTTTTACACCAGTGCACGTACTATTACGTGGATGATCCATTAGTATGTAGCAGGAATAAAAGGTGGCACGAGGTTTATATGAAACGGTACACTTCTTTCACCAGAAACTCAGCAAATGTTTTCACCGAAACTATGCCTGAAGATAATTGCCGCTGCTTGCAAGTAGCAAAAGTTGACGATTTTGGATTCAACTCATCATAGTACAGTGAAGCATACAATTTTTTATTTCCACATTATCTACTTTTGGGATGATACAGACATAGGATCGTAATACGAAGGAGAAGTCCGCAATCTAAGTGAGCGAAAAATTAGACGCTTGCTGCGCACGGAATATAATAAATCTTAACACTAATTTTCTTACGAGCCAAATCTGGAAGTTTCAATAATCAACATTTAATGTCAGTTTTATTTTTCCATGGCGGCTGAAGTAGTACAATAATTCTATAGCTAGTAGTAGGAATTAATTTTTAGATGAAAGATGGTACATATAACACATAACATAAAGTATGCCTTTCGAAGTATCAAATTTTGAAACCTGGTCTAAGGTCCATGGTATATCAGGATATTTGTGCTGGTTGTTCGCGATTAAATATCTGAAAAGCTGCATACTTTTTATTCAACATGCTGGACAGTAATGATGTTTAGCAGGGTTCCATCGGAATTCCGATTCCAGCTAAAATTCCGGCAAAATTAATTTTTACTGAAACGTGAACAGTAACGAAAACGGGCATACTGCTACGAATGTTAAAAATCATAATACACCTTTAACTTTTTAACAGAATTACTAAAACTTGATTCCGATTCCGATTCCGCTTCCGACAAAATTTAGTTCCGGTTGGAACCCTGATGTTTAGCACAAGCTTCTAAGGCAAAAAAAAGGGTAAACACTTCTTATTTTTGCTTACAACTCCAAAGATTTTTATTAAAAAGAAATTATCGAGAAAGGTCCATGAGTCAGAGCGATTTTAAAGTTTTTTAATTTGACGCTGTAATCAATGGCAATGCATTTGCAAAACCAGGTAGTGAATTTCAAATTTGAATAACTCGTACAAAATAGCTAAATCTTCAATTGTGTGTTTTTTGATACAGTAGTTTATCAGTTTGATTTTATTGGCACAAAGCGCAATTACTTGCGTTTTCGCGTTTAAAACATTTATGACGTCGTTTAAAAAATTATGGGTCATCCATATTTATGACGTCTACGCTATGCTAATAAATTCTCCAGTAGCTTTGAATTATGGCTGTACCAAGCGTGTTTTGAGACAGTGGGATTTGTCCCGAGCCTGTTCGAAGGGTGAGACACTAGCCAAGTGAAAAATAAAGTAAAAAAATTAAAGTTTCATGGCGATTTATTAGTCTAAGTGTATGAAACGGCAATTCAGAGCAAATAACAATATTCATAACTTTTGTTAAAACATCTTATTTTTATTTTCGGTAACGGTTAAAAATTGACCGAGACCAGAAGGCTCGGTCTCGATAAGTTACGTATCGGTCTCGCTTTTTGACCGAGACCGCCCCTCACTCCTGATACCAGCACCATAGAGTATGGCGCAAGTTACCAGCAGTATTCGGCACACGCCACGTTCTGTTGAACGTAGCTCTAAGAGTCAATTCTTATGTGCTGTCAAAATATCGGATAATACCAGCGTGGTATCATGGTACGTGTTTTTAAATTGTACGTATATATCTTGCAATTTACTATTCATAGATTGTATATACACACGACATATTCTCCAAGTTTTATGTCGTAACCCCAATTTTAATAACGTTATCGAAGTATTATGTGCTGGGTGACCAGCACGCAATGCAACGACTCAGCCTGAATGAACGGCTCAATTTCACGGTGTTTGTCCGGTGTTGCACATGTTGTTTGGCTACTCAGTTGTGCTTTGCTGTGTTTTTCATGGTCAACTAATGCATCATGGGGAGATAGAAGCCGTGTATTTGTTCTGTGTGTTAACGCGTGCATTGAAGCGAACTGCACTGGATTGGAAAATTTAACAAGGTATGTTGGGATTTAAATATTGTATACGCACACAAAAGTGTTTCTCTGGAACCGGATATACAAAGTGATGTCTCATTTCCACGATATTTTGTATAAATGCATTTATCAGTATTACGCTAGGATTCCCTTAGGCTGCTAGCGAGTCGGACGGCAAGCCTCCGCTACCAGCGGACGGAGGCGAAATGGGGTGAGACGTAAGTTTTTGTAACTTAAAATGCCAGTTTTGTGTTTTGTGCCTTAGCAAGGCACTTACTAGTGTAGTACGTATATATAGACGCAAAAATTTGCGCTGCATGCACCCTGCCTCGACCTGCATTCAATTCATTCAGAATACCATAGAACAGATATATATCTACCACTAATTAACTCTTAGATTTATGTCGCGTAGCAATGTGACACCTATATACCGTGGCAGAATGCTCATTGAACATTTGTTTTATTCAAATTTTGTATGCGATAAAATTCGTATTCAAACACATTTTTTAAAACATTAATAATGTTTGATCTTCTGTTTTAGGTATTCAGAAAATCAGTCGCTAACTGACCGTTTAACATTATGGACATGTTCAGACGATTGCCGCTATGATTGCATGTGGTCAACTGTTTCCTTTTTTCAACTTCATTTAAATAGAACTCCACAGTTTCATGGAAAAGTTTGTGATAAAAATCTTTTATATAAGTGCATTAGTGCTGACGATGTGGCACACATATTGAAATGTACAAAAAATATTTATAAATGTGAAAAAATGTATTGCTAAATTCAGAGCAAATTTTGGGATATCCAATTACACTCATTTATGTTCATTTGTCTGAATGCTTTGCTTACCTCAATGCTAATTTAAGAATTAACAGTTGTATATATGTGTTGCATGTCTTTTACTGTGTATTTATTAACACGCCACAGCTTTTCTTACAATTTTGCTATAAGTATTTCAGTGGCCTTTCATTCGGTGGGCTGGCATGCAAGAGCCTGCGTCAGTTTTGTTTTCACTAATGAACTTGATGGCATTCTTGTTTATGCTGCACCAGGTTGTCAATAATGTGCCTTCATATGCTCCGATGTATTATGCTTGGGTTGGATATTGTATGGTTAGTATTATAAACAGTCAATGTGATTATTGCTCTGGGAGGCATTTAAATGGGTAGATTGTGCCTAATGTCAAATGAATCTTGGCTGCGTTGTGTTTTATCCTTTCGTTCAAACTGTCATTATAATATATTTTTGGATTGGACAAAATTATAAAATTCAAGACAATAACTATATGTAATGTATGTAATGCCTTGAAACTGTTAGGGTTGCGCTATACTTTAATGAATCGGACATCGGCGTGCGTCGCGCACGGAGGCTTGTGGCAAGATTTTTACCGTGCCGTGCAGCGACTTACGGCGGCGCGCGGCGAATATAGCACAACCCTTATTGTTGCCACTTCAACGTCGTCCATGTAGAACAGGCTTTATATTTCAATGTGAACCATTAGCCGATGTGGCTAAAATTTTGAATAGCCAATCCGAATTTTTAGGAGTCATGACTAAATAATTAACTTAAAGCAAAGATATCTCTAATTCCTGGTAAACAATAGCAATTAGTCATTAACCCTAATGATTTTAACATTCAATGTATGTGAAACAAAGCTTGACTGGCGAAGAAATTATTTAGTGAAATAGGGGAAGGAGACTGATCAAAGTTTTGATTTGTGACTCGGTTATTAAGCAATTGTTTCCTGTAGAAAATTTGCGATTCTGTATCCGGAGTTTGAAAGTAAGGCTGTACCCTGCTTGTATGTACTGAACGTAGTGAACTTTATATGGTGATTGTGATAAAACATATTTAAGGTCGGCGTTGTGGCGTGGCTTAGCGCGATAGTCTTTCACACCAGGGATACGTACGTCACTGAGGTATGTTTTATGCAATTTAACGTTTTATATTAACTTGTTACAAATTTAATGAATGGATTGAGTGCTTCCAAATGTAGCATTTATGTCTCTGAGCAGTACACATGTATTGTAATTATATACTCTTTTAAATTTGTAATGTAAACGATTAGTTCTAATTCTTTTTTTGTAAATTCATCAAAGTTTGATATTGAAAATGGAGCGGTTTTTTTCAGAAGCTTGATTACTACTGTGCCTTTGCTGCTGTTCTATACTCATTCTATTGTGCTCTACTAAGGTAAGGTGATTGTGTAAAATGACTAAGGTAACGTGATTGTGTAAGTTGATGGAACCGCATGTTTTGTCGATGTTAGTTATTTCTATAATATGGTGTATATGAATACGCGGTTTCGCTGAAGCCATGGAAATGATCTTATTCGAAACGGGTCAACATTATTTCCTGGAGCTGTAGGGCTAACTGGGGTCGGTTAAAGAAGTTTGTGATCAAAAATTTATTAAACAACACGAATTTTTCCAGCATTTCTTTTGTGTTGTTCTCTGGTGTACGAATATTGAATGTGACACCTTTGTTTTTGGTTATTTCGCTAACCTTGCCAACATGTTTAACAGTTACTGAAAGTTTATGAAGAAAGGTGCTATTTCTGAAATATAGCTGATTTCAGACATGTAATGCAAACTGCGATGCTAATCAGTCTTTCAATATTCACTTTGTGCATTAAGACGTAGAAAACGGTATTGAAACTGTATTTTTCAGGATAATGGGCAACGAACATGGTCATACATTGAAGCTTACAACGTACTTTTTTGTGACTTACTTCATTGCTCATGTTTTCTACTTAACTTTTATTAAATTTGATTATGGGTATAACATGAAAGCCAGTGTCGCTGTTGGTAAGTTAATTCGTTTTAAAAACTACTTCTTTATAGTTTAAATAATGTAAAAATGAGGCGGTATACATTTGAATTGCTAGGTGAGCTGGTTCTTTGTTGTCTTTGAATTGATCCTGCAGTATTTTGGTAAGGTTTCCATTATATTCGAAGTTATTGTAATGAGTTTTGTAACTATTTTGTTTCATGTAAAGTATAACACAGTTTTGTTTGGTTATTGTGCAATGTAGTGTCGGGTTTGTAGCATGGTGCGCCTCTTCATTTATTAATACTTATCCAAAGCATTAACACAAGGCGGTGCATGAAGTGGTATTCTGATAAGTAAGTTTCAGTGATTTTCTGACATCCGTCGCGATCTAGAAAAATACATTATTTATTCTCAGCTTTAATCATAAGTTGCTTCTTGTATTGTTGTAGGCATTTGTAATGCACTAAGTTGGTTGGTCTGGTCATTAACGCAGTGGCGCCGACACAGATACGCTCACTTGAAATACTGTGTTTATGTGGTTGTGTTGGCTGGTTCGCTTCTGATTCTTGAACTACTCGATTTTCCTCCATTTGCATGGACGTTTGACGCACATTCACTGTGGCATCTGGGCACTTCGCCTTTACCGCTGTTGTGGACCAAGTAAGTTTTGTCAAAAGTAGATAATGTCTACCAAGAAGAAGAGTTGTTGTGTAACTAGGTACATTCTATGTTCAAAAGAATGTACCCAGTTGCATACTTTTCAAGATTACACATTCAATATAATGTACCCAGCGCGTTGCGGTTTTGCCATACCCCATTTCATTCTGGAGTTGTAATCTTCTCAGCCAAAGAAGATACACAATATTGTACAAGCGACTAACGTGCTCCGTTTTTATTCTTAAGTTACCGTATTTTTTCGTATCTTCATGGTGTATTACATGAAAAAATTGACCCCCAAAGAAAATGGTCTGTCTAAAATGCAACATACGGTGGTACTTTTTATATCATGCAATAGCGCATCAGTTGCATACTCTTCCTCAATGCAATCATCATACGCTCTTGGTATTGCTTTACGCGTTAGCCGAGAGTAACAGTTGAATAGTCCTATAAGCATTTATGCTTTGTTAAAATATTCATTTATATAATAAGTTGTTTTAATTTTTTAAATGTTTAAAAGTATAAGCGTATGGTTCAATATCGTTGGATTCGGCTTTCCACAACAGAACTCGAATCTGAACCGTTAATTTTGTTCGAATCCAAATCCGAACCTTTGTTGCCACCACAGCAAACCAAGATAGTTAATGTTGAGAGTACTTGATTTTGTTTGTTCATATATATTAATGCGTAAATTGATCTATTCGTTATTTCTAGGTTTATCATTGAAGATTGCCATTTACTTTTACGAGAGTCCGTGGATTCAAAAGATAAGAAGACTATTTAATTTATAGACACATAATTTTTATTTCTTTCATTTGTTGAGCGGGATGCGTTTGTTTTATAATTGCCATTAATATGTCTTACTTTATAAAGTTGTTTCTGGAATTAACTTTAGCTCAAATCTGTCAAAGGTAAGAAGGTGTAGTTAGATTTTCATTATGAATTTAATACGGAAAGTGTGGTTTTAAATTGTAAAAATCGAGTTCTGTGCACTGAATCTACGACAATTTTCGTCACTCAGTCAGCTTGTCGATCAACAGCTGCTTAAGCATAACCTCCTTACCAGACCACAAACCTAAGCATAATGATGATCGAAAAATTGTCATGTCGACTAGATTTCGGATTACAGGTTGACCGCCGACGAATTGTCGTGATAACTTGTGCGCCACGTGAATTAATTGTTTTCATTGAATATGTATCGGAGAGTTTTTATGAACGAGCTTTTTGTTTCATGGTTTTCAAAAACCACGCATAGTACTCAAAATTTAAGGGAAGTACGTAGCTTTTCATTTAATTTTTAAGTCTATGTTTAAAACGTACGTATTCCACTCTTCACAAAATACAAATTTTTAACCCTAGTATGCTATTGTCTTGATTACTTATTTATATTGAAATGTGCATGAATTACTGTGATAAATGTTGTGTGAGTGATTTACCCGTGTCTTCACTTTGTTTGCTTCAGGCTAATTTTTTCATGTGTTGGCTGTCGTTGATTTGCAGGTGCCACAGGCCGATTTCCCCCGTGTTATCTTCCCCACGTAAACATCTGTCTAGGCCTATCTCTCCTGGAAACATTCACCTAGGTCGATCTTTTCCCTCGAAACATTCATATAGGCCAGAAAAAGCAGAATAGAGTCAATTTGGCGGAGTTACTACTATGTACTGAGCCATTGTCTTCAAGAAAATATTACGACGTGAAAGTGTTCTGTAATGTTTTCAATAATTATTGCCTTCGCAGACAATATTCACATGTTTCTATCGCTTGCATTCGACTTGCTGAAAAGGTATGCCAAGCTGCTGGATTTTAAACTTATACAATATTATCTGTATGGTCATAATCTTGGAATTCAAAATTCGGAATTGTATTCGGCAAAATCGCAGTGGGTTTTTATTTGGAGTCTGTCGAATCATGGGTTCGTTGCCACCCTGGTTCTGGTGTTGTGTCCCAGCTTCTAAAAATGCAGAAGGTGAGTGCCCGCACATCGGTGCGGACTTGATAACTAATCTCGAACACCATGCATACCTAAAATATAGGCCGCTTAGCCATTTGTATGACAAATTGTCAGAAGTCCACCACTTAGGTCCGAAATATCACCGCCGCCGAGTACCTGTATTTGATTATTTGTGGTTGCTGAAATTCTCGTTGTGCGTTTAAGTTTAAGTTTCATGAATACTATTTCAAACAACATATAATGTCGCGTTTGGTTTGAATTTCGCAATGTATTTGAGTACAAATTTCGAGAAGTTTCAACTACTTCGCGGCAACTTTAGTGCCGCTATTGTCCAGTATTTCTGAGATTAGCCTGGTTTGGTAACATCCGTCATATTAAAGCTTTTGACAATGTTCGGTGACGTTCGGGACCGGCACCGTGCGAAAGTTTGAACTTTCTTTAGGGCAGCGTTTTTCTGGTTGGGTAACCTCGAACGTTACGGTGTTGAGCCAAATATAATGCTGAATAATATACATTGAAAACATCAGAATATCACTTTACAATTGGAATAGGGATACCAAAAAGTATGCAATTGTATTGCGAAACATCGGCTTAGTTGAATGATTTCGGTGCAATAGATTGGTCCAGGCGAATTTTTTCGGTGTGAAGGATCGACCTAGGAGAATCTTTCCTGTGGGAATGAACGGACTAGGCAAATCTTTTAGGGGGGAAGGGAATAATCAGTTTGTTACACATGGTGCAACCGGACGTGAAACAAACCGGAGCCCGATGACAAAAACTGCAGCCGAAGACGAAGGTGATGCAAAATAGTTTTGGTCATAAAACTAATGGTAAATTTGCAAATTTTAGTAGTAATTTAAAGTATTGTCAAAAAATCATTTATAAACTTTCTTTTTAAGCAGCTCCAACAAAATCCTACCGAAGTAGGAGGTGATTTTTGCCGTAAACAGACCTCACACCGCGTTAGTTAGAATGAAATAAAATTATACCGGACCAGTGTTTTTGATGGACATTCTCTCTTTAAGTTTCATTTGCGCTTTATCAAAGTCCCTAAAAATTTTCTACGTTTTAGAACTGATACGTTCACTGAATCAATTGGTTATTCTGCATTCTAGCTCGTAGATTAGGTTGCTCTGAGGCCTACGTATTGTAGTATTTGATGTAACATATGTAACGTATTAGTATTTTCGTTGGTTGTATACTGGTAATTGATCGTTTGTAATTATTTAACTTTTTCATAATTTGTTTTTTTCTCAGAAACTGGATCAAAAGGTTTGTAAAATTTGATGAACATTGTAGATAGTTCATTGTTGGTTTTGTAGTTGCAATTTTATTCTGGAGCAAATGTATAACGAGGCTGTAAATGAATAGCAAAAATAACGGAAACGGACAGTGATCAAAATAACGAAAACGGATGGTTGAATAGTAAAGTTTTTCAAAATTTTTGTTTTTTCGGCCAAAAGATGTCTATCATTAGGGTAATCAAATAATTAAGCAAAGTTTTGAATGAATTTTGTTAATTATTGTTTCGAATAAGAATTGCGACGTAGCTGCAGTATAAAAGCTTGAGTGATCTTTCTAAGAGCTTTACAAGTAATTTCCTTTACTTATTTCCATAGGGGAAACGGGCACTGACTTATGCCAGAAAAAGAAATGGATATGTTAGGGTTACACCGTGCATGTAAATCTGTGTGCAACTGGAGTTCCTCAAAATTGTGCGAAACGTTATAGCCAAATGCACAAAACGCTGCCATAAAGAAATTTCAAACTTTCGCACGGTGCCGGCCCCGCACGTCACCGAACATTGTCAAAAGCTTTTTTCCGTTCATTTGAAGCAGTATGTTCTTGGTTGATGGGAAAATTTATTCATGGATCGTATGCGTCGTGCCAGTCTACTGGGAAATTTCGAATCTGTATAGCAGGGTTGGTTTTTACGGAAAAATTGAACGGACCAGTAGAAACGGAAAAATTAAAAATCATGTGTTTAAACTACAAGTGCAAGAACGTTAATGGATAATTTGTCTTTTAAAAATAAAGTGACATTGGGAGAATCACATGACTATTTTATTAAGTATCAACATTTGATAACACATGATGATAAGCGTACCGTACACACTACAGAGCTGTCACATACATTAAAAAGGTGCATATACCAGCTAAGGTGGCCCACAAACTTGTAGGGTTGAGTCCGGGATAAAATGTGCTACCAGAATTTGTAGTTTTATTGATATATGAAAATTGAAATTAATCCGAAGTTGGGTTCGGGACGGAACGCGGCATATATCTGCAATAAATGTTGCATATAAGAGAAACCGCAAAATCACAAATAGATATAGCATTCGTTTTAAGATTAATGAGGTAGTACAAAGGATTTATTTGAAATTCCGGTTTGCCTAGAAAACCATTTGTATCGCATACGTGTCAGCACCAAAAGACTGTCGAGGCGAGAGAATACACAACTCTCCATAGTTTTAGTATGGTGCCGTTGAATTTAATTTATCGTTGCTTATACAGATTACTACACACAAAATAAATTGCCTTGTATTCAAGAAAAAGAGTCCGTAAGCGGATAGAGTCCCTAAACCCTAATTAGAGTCCATAAATGTCAACGAACCCTAATTGTAACACATAAATGACTCGAGGACCAAATAATTTGAGTTCAAAACTTTAAAGCGTACATAAATTTTGAAAGTATATACGTTCCTAAGTATACCTTGTATTATCGCTCAAGCTAATTTCTTAAATATATGACATTTATATATTTGAAAATTTATTTTGTGTGTACTTGTACTTAAGGTAATGACTTTCATAGCACTAGACCGGTCTTGGCACACCTTACATCAATTTATGGAACCCGATTAAGGGCCTCGAAAATTGAAAGTTTGTTTCTAGCACTTTCAGAGGGGCTCGCTCTTGTGAACACAGAGGTACAACACAAACAGGAACATAAAATTTGTTTGCGTGAGAGCTGCATTCGGCAATGCGGGCCCTTGTCAGAGCAAGATGTGTTCCTTTCACACAAATACAGCAGGGGCTTAGCTATAGGGCTTCATTTCGGGAAGGTATGAGAGTCAAGCTGAGTATTCAAAAAGCTTTATAAACATGCGTTTTGTTTGGTCTCTCCAGAAATTTAGGAGTGATGTCTCTTCTATTCCTCCCACTGACGGAGGGGGCGCTCCTGCCTATGCCCCTCAACAGGGTTCAAAACCAAGATTTTATATTGCTTAGCACAAATTGCATTTGGCTTTATTAGTATCGCTCGAGACTGCTTCCATTATTTATATCTGGTGCGCTCCTTCATTCCAGAAATTCCTGGGCCCGCCACTGTTTGCTTCCTCTCCCGTAAAATCAGCCTTCACAATAACGGGAGTGTGAGAAAACCTATTTCTCATGGTTCCCGCGATGTTGTGCCCTTGCTCTGCGAGAAATTTAATACGATTAGAATAAAAAGTTTTTCTGTGGTTTTTCCATGCCCCCCCCCGGAAAAAACCGAAAAATAACCGTTTTTCCGCTGTCCAACCCTGTTATAGTAATTGCCTTTTGTGTATGGCTGAATTTATTGCAAATAAAAATATGAATGACAAAGTGAAATAAATATAGCGATCTTTTTCTTCTGCATCTTTAGCAATGAGCAGTCATCCACGTTATACTGTCTGCGCTACTGTAAAAAACGTACCCACATGCGAGTCTAAGTTCGTAATAGCAGTGTTTTAAAATCAGATTCAAAAGTCAGCCACATCCAGTGTATACCCATTTGGCAATAGGCAGTCCCTCTGAACGGCGTATACTTCGTCACATCGCACACACATGTTGCTATATCAATACGTCATAGAAAGGACAGCTGTTTTGTGCTGTGTCTTTCAGAAGGGACTCGACTTTTTACGCATCGTACAGAGTCTGTCCGAAGTATATGTTTAGCGAAAAATCACGACAGTTTGCCGCCCGACACATTCGAGTTTTCCGTAATGATCCCGAAAACACGATCAAAAACGGGCCCTTTCAGTCGCACTTTAAGTCTACAAAGTGATCTAAAACATTTTTCCTAAAGACGGACATTGGGTTCTCTAATGTATTATGAAAATTTAATAAGCATCGCGATTTCCACAGAGCGAACTGCATATACTGAATTAAAAAATTAAAACATTGATAATTTTGTGTAGATGTATTGCTTTTTCCCAATATTAAATCGGACAGATTAATCTGATGACAACCTAGTAACCGTTGCAAAATTGGTGTAATTTCAAACACAAAATTATACGCACGGGAACAATAAATAAAAACATGTGGGATGTCCTCAACTACATCTATCCCTTGTATATGGCAGTAACAGCAATACTTTGATGTTGTAGTAAAATATGATAATCTATTATTATATAAAGACGGTTTGTCTTAGTTTATAGTGCAAGCCCCGTACTTTACCGTCCACATACTTCGCCTTTGCCCATTTCCATGATTCTTTGACATACAATGTATCTGATCCTAAATGCCGTTCCCAGTACAAATTTTGCAAAATCATGTTTTTGCTATAATAATTGTGTATCCATAGTTTATAAACTAATTTTGACTTCAATTTTAACATGTAATATTTTTTCCCGAAAACCCAGCAAAAGTCTCCCTGTTGTCGGAAACTGGACTCGATAATCGAATAGCGAATTTCTTTATAGAACGTAGGAATTGCGATCCGCCTTACTTGTCTGTGTTGTCAAAAATTCAACCTTCCTGAAGAAGTGGAAAAAGGATCTTCTCCAGCTAAGCATTTCCTTATAGCACAAGCACAAATTGGTAATATAGGCGGAACGTTTGCCGGAAAAATTTTAAGCGAAATTGTTTTAGAAGTTTATGCCGGATAAGAATAAAACTAAGTAAATTAATTTTTCACCGCTATTTTACTAGCATAACAGGAGAATCTAAATCAGTGATTGGTTTTGAGCTAGACATTTTCTAGTAATCAGGTTTTCACATGTGTTGATTTCTAAGGGTGAATAATCGTTGTTAACTATATCTGTGTTGGTTGTATTGTTTTGTTATAATCTCCATATGAGCGGTGGAGAAGTGTTAAATTGACTAGTAAACTTTCTCTCTCTCTTGCCGCCCGACAAATCGCAATCCAACACTTCATTGTCCCCGGCATCTCGTCGACCCCGACAATTCTTCGACCACGGCAGCTTGTCGCCCAGATAACTCTTTCCGAAAAGATTACCACTAAAGTACTGACTTTAGTACATTCGTGGTTAAGTCCTAATATCGTAACCGTATTGGTTTGTAGTACAGACATTGCAGCCAAGAATGTCGACTATAGATGGGCATAGGATATCTGGATATGTAAAAATATCTGATTATCAGGGTGCAACCGGAATTCCGGTTCCGGTAAGTAAATCCGGTATTTTTCACTATCCGGTTCCGGTTAAAAATCCAGTATTTTTTCACCGGAATTTTCCGGTATTTTCGGTATTGAAAATTTTTCTCATTCCAAAATTTAAGAAAAATTGACATATTATTGTAACTTATTCTTCTACAATTTTCTGAGTGTGTATTGCTAAAATTTTCAATTTGTGTCATACGTTATAATTGATCAAACATTTCCAGCTAACGCTTGTTTCATTATTTTGGCACTCTAAATGGTGTGTTTACACCGTTAAAAGCGATAAAATAGCGTTGAAATTATTTCTCGGTAACAAAAATTTTTGTTTTTCAGTTCCGGCTCCAGTTCCGGTATTTTTTAACTTTCCCGTTCCGTTTCCGGTATTTTATAATTCCGGTTGAACCCTGCTGATTATGTATCCGAAATGAAATCGAGATGCTACTGTGTAAATTCATTGAAATCATCAGAGCAAGAGGAGCCAGATCGGCATATGTTCCGATATTAAGACCGGAGCGGGTCCTGAAGATTTGGACAAATATTACTTTTAGCAATGCAACAGCCAAAACATAAAAGTTTATTAAGCCTCCTGCATAAGTGCGCAAGTCTAACACAAAGCTCAAGCCTAAAGCTAAACAAAAATTAGTCTAAAATTCAAATCTATGCTCTATTGTGATCTGGTGAGAAAGCGGGCACGAGTGGATCCAGAAGAGGTGGGCTGCGTACGCCCCCTCCCCCGTCAGGGGTGACATTCGATAGAATTGGGGACAAACCAAATAAACTCATTTTCAGGTGGCCAACAGAAGTTTTAATTACTCAATAGCAGTATTCTATTAAACCAAATACACAGCGATATTGAAGCGGTTGCTTTTAACTATTTTTAGAATAGCATGTTTTACGCTCATAACAATCAGATTGCGGGTCAAAATACTCTTCTTAAGCAACAAGTAAAACAAGTGCTTAAGAAACGAAAATGAAGGTTCCGAAGTCCAAAAAATCCAAAATAGAGTTTCGGCTATCCGAAACTGAAAATTTAATTTGGATACTTGGATATTCAGCGATCAGTTCCGATATGCAATAATTTGAGACAGTGCGGAAAAAATATATTTAATACTGTAGTGCCCATCATCGAGTTCACTTGTAACTACGGGACTGGGCAATTTTGAAATCTTTAAAATTACACACATTTTTTGAATGCTTGTAAAAGAACTTATTATCCATTTTTAACAAAACTTTTGCAAAAGATGCTTAAAAATTTGCAAAACAATAAATACTTTCACTGCTTTTTTGTCCTCGGCTCTTGCATTATTTCTTGGCGTCCGACTCAGACTTGTTACATCCTGCTGTACCCTGCAATTCGTGCATGCAATATATACTCCAACAGACTTTCTGAACTGTTGAAACAAAAAATAGCGGCGGTAGCCAAAAGTTTTCAGATTGTGTTGTGTTGCGTTTTGCAGTACATTGGTGCTTTATGAATGCAATAGAGAAGGCGTTGAAAATGAAAAAAGGAACTAATAATCCCAGGAAAATAATGCAAGTGTTTCGGCAGTGGTGCGAAACGAAGAGTAAATATCCTGGAGACTAGAAACAATACTGGTCAACATAACGAAAATGTTATAATTAAGTATTCAATCAGTTTTCTCAATATAAAATAGCAAATATACCAAAAATTTCTAACAATTGTTTTCGGTTTGTTTTCAGCAACTATTACAAACCAAAATAGAAAATTCAATTTACGACGTTCGTTTACTCTTATCTGTCACAGTCTGTTAAAACCCAAATAAAAAAGACATAGCTAGGTGAATAAATCTTCTAGTGTGTTTCTCTGGAGAATAAATGTATTTGTAGATATTGCGTTTTATTTGAAAACAAGTAGGGTTTAACGTAATATCTGGGTCCGGCAATAAATCGATATCCAAATCTTACTAAATGGCGTGATTAGGTGTATAACTCGGTTTCTACTTCAACATCACCTGTTTCTGTTTTTCCATTTCAGTTTGCACAGATCAGTTTTTGAAAGCGTTTTACTGTTTTAGCATGCGCGATACCTGACTTCAATTCGCAATTAAATATGGTTAGATTTCGGCATTTCAAAATTGACATGTTTCTGTTGCCTGCATAGGATTGGATGCTAAATCGTCTCCCAACCGAGGTCTGACAGAGGCCAACCGAGAGCGCAACCGGTAGAGCGCCCGGCGACCCCCGCACAGGCGCTACAACCCATCCGCGCCCCGCAAAACCCCCATGCTTGTCCTAGTGCATATGCAATAAATGCAATGCACATTGTGTTTTATGCTTGCTGGCAGCATGCAGTCGACACATATAGTCGACGAAAAATGCAGTTGGAAAGGCGGGCTGCGTGGAGCATAACTCGCTTTTTCAACTGCTTGGTAGAAAGGTCTGAAGTCCCGGTTCCTACCTAGACTGGGAATGCCTAGTTGATACGAACCTTGCCTGCCTTTATATACGTATAATACATGCATGTATTTATTTAGAGATCACTTTGCATTGAAATATAGTGAAAATTTTCATATATGTAAATTCAGTCGTCAAAGTGTCTTGATTTTCATGACGATGTTTTCTAAAAATGTTAAACTAGTTCATATCAAGAATATGTGCTTGTTCGTGTGGCGTTGGCATGTCTGTCAAACATCCAAGTTGTACATATACGAACTGAAATGTTTTGGTTATTGCCATATATAACATTTTAACATGGATATGCGCTGAACTAATACTTAACAAATTTTGGCAAATTATTAGTGTGTACATTAAAATGCCTGTAATTGATGTTCCAACACAGTTACCTGTGCCAAGATCTTGCATGCCACTGGCAGCTGCTAGTCCTTCAACGACCTATATTGCCAGTGGTATGGATAGTAGAGAACAACAAAGAGAAAATGAGCGAATCATTGCAGCAAACCGCGAAAGGCGAATTCAAGGTCGAGCAGTGCTCGCTAAGAACTCCACTGAACGACGTATGCAGTATCTGATGACGCTTCCTGAATTGCAACAACGGTCTCAGAAAAACACTGAAGAACTATTAAAAATGTATATACGTTTATTAACGTTATAGGTTTTAAACGAATGAAAATTTTGATTTGAGCTGTTCCGATTACATCACTGATTTAAATTTCTGTTACGTATGTTATATGGGATAGAAATGTAATGTTGATTTTCAATTTTCACCGTTCACCTACGTACGTAGATACCTTGAACAAAAGTTCTTGTAGTTTTGCAAATGTGTTTGTATAATTTCTGGTTATTTTAGTTCAACAGATCCAGTATCAGTTTTTTTGTTTTATTTGGTTTCAGAGCAGAGAGTAATAGACAGAAACAAAAAGCTGAAACCGATAGAAGAAAGCCACCGATTGTTCCTGCAATGAATGTTTCCGAACATTTTGAAGACGCTACTTGCAACCAAATGTATTCTGGGCCTGCAAATAATGCTCATATGACGCATTACGCAGATTTTAAACCGTCCAAGCAACGTTCTGATCACCGCATGAGATCAATACCATCTGATACTGTAGCACGCAATTTTGATGATTCAGCAAGGGTGCTCTGCAATGCTCCTGTTGTGGCGTTGGATCACCAGCAATCAATTAAGCAAGAATTAAACGTTACGAACAAGTATGATGCGGCTGCAACTGTCTCGAGCTCTACTGAAATGACGCAAGCTGCGTTAATGAGCAACGTATCGGTGAGATGTTTTTTGTTTCTGAGTTTATATAAACGCGGTAAATATATAGTTTTAGATATCTGGTGAATTAAAATCCGGTCGCATCCTGCTTGTTTTTGGTCATAAGATATTTGTATACGTGTTGAAGAGTTTCGTCGAATGGATTTTACCGCTCTGCATTTGTAGCGGGCAGGTTCTCAATTCCGTGCTCTGGTATTGTACATTGCCTAATACTTATCACTGACTGCTTCATATAACGCAACTTTGTACATAATAAACGATTATTTTGTTCAAGATCGCAATATTTTGCTGTGGCTTTTTCAAAAGTGTCACAGAAGGGGTTGTATAGAGTTGACATATGCAAGAACCAGAATGGCAGCAAAAGTTCGAATTAGTTTTCACACGCGGCGAAAAGTGGAGGTTTGAATCGAATTCGATTCAGTTTTGAAATTGCCAAATCCAGTAAGGTTCGGAAACAACTGTTGGCATTTTGCAATTGAGTTGAAACAGACTCATTCTTCTTTCGAAAATTTTAGCATTTGCGGTTCGAACCTTAACTTTGATCAACAGTGACATAAAGATATAGGTATACAATGTAATTATTCATTACCAGCTACTTGAAATTGGTCAAAATTTGTCAAAAAGGGTTTTAAAATTTATTTCGAGTTGACATATAGACAAGAACCAGAATGGCAACAAAACTTCGATTTCGGTTTCTACATTCAGAAAAAAGTGAAGGCTCGGAATCAGATTCGATTCGGTTCTGAAAAAGCCGAATCTAGTAAGGTTCGGAAACAACTGTTTGCATTTCTGAAATTGAGTGGGAAGAGACTGCAAAATAGCAGTGAACTCGGATTCGTAATCGGTAAAATCATGGGTTTGGTTCAGTGCCCAGTGCCACCCTGGAAATAACTTACCATAATTTTACGAGCTCCGAAGTATACCAACTGATGAGTTTGATTCCGACCTATAAAGAACATGAAACAAAACCCTCTAGAAACAAACCTGTCGGATGTTGAATTATCATGCTCCAGTAGTTTTTTGTATGAAATATCTTTCTGTAAACATATACAAGAATTTTGAGAATCGGTTAGAGGTTTGCATTTACTTACATTTCACTACTTTGCGGTTGTATTGTCTTGTTATAAAATTGCGTGAAAATTTTGTTAATTTTGGGCAAAAATTTCAAAACCATGCAAATTCCGTAATTTTAACTTTATTCAAAAATAATGGATCATGTTTTATATTATATTAATACGCTGCGAGCTCAGAGCTATATGGCGTACCTTGAGTGTTTGCTCATGCAATAGACAATAAGTATTACATTTGGTTAGTTTACTGCCATTCCGTCCCAGATTTGACGTGCAGTATAGATATTAATATAATTTGGTTAAACTAAGGATTGTGTTATATTTTATCGTACCGGGCGCCGCCGCGCGTTACAGCACACCGCTGAGCGCCAGTGCGCGCTGCTATTTGTCGCGAACAGAAATATATGTAAAATGTTTTTAGAGGAATTTTTAATAAAAATGTTATCGTACTGCGCGGCGGCGTCCTGCGACCCGCAGCGTGCATAGCGCAACCTTAAAAGCGTGACGCTGATTATGTTGAGGTGCTGGGTTTTGATTGCAGGAATGAACACAGTCCAAATTAAAATTACCGCATTAATTTTATTTTCTGCAGATATACAGTTAATCGGTAACCAGTTGACTTATTTTACAAATATACAACTTCTGTGAATTGTGTCAGCTGAGTTGTTTATCAACTAAAGTGTGAATTACGCGTTATTCTAAATTTTACTACACTCGATATTCGAAGTTAAGTCTTAACAAATAGATCCGTTTTTATAAGTTTACTGCCGAGTTTGCTATCGCAGTGTAAGAATATGTCGAACCTATAAAAATATCAATGTGTTCCAGTTAACATCATTGTTTAAACGAGTAATCCGTTTTCGTTTGGTCGTGTTTGGTTTACACAACATACGATATGGTATACAAGCAGTCTTGTAGCAAAATTATACAATGCATAAAGCCTTAGTCACACGTGCAAGTTTTTGCTGCGAGAACTTGCAGCTGCAAGTAATTCATTAAAAATCAAGCTAGAAAATTAGATTCACATGTGTGAATAACCATGCAAGTTTGCTGAATTTATTTCAGCCCATTTCTCCCATTGGCTGATGAAAAATGCAAGCTCTTGCGCGTGTAAATAGGGCTTGAGATATTTGATATGTTGTAGAGCCAAATAAAAATCGAAAATTTATGCCGGTATTCTCAAACCTGTGTATATTTTTGAAACCAATAAACTGCCAAAACTGAGTACATATCAAAGATTTCACGCAGTACCTTATGCGCTCTGAGCACGTGATGAGAAGTTCAGATATGTAAAAAATTTTCAAGCCCTGAGTGTATATAGCCTCTTTATAGCTGTTTATGCAATACTTAATGGTTTAGTGCATTTATCATTAGATTTGTTAAGTCACGTTTCATGTGTAACTAACTGTATTTGTACGTTCAAAATTTAGAATTTCTACAATTCACTAACGTCTCGGTGTATATAAATAGATATATAACACAATGCATAACCTTATATATAATATGTATATTATGCATTTGTTTCGGATAAGTGTTATATATTGATTTCGCACAGTATTGCAATTGCTATTACTCGCAGAATGTGTCTTAGTACACACATCAGCTCAGTAGGACACGCTGTCTTTGTGTCTTAACAACATTCGGGTTGTATACAAGGCGTTGCCAGAATTTTGGGAAGATGTCGCTTTTATGTCCGATTAAAAATTCGAAGCGAGTGGTTTCTTCGTGTTACATACCAACTGGAACGTTACAAAAAACGTTTTCACAAAACCAAAAGTATTTTGACTCGTATCCCCCGTTTGATACGCCCTTAAAAGGTACATATATACTAGTATTTTGTCTGTAGCTGATGCAGAATATAACACTATTGACGCACAGGTTCAACTGTCAGCGAAACCTCATCATACATACATATATATTGTTTACAATGATTTGGGTTAGTGTTAAGATGAATATGCTGTTCGAATTGTAAGGAGACGTGTTCGTCAGCCAGGGCCGATGCGCCCGCTCTCATACTCCCTATTTGGGGAACCCACTACAACAAGATTTGGAACAAAAAATTTGTAAAATATTTTGATTGATCATCGTAGGGGGCCCCACCCTAGAAAACGCACTCTGAAATGTTGTGATCTTAGCCATTAATATTAGTTCAGTATAGAGATGCGATATGATCTAAGTGATAAATATCAGACATTGGAATACCTGAACCGGATATCCGGTGTCGCATGAAAAAATGACCCCGGGCATTTTTTCATGGGTGTCCGATTTTCATATTGCTGTCGTGTGAAAAAAATTACCACCCCCATTAAAAAGTACCCCAAGTCATTTTTACACAGCGTCGCATAAAAAAATGACACCCGTTAAAAAGAGACTCCCGGTCACTTTTACACCGAACTGTACTAAAATTATCCTGTGTGAAAACAAATTACTTCACGCTGACTAATTTAGATAACAAATGTAAGCAAACCATTCTTACCGTTTGTAGTTTGAGGAACAGACGACGATAAAGCTAATTTAAGTTAAAGAAAAATTTACTCGAACATTCAAAACAAACACATACATTGATGTAGCCAGGATTTTAGTTTGGGGTCTACATCGCTGATCGGTTCATCGTACTTACCGTTTGACATGTCGTGTATTTTTATGCGTGAGGTGTGTGATTACAAATCAGGACTGTGCTGCAAAACCAAAGCCGATTTAAATATTTATTGTTTGTGACTGGAACTGTTTTACATAGTAGCAGTAGTTGTGTTGTAAACAGTGTCTGTGAATTTCTCAATCCAGTTTTAAACAATTCTGTCGACTTTATTATATTGCACTTCGTTAAATGCTTTCAGTATTTAGTTTGCAGTTACAGTTTAAATTGAACATGCCTATTATATATATTCGTTAAATTCAAATTGTGAACATATTCAAGCGCAGTTATGCAGATATACGGGGTGTAGTTTTAGAGGACTGTGCTAAAAATGACATAGAAACGAGTGATACTATATACACACATGCGTACGTATCACAGTAGCGGCCAATGTTACTTTAAGGGGCGTAACAGTAGAATTAAGCGTATTCATAAGCCTAAGCGTTGCAAAAATGAGTTCCTAAGCCTAAGCCTAAGCAAAAAAATGTAATGTAAAATCTAAACCTACTCTTTTATAGACCTACCAACAACCTGGACGCCCTTTAAAGTAACTTGGGCCACAGTAGTTATATTTATTAAAAAGCGTCAATAAAACGTTGACTGACTGGTATGTAGTGGAATTGTAAAAGCATGATGCTACTGGGTTAAAATATTACGCTTTGAATGGTTAAGGCTCGGATTTAAGCTTAGGTTTAGGAAAAAAACAAAGGCTTAGGTAAGCATTTTCCTAAGCCTGAGCTTAAATATAATCCTGTGAGGAGAAATGTACAAGAGCAGTAGGAAAGTATGTACCAAAAGTATATATATCCGTTTTTGCAAAACAAAGTTTGAAGTAGATGGCAGGCTTCTTAATTGACTCACTGAATGTGAAAATAACAAGAAGTAACTGCTGACTGTTTTTATTCTTCCACTGTTGGCCACTATATCCGTATTACGTCATATCGTTTAATATCGTTTCTCATTTTGATAGTTATCTTTACGTGTTTCAGCTTAGCCCTGGTTCGTACAGACCCGGTTCCTATACAACTCGAGTTTAAAGCAGTGAGCAAAAATATGTAAATTTAAACACAAAAGATTGCTACATACGACGAGTACGACCGTTTTGTGAAGTTGCAATCAAATGTGATAATTTTTTACTAAAATTTGTTGGCTGCCTCGTTACGGTATGAATCGGGCATTGTTTAAAGTTCCATGTCCGTGGTCCGAAATTTAAAGCGATACCTAAGTAAATTTAGCTGCCATTCTGAATCATATAAATCATATTAATGTGCAATGGTTTGTTGTTCAACTTGAAAGGATATGTAAAAGAATTACGAACACATGTAAGGAACAGTGCAGTTTCTACCTATATATATTGCATATATACTTTTTCAGAGAACGACCACTTCTTACCAATCGGTGTACGGAGAGGCGTCAGCGTATGGTTCTACAAATAGTAATCGTATGGTGCAAAATGACCGCAAACGCAAAGCGACTGAAGACAACGTGCCGTATGTTCCGACTACATCATCGTTTTCAACGGTGTCACAGGTTAGCTACAATGATTTCACTTCATCCGCTAGGCCTATGGGGTGTAACCCGCCAGTCATTGCATCAGATTCAGCACCAATTTCCAGTATTCCTAACAGGTCATATATGTCAACGATTTCCAATTCTCAATCTCCAAATAAGCCAACTTCGCTCGATTGTGGCGCAGAAACGCCAATCCATGAAACGAGCGCGCTGTCAGATAGCTGTAGTAGCTCATCGCAACAACGTTGCTCGTTGAATATGTCGGCATCTGAAATAGGCAACCGAAATTTGTCATCGGACGCTGGCAACCTTCATAGTTTCTCGGATCAGTGTGACCGTTTGTCTAGTGCTGACCATTTGCATAGTTCTGACCGTTTGACTAGCGATAATCAATGTTCAACTAGCAGTAACTTGTGTTTGGCGGAAACATCGGGTAACAATGGATATTCGGACAGCAATTGTGTTCGACAACAAATGAACAATTATTTTGCTCAAACACAAAATATTTATAATCGTGGTCATAATACGTCATCATTTAGTGTTGACGGATCAAAGTGGAACGATGCTAAACGGAATAGTGAGGGAAACACTGTCCCGTCTGTGAACGATCATACCGCAACGTCCGCAGCTCAAATGCCGTCATCAGTTGACTTATTTAACGATTGGAATGATTTTTTTAAAGATTTAAATCCAAACGCAGCTGTATCTGCCGAAGATTTACTAGCGCCGTCTTCGACAGGCAAAGATGATGGGGCAATGATAAATTTTGATCCATCAAAAATGGATCTCAATGGGCAGCTAGAAGATTTGTGGAATCCACAGCATTCAGATTCCAACGGATCGCATCAACTGACGGCTGGGTCGAAATTGTCTGCGGTGCCGACAGCCAGTTCAGGTGATCAGAAAGCAGAATACGGTTTGCTCATGATAAATCCGACAACTGTTGTTTCTAAGAGTGTCGAAAATGGTGGACGAAATGACACGACCGTGTGCGGTATAGGCGGCCGCATACCAACAGGTGAGCTAGTAGATTGTAGTTCATCTGGGCTTTCTTCTTTGAGCTCTTCCGATCGTCAAAATGCTTTTCATGTTGAAAGTGCAATGCCTAATTGTGGTTATAATAACGTTGCAATTGAGGCGCATAATGTTGGGAAGATCACATCTAATGCATACGCTGTATCGAGCTCTGCGAGTGTACGCTGCCTGAACTCGCAGTCAACAACAGCGGCATCAACCTTTCCGGGTCGTGAATTTTTAATACCACCATCACAGTCAACACTAATCGGTTTACAAGGTGCATCTCTCGGGTTTGTTGCACCACCAGCGTTTAGTAGCGCTTCCGGCATCGATTCAAATGGCCCCTTGTCAAAATTACAACACTGCACAGATGGAATAACACCGTACGCTTTAAGTCAGGAATCAATGCAGCGAGCACTACCGCTTTCGGATTATCCTAATGGTAGCCGAGAGTTTTCGAACAAAACATCTGGTGCTACAAATGGCAACGTTTTACCTTATAGCGCTCAGATTGGTTGCGCTCAGAGGTCCGCTAACGCAACACAATTTTCGTCCTTCGTTCAAAATTCAACTCGTGCACCTTTCCGTTACGCACCAATGACGGTAGAACCCAGTGCTCCTACTGGTGGTTACTCTTATGTGCCACAAAAGTTGCCGCGTTACGCATATCATGACAGCAATTCATCAGCAATAGTCGTGCCACAAAATTCTCAGGTGCCATGCACTACTACGCCGTACGGATTATATGGGTTTTCGAGACTGTCAAGCATAAATGGACAATCGAACCTTATATCGCAATTGCGTGGGCCGGCAGAGTTTGTTACGCCCAGATTTGTTTCCAACAGAGAATCTTCACCGTTTGTTCCTAAACCAGCAACTGCGCAGTACAATCGTATGAGCTTAGGTGTGACGCCGCAAGTAGCTTCGGTCCCAAATGGATTTGATGAAGGGGTGGGGTTAATGCGGCCACCGCCACATACTCAAGAATATGTGTTCGCCCCGTCGTCTCATTGGAACCAGCATCCAGTTGCTCAATTTGTAAAATCACCAACAGGGGGTAGTGTAAATCCTGCCAACGGTATGTATCAACAAAGAATAGAATTCACGGCGGGACGAACTACAGGCCCAAGAGAGAATTTGCGGTTCCCGACTGGTCGCTATGTTCCAAACGTTGAGCTGTCGCTAGGACCAATTCAGCCTGCGATGGGATCACAGCACGTTCTGTCGGATACTAACAGTTCGAAAGTGTAAGAGTATGAGTAAATGAGTTTGGAAGCAAAAGTAATACAAAGTATCGTACCCTACACCCAGTGTTCGACTGGAAGTTCCGGTTGCGGTTTCAGGATTAGAAAACGGAGTCGGGACTTTTAGTTTAGAGGCTTTTTGTAACTTCGTCCTGTCAAAGAGCTACTTGTACCTTCAACTTCTGGTGTTACTAGAGCTGGGCAAGGTAATGTATGTTTTTGTCAATGTTTATTTGATGTCAATAAGTCATAAAAAGTGGCATTCTTCATGAAAGGGGGCTTTAATGGAAGTTTTGTAAAAGTTCCGGTTCCGGATGAGCACGCAGGTTCCAGTTGCTGTGTCTCAAAATAACTACCGATGTGTATGTTATTCACAAAATCGCACAGTTTAGTGTTCGTGTGTTATCTAGCGTAAGCACGAATCATCGTGTTACGCATACAGTTTTTGTTACCTGGTAAGTATATGTCACAATTACTGAATGACATCTATAACCCACAATTCTGTGTTGTAATTCGCTGCCACAAGTTTCAGCCTTCAGTTTAATTTGGAAAGCTACACATTAAGCGACTCGGCACATTTTTGCATTTGTTTTGTTCACATTTTGCGCCAATTTTGATAGCTGCACTTGCAGGAGTTGGTCAGTTTGAAAACTTATCGCTAACTGGTAATAGATGCTATATGCGTTTGAGAATTTGGGCCATCGTTACGCGCGTCTGGCCGAATAGGTTATCGTGGCGATATTGTTATGGACTAATAGTGTTACGTGGTGTAAATTTATTGCACATATACATATTGAATAATTGCCGACCTTGTTTGATTTTTTAGCTAGATTTGTAATATGATTGTAACTGTAAGAGTACGCAGTGGTTTAGGTTTACGCAGGGTTCCAGGCAGTATTTGAAACATTCAATTTAGGAAATGTTTAGGAGCGGTGGTTGTTGTGATGTTTAATGAAAATAAATGTGTGTATATATGTATACATATTAGATAAGTAAATATGCATCAGAATCTGCATATGATAATACGTACTTATAGCCTACATAATACCGCTTTAATACTCACGTCGGTAATCGCTCATGTATTGATAATACGTGAGTGATTAAGGCATTAGTTGTCTGGATCGGGGATATGCTACTGATTGAGTTATTTCGGTTGGCGTAGACTGGGGCAATTGGCTTCTTCAGTATGCACTTTAGTTTCAATAGTTGTTTTTGCGCTGCGCGAAACAACAATTGGTGTTTGGGACCTTGGTGCCCGTGTGGACAAAAACTTGTCTTGCCTATCGCAACACAGTTTATGCTGTTATTTATCTTGATGTATTTTTAGTTTGTACCAATTGTCTTTGTTTTAGTTCATTGCCTATGCGTGTAAAGCGTGTTTTTGTTAGTTGCAAGAAAACTAATACGAATGCGTGTCAGCCTTTGTGCGGAAAATTAAAACTGTGAAAATATTTGTTTCCGTTTCTTTTTTTAGGCTGTACGCAATTTTTTGGCTAAAATTATAGCTGATTTTAAAGAACACAGTTTAAGGTTGTATATAATTTCAAGTTTAAATAAATAGTTGAATTTATATACTGCCGTATTGATATTTCCAAACATAAGCAACCAGTAGTGTTGTGAATAGTTTATATTTATTTCAAAGGAGTTTTTTCAGTACAAGAAATAACCCGTCTTTTAGGATGGCAGCAAAAATTCACATTCGGCAAGAATTTATTGTTCATATTCGGGTTCGTTCGTGAAAAAGCCGAATTCAACAATGTTTGGCATGATATGGATATATGTTTAATGATGATATGGTTAAATGTTTAAAAGCATTGGATTCGTATACGGCCAAATCGTGGATTCTGTGTAGTCATGCGGTTGTCTTTGGTATTTATATGGACAATACCGGATATAAGTAGATAAAAAATTGAAATCACAAATAGGTTGACATTACTCCATTCTAACTATTAATTGTTTTTTTATTATTATTTTTACGCAATTGACAGCTACTGGTGTGTATTATGGGAAGGAACGGTTAACTGGTCTCGACTTCTGTAGCGTTGTTATTATTGTAAATTTGATATAAACACTTTATTTCAATATACGAAAACTTATATTTTTTATATGTGCTATTGTACTACTGAAATTCGTTAATCATCGAAAGTGTTGGCTAAATCTTATTTAAACATGGAAGTTGACATGCGTACGGACCAGGTATCGACCGGATATCCCGTTCCGTTTAATATCCGGCAAAAACCAAACCCGGTATCGTTTATAAACCTGCCGGATATCGGGTATTTGCAGTTATGGTCTCCAATATAATAAAACTGCTTTTTCCGTGATGAAATACTACACATTTTGCTGTGACGGCATTTTTGGCCAAGTCAAGAAGCTGAAGTTTTTCACAATAAAATGAAATTAAAAATGCAGGCTATGAATGTATATACTTTCAAATCAGTAAACGCACTGTTTTCCGCTACTCTAATAATGCAAGCAACAAAACAGCACACAAATGTAGATGCTATATCCGGTTAATATCCGGCTCCGGCTAAAAAATATACTATCCGGTTTCGGTATCTGGTAAAGTTGAGATGTGGTTTACCGTTGGTATACGAACATAGATTTGTTTGCTGTAGGATGCTAAAATGACATTGGATACTACTAAGTCATCGTATATTTATATCTGCTGCGTTCATACTAAAATTTTTCCGCATTTATGTTTTACCTTTCAGTAATTTTATATTTTACTTCTTTTCATTCATTTGTCAGATTGTGTTTCATTTGCCTTGAAAATGTTTTCAGTTCACCAGAGTATATGCAAGTTCGTAGTCTTGAGAGACATTGCAAATAATTGTCTTCCATTTAATATTTACGTATTTGTTTCTCCTTTTATTTTTTATGCTTGAGGCTTTGTGCATGAAAATCGAAACTATGTGTATGTTTACTGCGTATACTGTGAATTTGTGTTGTTTGGCAATTGAATTGTTGAATTTATATAAATGAAAACATTGAATCAAGGGTTTTAAATTTGGAACCGTTTAACGTATTACGCAGAGCTTTTCTTAAATCCAAATCCTCGTACGTTGGAAGAATTGATCAAACGTTACAGTGAGGTGAGTTTATTGCAAAACTGAACGTTTAGGCATTAGTATTACCAAAATTGCATGATATAATAGTATGCAACTGGATATATTCTGTGTAGAAAAGAATGTACTCAGCGCACGTTGCATTTTTGGCCTACCACCTTGTTTAGAGGGGGTTAAAATTTTCAGTGAACAGTGTATTAAGTACGTTGCAATCCCGGGTCTTCATACATACTTCGTTTGTATTGATAGACGAAGAAGCAGTAAGAAGGTGGTTGGGTAAAACCACAACGCAGACTTTGTACCATGCACAGCCCGGACAGTTGTGCACTCTTGTTAAACATGCACTCTTGATATCACGTACATGCCTCTATATTTAGATATCTTGCAATAAACTAATTACACTAATGTGTAACTAATTGGGCTAGTTTCCAAACGTTATATATGCTAGACCGAACAATTTAGCTTATATATTTTTAGCAGACGATATGGTGTGTTGAAGATTGTTCCATTATATGTGCATACTTCGTTTTTTTCTGTGCAAATTCATTGTTTTGATGTTCAATAGTCCTGGCGCTTCTGATTTGTAAATAAATGAGTTGTATTGTTTTTGCTGTACACAGAAGACATTTTTAGCAAGTATGGGAATGACGTTTGTATCGAATAAGTCGTAAAATGAGCTAACCAAATTTTTAAACTCATTGAGTTAATGCAAGCGAAATCAAAATAGTTTCTGGACAATTTTAAAAATTGCGTTCTATAATGGCCAGGGCCCATGTATAGAACAGGGCCGGATCGTTTTCCGGAGGGGCCACGGTAGAGTCAGTTTAAGCTTTAGACTAATTTTTTTGCTTAGGCTAAGGCTTACGAATAGGCTCATCTATACGCTTAGGCTTAGGAATATGCTTATACTACTGTTCCTTCCCTGTTCTATATATACATGGGCCATGGCCAGGGTAAGAAATGTACATCGATTATTGTTACAAACCCATTTCATTCGTTAAATCATTTAAATAGGTACTAGTTTCTTTCTCTTTCGAAGTACATAAAATCCTAAAAATTAATAAATTTTGAGATTAGTTCATGCCTATACAAATATATATCTGATTCGAGAGTAAAAGTGATGGCAATTGTGGATCTAGGTATCTGGTTGTGAGTTTGAAGCAATTTTAATTAAAAGTACTAATAACAGCAACAATTTTTTAAATATTAAAGAGGCTTAAAGATTGATTTTCGGCAGAATGCTATGGATTTAAAATTAATGAATCCAACAGCGTTTTATTCCTTTCCTTCCAGCTCCGGCCAAAATTGTTGACCTCCGGTTTTTCAACTCTGGCTGTAACTCTACTATTCGTCAACAATTCAGGTTAACAGGAAAAAATGGCTCATGTATAGAACAGTGCCGGAACAGAAGTAGCATATTCCTAAGCCAAGGCGTATGGATGAGCCTATTTCTAAGCCAAAAGCGTAAGCAAAAAACTAAGTCTAAAGCTAAAACTGACTTTATTACAGCCCCTCCGGAAAACGATCCGACCCTGTTGTATGTGCAAAAGCTGAAGTGACTTTATAGTTCAAGTTTTCTCAAATCTAGGTAGGTGCACTTTCCAAATCAGATCCCTGATGGATGAAAAACATTTCTTATATTCTAAAAATCAAAATATTTTGTGTATATGTTGCGTGCCAATAAAAGGCACGACCGACGACTAAGCAAGTAAACTTACTTTTTGAGCAATTCACTTTATCGCGTGAGAACTTGCATTTATATAGTTTTATCACTTTGTAACCGACAAAATCATACAGAAGCTATCTGGGAGCAACCGGAGCGGAATGTCAACAAACTTTGCCGCAGTAACAAAAATGATAGTTAAAATGTGCCGTTTTGAATATATTTGAAACAAAATGTGAAATTTTGTAATTTTAATAGCAAAAATCGACAGTCTTAGAATATTTTTTATCAAAAACATATCGCTTTAAGGGCAAAAAAGGTTCTTTTGTATTGTAAGTGAAACCATACAAATAGAGTATAATTAACCCTTTCTCAAATGAATACATGCAATTTGACATGAGATGTAATTTCAAGGTGAGATTCGAACCCCAGTCTCACGGGTAGGAGGCGTTTACGATAACCACTGAGTATAGGAGCTTGACGCTCGAGCCCGAGGCGGCTCTCACGTCTTGTGTAGATTTAAGACTGCGCATATATGTTATAAATGTTAAACACTGTTCACAGTGTGTGTATTGCATGTATATACATTATTGTATTTAGTTGCTCATAGTATACTCTATGAGCGAAAGGGTTAAAAACGTAAGCACAAATCGTGCACGTACTATTAGAAAAGTCGCACCGAGAAGTGTTGCTTTTGTAGCGACACTGGCGTTGCTAGGAAAGTGTACAGAAAACGAATCAGCATCAGTGAACGTTTCTTTTGCACAGCCAGTCCATTTTTTACAAATTCGTCCAACCTCGTCACCATTTTGAGACGAGAATATCTGAATACGAAAAGCAACACAACAGAACATTATCATCGTCAAAACCAGTGTTGCGCACCGGAAAAAACCAACGGCAAAAGCGGTTTTTCCCGTTTTTTGAGGGGTGGAAAATGAAAAAACTTTATCTCTAATGTATTACTCGCAAAACAGCAACAGAACATTGCGGAAACAATAAGAAATTGCTTTTTATCGCGCTCCCGTCACCAGCAAGGCTGATTTACTGCGGAGGAATCCGTGCGGCGAATTCAGGAAACTTATGAAGGGAACCGCATGAGATATAGTGGAAGCACTCGCGTCGAAGCGGTAGTTGCATCCGTACAACACTACTGTATGCTTCTTTTAATCTTAAAGTGATTGCTATATCTATTTGATATTCTTTTGTTTATCTTTGATGCAACATTTTGCAGATATAAGCAACGTTTTAGTTCGGAACTTAACTTCAATAAATTGAATTTTCACAAATCAATAAAAGTACAAATCCTATTTGCAGATGCTTTGCCTTAATCCACACCGCATGTTTTGGCCACTATCATCTTGTGATATCAAATGATGATACTTGATAAAATAGCAACTTGATTGTCCTACGAAAGTTTTTGCGCTAGCGGAAGCACTAGTACATGATTTTCAATTTTCCGTTCCGTATTTTTCGGAAAAATAACGTTTTTTTCTGGTCCATTCAATTTTTCCGGAAAAACAAATTCTGGTCAAAACTTGTGATATCGGAGTTACACGACGGTTTGTGTTTGGCTGTAAACCAGGAAATTGTATTTTCGTCAAATTTGGCTGTTTGTTTCTGTTATTCAATCGCCGGCCCGTGTAAAAGATCAGATGCGGAACGTTTTGCTTTTGCGGCGCAATTCATAGTTTTATGCTGGAAGTTTCCCAGTCTCATTGTCTTGTAGTGTATATGCAGGGCTCCTAACTAAAATGGACCAATTTAAAGGCGTCAACCTGCACCCAGTTGTATCAACAGCACTTCTGCAGGTCAATTAATGACAATTACTACGCGTTGAGTAGACCGAGTTGGTTAATCAAGCGCTCAGTCATGACTCTTAACAATTGATTCCAATCACACGCTGGTGTTAACAAATTAATACTTCTCATATGCTGTTTCACTAATAGTGCACAATGGATTTTTTGACGTCATATATATTACGTCATGACATACTATTAGCAACGCCGATGACTATATATGTCGTCATTATACAGTCAGCGTGTTAATATTTTTACTGGAAAGGCAACATTCCGACAAGATGTTAACAAATTAATGCTTCTCATATGCTGTTTCACTATATTTTATAAGTGCACAATGGATTTTTTGATGTCATATATATTACGTCATGGCATACCATTGGAAACGCCGATGACGATATATGTCGTCATTATACAGTCAGCGTATTAATATTCTTACTGGAAACGCAACATTTCGACAAGAATCTGTGCACGGACAGGAACATGTACACGTCGGTCCAGTGATATTGAACTGTTCTGTTCCATTTGCATCGAAAACGTTATATTTTGGTATACAGAATTGCCAATTTTGGCATACTTCTCCTTGGCAATTCCCATTTCCGTCGTACACAATTACGTTCTAAAAATTAAAGAAAAGATACTTAATAAACATAAAACCACAGGCCAACGGCACCATCATATTTACGGAGTTAGAAGCGGCGGTCAATCCAATCAGGGGGACACAGACCTGGTTCGTTTGCTTCATGGGATTATAGAGCAGTTGAGGTGAATATATGTCAGAATTCGAATTCAAGTTTCATAGAAAATTTTTGTGGGCAGGGTAAGTTTTCACAATTAACCCATCGGTCACCAAGATAATTATAAAAGCATTTTTTAAGTCTAAAGCGTGAAGCTTCGGCACGGTAAGAATTGCCGTTCGGCGCCGCGCGCCGTCTTGAGGCGGCGTTCTGCGGCGAGCGGCGGTAGGCGACGGCGCGCGCGGTGTCCGGCTCAGCAAAATATAGCGCAACCCATACTGTTCTGCCCATACTGTCAAAGCCGATAACAAACAATAACTAGCTTGCTGTCGTATAACCAAATTATACCAACGTGGTCGATTGAACACACCGTTAGAGTTTCGAGGAAATCCGGAAACATTAGGGATCGTAGGGTTATTTTAAATAGTAAAGTTACGAAACTACAAGACCTGCAACAAGTGGGAGAGATTTTCTACTGTACATTGCGGTATATATACACAACGCAGGAAGCGCCTTAATGCCAAAAAATTAATTCAAATCTAGAACAGTACTTTGCGTTAATCGACAAATACTTGTTAATTCAAACGCTTGCTGTAGTGACCCGAATAAGAGGGGGGTAATAAGAACGGGGTCTCCATTTTGAGTCCCAATCAATAAGGGCCCGTATCCCAAATTCTGTAAGCGGATAGAGTCCCTAAACCGTAATTAGAGTCCATAAATGTCAATTGTCCCTAATTGTAGCGCAAAAATGACTCAGGGACCAAATAATTTGAATTCGAAACTTTAAAGCGTATATACTTAAATTTTGAAAGTACATTCCTCCTAAGTATAACCTTGCATTATCACTCAAGCTCTTTACACAAGACAAATATACGTTTAATTCAACGGACAATTGCAGTACCGGATATAACTATATCAGTAACGAAGGGTAGCGGAGCGTGGTTTTAAAATAAATAACAGTCCGTAATCAAATAACAAGGGGGTACTTTCTGGAGAGGCCAAATAAATATCAGTCCCCCCTCATTCGGGTCACTACAGTAGGTGTACATACATGTTTAAAAAATTCTTTTAAGAAATCAGTAGAACACTGATATTTTAGCAACTGTAGTGACCCGTATATATAACAGGGCGGGGGAGACTCAGATTACCTCTTTTGTTTGCTTACGGACAGTTACTTATTTTTAAAATCCGCTCTCTGCCACCACATTTCTTTAGTGATTTGTTCGGTTACGGACAGTTACTTATTTTTAAAATCCGCCCTCTGCCACCACATTTCTTTAGTGATACATCCGTTATTACCACTATCCGTTGAATTAAACGTTTGTTTTTCTTGTATCAAAAGTTTGAGCGATAATGCAAGGTTATACTTTTAAAACTAGGTATGCTTTGAAGTTTCCAACTCAACTGTATTTCGTCCTGGAGTCCTTTATGCACAACAATTAGGGATAATTGACATTTATGGACTCTAATTTTAGTTTAGAGACTACCCGCTTACGGATTCTTATTAGGAATGTGGACTGTTATTGATTGGGACTCAAAATGGGGACCGTCCTCTTATTCGGGACGTTACAGTACGTACTTAGCTAACATAAGATTTTTGTACTGTTAAGCATTGTGTGCAGCAACATGCATAAATATAGCATGGTCGAAACGGTCTTTCAATTCGCATCACAACTTTGTCGTCGCAATCTTTGAAGATCATGTCAAATCCACGGTAAGGGCCACAGAAATGGCGGTTCCAGCAAGTGGACTCTGAAATTGGTTGTGTTTTGGAACCGATCGTTCGAAACATTGTATTGTACCTGCCCGTGGTATTATGATGCAGGGCACCGTGAAAACATGCCGATGATGTGTCAGAAATCGGGCTTACAAAGACCAACCTGTTTTTTCGTTTCGCGAAAAGCGTTTTCCATGATTAAATGACGTTTTGACAAATGCTAAAAAGCGTTTACTTAATAGCGTTTTTGGCAACGCTAGCTATTCCTATTAGAATTTTAGCGTTTTCCATGGTTAAATGACGTTTTGACAAATGCTAAAAAGCGTTTACTTAATAGCGTTTTTTCGCAACGCTAGCTATTCCTATTAGAATCTTTCCGCGTTCAAAAAATACCTTTGAAATGCGTTTGAAACGTGAAGACGGCACAAAATAGTATTTTATTGTTACAGTATTCCTTTATATGCTTCTGAGAGCTTAACAATAATGGTATCCCAAGCTCGTGCTCGAGTGTCCGAGGCGTAAACGCACGCGAACAATTAAAAACAAACTTCCCGATCCCTTCGAATCGCCCATACTTTACCTTCATGAGCTGTAAACAACAAATCACCGTTCGCCGTCTTTATTTTGTATTTGTTGCGTAATTCGCAGCAACCAAATACTAAATCAAAATTGCAGATTTCTCAGTTCACTATTTTCATCTGGTGCAAAATATTACCGACACATCTTAGCTTTCGCCTCAGCTCTAACTGTCACTACAATTTATTTGTAGCACAGTTTTAAGCGCCGACCGATTTATACACACCTGTTATCGTGTCAATCATACTAAACAGTTTGTCGATCCGGTTATCACATTATATAGCAGTTAAACAACGTTGTAATTTTTACGCATAATGTGTTCAACACAGAGGTAGTAATTGCAGTAAGAGTGTTATTTAATATTTTTGCATTGCAGCCGAGGGGTCAGTGACCCAAGTAGCCAAAACTGCTTCAAAAATTGAAACTTTTAAATTTGTTACTCCCTTATCTGTTTCGTAACCGTTTCAGCGAGCAGGCCTACGCCCCGTTGCCTAGACTCGGCTCACACTTACGCTATTTCTAACGTTTACGCTACGGTTTGAACCAAAGTCAAACCGTGAGTTTGGTACCTGCTAACATCTCAACGACCAGTCGGAACTGTTAAAATTTAGATCTATGCGTTTTAAAGAATTCTCTAACGGATGATACAAAATTTATCTTAGCCAAAAAGGCTCAACGCGAGAAAACAATAGGCTCTTTGTCGGACCCAAAACTCTGCCATTCACAACATTGTGTGTCTAAAGACAGTCTTTGTATTGTCGTAGCCGCTTTAGCCTGCCATAGGCCAAGGTCCGCGCGGCATTCTCAACGGCTACTTTTGGTTTTAACCCAATTGCATTCGGGTTCTGAACGTAATTGAACTGTACTTAACTTATCTCGCGCTCTAGCGTTAGTTATTTCAATTATTGGATTAAATGGCTGCGGATAGCGGTCAGTATTAATAATTGGCTATTGCCTAGAACTCTTTCGTATAGTCCATGGAATTCGACTTAATTTCGGATACTCGTAAATTGCCTACGAGCTTGTTCGTATTATTCTCATTATGGTATGATTAACCGTATTATTTGTGCTGTTTATAAACTGCCAGATTACTGGTATCTGTGAGCCTGATTGGAAGGCTATACTATTTTTGATTGGCAGACCCGAACTACTAAAAACCCACAGCCGGCTCCCCTGCAATTAACAGGCTCACACAGGTGGAATTCATGTGTTTCTGAGGCCATCCAACCCAGAAACCTATAATCCTATAAATACGATTTAGTCCGCTGATAAGAGTCAAAAAATTCATTTTCAATTCGAGACTACCTTTGAACTGCAGTGGTTAATTTAGATAGCTTTAAATTAATTTGTCTTTTTATTATTCTATAAAAATTTACATTTGAAATTTAAATTAGTTTAGAACAATTCACCGTCCACAATGTGGGCGCATGATAAAGTGGACGTATTATGTTTTGGCATAATATAATATGCAATTGTTGTATCAGTATCAGCTGCATGAATGGCCAATCATGAAGATAACCCAGGAACGTAGCCAGAGGGGACTATGCAAGAAGTGTACCCCTCCAGAGCCTCTGAAAAATAAAAATATATCTGTTTTAATATACATACAACTAATGCTAACTAAGACGAATATACTTAAAAACAAAGTAATATCATTAGTAGGTAAAGTAGCATTAGTTATTTATATAAAATAAATAAATATAAACCTATAATTATTTCAACTGGGACGATTGAAAAACTCACAGCGCTCACGTGGAGCTTGAAACAAACATACAGACGTATCCCAATCCAGAGATGAAAAGGGTCGTTTTGCACCACCATAGCCCTTTATCCCGATTAAAATTCAAGTTAATTACGAGATAATTTGCTAATATTTGACGTTAGCAGTTTGAAACTAATTAGCTACCCCAAGGACCAGAAATATTACATGAACAACAGAAAATTTGGCTCTTCAGTCTGCCCGAAAGCATAACCATGTTACTTTTTAGGTAAAAATTTCTAATCCTACAACAATAATTGCCGTTTTAGTTCCAAATAAATATAGACTTTTCAAATTTTCGCTACTTATAGGCGACCTGTGCCGTGGATTAGCCAAATCGGTACGCAACACCTCACTGCGTGTGGCCACCCGTAGCGTCCATTTGGCCGCTCTTCCATCTCTGTGCTCACCATCTATTGAACTTGACACAGTATGAATTATATATATTAATACATAGCTAACCTATATCAATTGTAATAAAGACAGAGTATATGTTGTCAAACTTTTTTTCTAAAACACAATACCTACAAAGTACGAGTACATACCTTCCAAAAATTCAAATTTTTGAGATATCCATATCTGCGAAAAATTTTCAATTGCTTGCAAACCATATTTAGGCACGAAGTCATTTCTGATCCCTGAAAACTATAAAGGTTTAGTCAAAATCGAGATCACCCGCTACTGTAGTGACCCGAATAAGAGGGGAGGACTGATATTTATTTGGCCTCTCCAGATGGTACTCCCCTTTGTTATTCGGTTACGGACATTTATTTTTAACCCACGCTCCGCCACCCTTCGTTACTGATATATCCGGTACTGCACTTATCCGTTGAATTAAACGTTTGTCTTGTGACAAGGTTATAACTAGGAATGTACTTTCAAAATTTAAGTACGCTTTAAAGTTTCGAACTCAAATTAATTGGTCCTGGAGTCATTTAAGTGACATTTATGGACTCTAATTAGGGTTTAGGGACCTCAAACTGGGGACCTGGGGACCCCCTTACTACCCCCTCTTATTCGGGTCAATCGTAGTACATGGTAGTCGGAAGTTATATTCAGGGGCAAGAATGCGCTAGGATATAAGTCTCCTAACCCCGAACTGATTTTGTTGACGGAATTTGGTGTCCTGGTGTATCAGCTGGTTTGGTAGCTGTCTGAAAATGTTATCGAATTGCTGCGTTCAAGCGATCTTGGATCCGGTGCTAATAGCTACGCTATGATTGCAGAGGCACTACGAACCTATGATGGATATTTCCATGCCCATCACGAATACGATTTAGCGGTGTATCATAACTAGATTCCGTGGCTGACTTCGATCCAACATAAGGGGTACCCGCAACGGATGGGTGGCAAAGACTTTAGTCTGAGGATACCAAACTTTATAGCGAGTATAAAATGTGATAAAAAATTTTTTACACTGATTTGAAAGTTAACAGCTGGTAATTATGGCATTTTCGGTCGGTTTCCAATCAGCTCACTGCCCCCCTTTGAGTCCGGACACGCACGGAATTCGAAAAATAGTAAACTTCCTACTTTGCTTCATTGAGTTGAAAACACACACATATTATTGGTAGAAATACTACATTTTGGTTCGGGAAACTTACCAGCGTTTATTATTGAGACAGGCTGTTCAGTTATTACAAGATCCATTGATACAGTTTGCTAACTAAACAATAGTCAGGGTGTAACCGGATATCCGTTTTGGTTTCCGGTAAATATCGGTTTTTGTTTCCGTTATAGAAATAACGGAAATTCAGTTCATTTTTACGTTCAAAATTAGTTGTAAATCAACATATATATCTGGCGAATTTTCATTGAAATGCTGTAATTGTTCGAAATGAAACAAAAATTACGAAATTCATCCAAAATCTTAAACATTTCGATGAATCCGTCATTTTGTTTTTAAAAATTTAGAAAGGCTCGTGAATATTTTCACGCCTCGATTGTGTTGGCCAAAAAATATAACATCTTTGAAACTTTTATAGTTCAACATTTCGAATTCGGTTTGCGTTATTTTTAGTATCCGTTTACACCGTGATAAATGTCGCCTTTAGAAACCGGCGCATGTGCCGTTGTTTTTATTATTAAATAAGGAAAGTAGAAAAATAGTAGGATACAACTCGTCGCTCCTCTTGTAGAAGCATTAATCCTCAAAAAATGCCAGATAAACACATTAGTAAGTGACATTAATACTGTAATTCCTGTTTAATTTTGAGAATAGCTTTCTAATCGTACACCCAACATGTATTATCATTAACAGAACATCGAACAAGTATACCTACAGTTGCTAAGGAAACATATGTTAGCAAGCAACGAAACGGTGTGTAGACTATGGTAAAGAACAGGACCGTAATAGTATTAGTAAATGCGTCATCCACCTTAATTTGCGCCCGGCTTGTGAAAATCAAAAAAGCTTTTTTGCAACCTAGTTTAGAAAAGGTAGCAATGGCCAATTGTATTTGAAAACTTTTCAATTTAACTTTGCCGACAATTTTCGTAAATCGAGTTGTAAATAGATATTGATTTATTAGGTTCAATTTTTACTACTGGCAAAAAAATTAATAGATTATGAAAATTGAAACATTTTGTGAATTCAATTTTTCATTGTCTAAGCTTACTCTATTACAGTCTCTCAGAAAAATGGTCCTTGCCTGATCTTTACATAAGCCAACTTGTGGAATGTTCGTTTTGCATTTCTGCGACGCTACAGCAAAAAAATGATTAAATGCTTATAATTGCTAAAGTTTGCACTCTTATGAAGTGTGCGTACAACATGTCAGCAATTGCAATTTGAAGATAAAATGTGCCGATGACTTTATGATGTGTTTTATACGAATAATCTGACGGTGCCTGGATGATCCTTGTTATATAAAGCGAGTCGTGCTTTTAACGGAAACATGGCTGTATTGCTGGACTGTTTTTGATTATATTCTCAGAGAAATAACACTATACCTAATAATTATGGTTTCATTTGCCTCAGAATAATATTTAAAATATTTCAAATTTCACTCTGTTTAGGGATTACTATATCTGACAATCTATGTTCAACTCAATCTTTCTTCGCGAGTGCATTCCAACTGCATGCTCAAACGGTTTGTAAAAATTATCAACACCACCATATTCAGCACCGGAAGCAGTGAGCGCGAACAGTTCAGACTCGCACCTCGATTAAGTTTCAAAGGGTCACAACATCGTGAATTTTCTCTAAAAATTAAACAATTTTTACGAGTGTTTAAAGTTTGCTGTTTTTGACGGCATAAAACAGAGCCCGAGTGGTTGCGTATTCCTAAGCCTAAAGCCTAATCCCAAACAAAAAAGTTAGTGTAAAGCTTAAACTGACTCTGTTACAACGCCGTCGGAAAACGAGCCGACCCTTTTCTGTACATGGGCCATTTTGACATTTGGGAAATATAATTACCACTGTACAAAGTGGTGAGTCAAATTGACTCGCTTCGAAGTAGGCTTTTCCGGACTACACAAACTGAGTCAAATTCGATTCCACCAGAGTCAAATTCAAATCACTATGCGACTCTGTGAGTCGAATTTGACTCTGGCGGAGTCGAATTTTGACTCAGTTTGTAAAGTCCAGAAACGCCTATATCGAAGAGAGCCAATTTGGCGTTTTGCGCGGATTCGCGGAATTCCAGGTTTGTATATACTTGAACTGCGTATTGTGTGTCTCTTATTCACGTCATTTTAGTGGATAACTGTTGCTTTAAAGGCAGATATTGAAATTTAATTAGAATTTACTTGATACATTCATGCAATTTCTAGGTTAGGTTCCTGTTTGTTTTTAGCACGCAACATTTGCCTTGAAAAATTATTAAGCAGAGCAACGTATTTGTTTTTTCTGTGCAAAAATGTAGAAACTAAACGGGTAGTAAAAATAACGGATACGGAAACGGATAGTGATCAAAATAACGAAAACAGAGAACGGATATTTAGGCATTAAAATTTCAAAATTGTTTTATTTCTCCGCCGGCACAATTGAGACATGCATAAATTCACCGATCTTTCAATGATTTCAAAGAAAAACAGCGGATGCATTTAAATTTTTAAGATTTTAAACGATTTTCTTAATTCTTATTTCATTTCCAACAATTGCAGCATATCTGTAACAAAAAATGCGAGATGTATACGTGATTTATTTCTGATTCTGAACGTAAAAATAACGTAATATTCGTTATTTCTATAACGGAAACGGAAACGGAAGCGGACACAGACTTTTACCAGCAACGGGTGTCGGTAAGATGTATTTAGTGTTCTCATTTATGACACTATTATCGCTAATTTGACATTATTTATGTTGCAATCAGTCACTTTTTATAAAACGCTTTACCAATCTGTTTATTTCGGACAAAAGTGTACAGTTTTAGATGTGGTTCTAGCTTATACTATAATTGAAGTCCTACAACGTTGCGCTCCTGATCTTTACATGGACCGAAAAAATACACAATTTAGACGTGGTTCTAGCTTATACTATAATTGAAGTCCTACAGCAAAACGTTCCGCCCGTGATCTTTACATAGGCCGAAAAAAATACGCAATTTAGATATGGTTGTAACAAAATTGTACCAATAGAATATTATTAACAATGTTGGTATTCTCAATCTTTTAAGCGGTTTCATGTAAAGATGACATTAACTTCGGCACCAGTTTATTGATGTTAATCGGACGTTTATATACACGTGACGTTCAAAATATTATGGAAATATATACCAGATATTCATGACTGTTCGTATATGGCTTTAAGCTTGTTAACATAATTTGGCATGCTAACCGTTGTTCAATTTAAAACGCTAAACCCTAAACGAAAGATTTGGCGTTTAAAACTGTGGTCAGTTTACAAAATGAGTCGGCAGTATTGTGTATAAATGAAAATTTTTGGATGTTGAGATTTTTTGACAACAAAAAGTTCCAATTGCTTAGGCGATTTAGGTTTTAAAAGTTTTTTAACAATTATCACTTTCTTTGAACTGGATATTGCCAAAATAAAATTGTTACTGCAGTTAATACTTGTACGGTATGGATGTAAGCAACATTTTATATGCTATTGCGTTTTTGGTTCTGCATTTTAAGTAAAGCACCAAACAATTGTCGCTGATCGGGCGACCTTATTTTAACCAGAGTCACAGAGACGCATAGTCATCTCAATATCTTAGAGAGCCAAAAATTCATGCGGACAATTTGGAGTCAAATCGTTTCTTGGTGGAGCAAAAGGTTTCGTATGCCAGTGCTGAGAGACCATCTCCGTTGTGTCTGATCCGCGTCTGGCTATGAGTCTGTAAACAGTGTGAATATTTTCATAATTTGCAAAAAATATGGAAGCATTACGAAAACTGTTCTTCACTGAGTTTATACCATCGTTGAATTTTTGTGTTCGGCGTTTTCAGAACGTCAGTTAAATGTCGCAACCGTTCACCTTTTGTAGTGCCACTGAATTGGATTCCGCCTTGAATTAAAAAACATAAAATGTAATTCATGCTAAAAAAGAATAAAAAGTCTTTTTTATATCATCAAACGTGAACGATGTCTACCAATGCACCCAGTTGCACACTCTTGTTTACAAAGAGCATTAATATCCGCTGTTGACATTATGAACACACCATACAAATAGTTTGTCTCACTAAAAATAGTATAAAGGAACGTTTTGAGTTGCACAACAATTATACTTAATTCTTGCAAGTGCATTCATGAGTTGATGCGCACCCTTTAAACAAAACTGTGTTTTTTAACCTATCAGAACTGATCTGAGACACAAAATGCAAGCTTCAGTGAAATTTTCATTTTTTTTGCTTTTTTCAAGTTAAAGATGGGCGTTGTTGTATACAAGTTTATTCCTTAAATGAGTTGGTGTGAGTAAAAATATACGTGCACTGAGTATATTTTGTCTACACAACATACACCCAATTGCATACGCTTTTTGAACAAGCAAGACCTGCTCTTGGTTAATATTAAAATTAAGCGATGTATCATTCATTAACCCCTTCTCACATTGAGTTGCCTATAGGTAACTCAGCGCAGTGTATATACGTGAAATAATATATATCGCACCGTGTTTAACAATTGTAACACGTGTACATAGTACTAAATCTCTACAAGACGTGAGAGCCTACTCGGGCTCGAGCGTCAAGCTCCTATAGCTGAGTGGTGATGGTATACGCCTCCCACGTCAGTCACCCGAGTTCCAATCCTAGCATAAAAGTAGGTCTCAAGGGAAATAAAAAATATTCATGTGAGAAAGGGTTAATAATTGCTAAAAAAGCTTACCAATATAATCGTCTTGTTTTCCGACATCTTTGTCCCAAACAGTTATTTCCAAAGTTCGTTTTGATAACAAATCTTGAGCTGAGCACGAAAATTTATATTCCTGAAAAAAACCAAAATAACGTATATAGCTAGATTAAGAGCAAAGCGATCGAAGGTCGATGAAAGCTATTAACACAAAATATTGCATTTAAGATATTGGCATATGGTTTAATTGAAAATGCTCGTTAACTACCCGCATATTACTTGTTTTACTGTTTAACGCGAAATCGCATCGGATCGTTTGATTATAAAGTCACTAAAACCATTGAGTTTGAGCAATGCAGCGCATACTGCATACGCGAAACACTACGCACAATGTTTAGCAATTACTGCTCATGTGCGCATCCCAAAATTAGTGCAAGACGAGAGAGGTCACTCGGGCTCAAACATTAAGCTCCAATAGCTGAATTGGTGATCGTAAACAAACTCCTCTCAGTTGACAAACTGAGGTTTGAATTGTAGCTTGACACTAGAATTAACAAATGTGAGTAGGGGAGGCATTTAGGGAAATCAGGGCAACCACAAACATCCGATGGGGTCCCGTGTTAAACGTTTCACGGCGCTATAACTTCGAGGTCCGCGAAAAAATTTTCAGTTTGCCAAACTGGGCCCAGATAGGGTCGCCCCTCAATTGGACGGTTTGGAAGGCGCTTCCGCCGGCACTGCACTTGAGAAAGGGTTTTATGATACGTAAACATTACACAGACAATAAAACTTGAATGTTCACGGCTTACTCTATCAAACACAGGATTACAAGTTTTCTTTATAACAGGCGTTTTGTATTTTTGTTTCTTGTCAGGTCGCAACCACCTAAAAATACAAAATGGCTCTTGTTTATGCACCAAAAATAGATGGATGTTAACTAAACATGACCTCGACCAGTAGGCAAATAACCGTACACGCTTTTGGCCACAAAATATTATCTCAAGCCATGTTTACGTGGTTTGGAACAAAATGGAATCCAAACCGGCAAAAGTAATGGAAAAATTTTGATAAGACATAAACGGCTCTTGTATATTTCTTCGACACTTAAAGTTAAAAGTTGGACAAAGGCGTTGGCAAATGATAATTCTAGGCTTATGTAAGCCTTTTAAGCTTGAGACCAGTGGCAGATCCAGAAATATTCTGACCGGGGGTAGACATATAAAGTTTTAAATATCCGGCATCGAAGGTGCCACTATGCATTTGAGATATATACGATTTTGTGAAAATTTACACATTACACGGAAAAAGTCGCAGACACGTTAAAAATAGTATCATAACAAGACAAAATTTCGTGCATCACCATAGGGGTGAACAGACAGCGTGGGGGGGTTAGAAACCGCCCTGCCAACTGGAATCAGTAAATGGTTCAATATTTACCCGTGATATTAAATACAATTTTAAAATTAATAATTGCCATTACAATTTTAACTTTTTTGTCGGTTCATGCGGACGCCCATTTTACGAATTATGTATTAACCATTCTGCTGATCCCCGTCGAATCTTCTATTAATTCAGTAGAAGCAGGCCAAAGGGTTATAAGAGCCAGTATCACTTTTGAAATGGTATCAATAGCAGTAAGCTGCTTAAGGAATACTTCGCGTTTTTCAGCGGCACACGAGATCACTTACACCCGCACGTATGGATCAGAATATCCATTCGGATCCATGCCAAGCAATTCAGCGCATCGAATAATGCCCACTTCTAAAGTATTTTTGGCCGCAATGTAGTTGAGCGCAACCTGAATTTTACCACGCTCTTGTACCGAATCTTCATGCCTTGTTACCTGAAATTATGAGAAATGTACGTAATTATTTTCAATATTAACGGAAAACCATTTTGGGCTTTCATTTGTTTGCTTCGCATACTGAAGGCTAAAAGTCTTATTGAACAGTGCCGGAGCAGGTTAGGATGAATGCCCCCAAAATTTCGGGGATGGGGCTCATTGTGATGAACAAAATATTTTTCAAATCTTTGTTTAAAATCTACTTCGATTGGGCGCCCCTCTTCGGAGTGGTTCGTCCCAAATGGGATTATGAGGGGTGGCTACTTCGGCCCTGCAAATGAAATGTTTAGAGAACAAAAATTACGAAGCAAACGTGAGCCACAAGTTCAAGTAACTAATAACTATAGTTTTTAAACCAAACGCGAAGCACTTAGCAATTTTTTAATAAACTTTAAATGTAGTATTTTTAAAAGGGTTCGTCCATGTTTATAAATAGTTAGAGTAAGCAAATAAAGATATTTGTATGGCTAATTCAAGATCTATATAACTAAAGCTGGAATGCCGCACATACAGTATTTTGAGCAACTTTCTAGCATTCGGTTCTTTAAGTACATGCAAGTAAGTATGATGACGCAATAAAAAGCAGTGTTCGTAGCCGACAAAAATAAAACTAAAAACTTACAGGCAATTGTTTTTCGAGATAAACATTAAATTTTCGTTCTGTGCCACAAACCAGCCGTTTCAGTTGTACCCGTGTTTCGCCCAAAAAATCGTGACCAAAAGTATCTTGATCGAGCACTGTTAACCTAAAATTTGGTACAACTGCTGTGTATGAACAAACACCGAAGTGGTTAACCTCGATCCAGGTAATTTGAGTTAAAAAGTTCTAAAGCGATTATTGAAAATTTATATTCTGGTGCGAGAGCCACATTTAACGTTTGTACTTTTAACTTTAAATCATTCGATTGAAATGGGTTTTGCCAGGATTTTGGAAAAGTTGGACTATGTTCTGTAAAAATTCCAAGGTGGTTTGTGTTATAAAACTAGAAAAGTATCGACCAATGTTACTTTTAGAGGCGTAACAGGAGATTAAGCGCATTCCTAAACCTAAGCCTAAGTCTAAGCGTTGGAATAGTGTGTCCCTAAGCCTAATCCTAAGCAAAACAATGTAGTCTAGAATCTAAACCTACTCTTTTACAGACCCGCCACAAAACCTGGACGCCTCTAAAAGTAACATGGACCAAAGTATCAATAAACCATCTTTCATAACTGCTAAAAGAGGTTTAACTTTTAAACCCAGCTAGATACACCAACACATCAAGTTATCAATAAATTGAAATTTTATCTTAAAGTTTTCAACAAATTGAAATTTTACCTTAAAGTTTTCAAAAAATTGAAATCTTACCTTAAAGTTTTCAATAAATTGAAATTTTGCCTTAAAGTTTTCCATAAATTGAAATCTTACCTTAAAGTTTTCAATAAATTGAAATTTTGCCTCAAAGTTTTCAACAAATTGAAATTTTACCTCAAAGTTTTCAACAAATTGAAATTTTACCTCAAAGTTTTCAACAAATTGAAATTTTACCTTAAAGTTTTCAATAAATTGAAATTTTGCCTTAATGTTTTCCATAAATTGAAATCTTACCTTAAAGTTTTCAATAAATTGAAATTTTGCCTTAAAGTTTTCCATAAATTGAAATCTTACCTTAAAGTTTTCAATAAATTGAAATTTTGCCTCAAAGTTTTCAACAAATTGAAATTTTACCTCAAAGTTTTCAACACATTGACATTTTACCTCAACGTTTTCAACAAATTGAAATTTTACCTCAAAGTTTTCAACAAATTGAAATTTTACCTTAAAGTTTTCAATAAATTGAAATTTTACCTCAAAGTTTTCAACAAATTGAAATTTTACCTTAAAGTTTTCAACAAATTGAAATTTTACCTTAAAGTTTTCAATAAATTGAAATTTTACCTCAAAGTTTTCAACAAATTGAAATTTTACCTTAAAGTTTTCAACAAATTGAAATTTTACCTCAAAGTTTTCAACAAATTGAAATTTTACCTTAAAGTTTTTAACAAACTGAAATTTTACCTCAAAGTTTTCAACAAATTGAATTTTTACCTTAAAGTTTTCTTGAGCATCTCTTCTTCGCTAATGCCATGATATGTAAGCTTTTCGTTCCAAGTTGGATTTAAATTTTTGTTTATTACTTTCGTCGACAGTTGTGTTGACTGAAAACGAATATTATTAACTCTTTGACCAATATAAATACTGAAGATCACTTAAAACAGTGCCTGTTTAATTTTTCATAAGCACTATCAAGCTAAATACGTACTTGAATTTACTAAGCATTTTAACATTCGAAATAGTAAGAATAAGCAAATAGAAACATTTAATTACTGAAAAAAAATTATTTCAAATTTTAGTTTTGAAACTCTCGAACAAAAACTACTCGCTAGTAATAACTAGTTCCACCCGTGACTATCTCATTGGTTCTTTGTTTTGGAAAACAGCACATCAGACTCACTAGCAGATCCACAGGGGGGAGGGCGTACGCCCCACCGTCAGAAATTTTTTGTGTTAAAATGGTAAGGTTCCTACATTACAATTTTTGCGCTTCATAACATTTGCCCCAGTCAAAAATTTTTGGATCCGCCTCTGATCAGACTTACCTTTGTTGCATCAGGAAGCAAATGAAGCCTGACATATGGATCTGAGAAACCGTTGGAATCCATCGCTCTCAAGTTCTAAAATATTAAATTATTAGTTTAGACCAAAAACCAAAAGTTAAAATTAACAAAAAAAAACATTTTTAAATTTTACTGGGATTTTAAAATACGACTTGTGCTCGTCAATGATTGGAGGTAAAAGTGCTAAGTGTGTAAATTGATGATAAACGGAGGTTTGCTTAAAATATTAAAAAAAGTTCGCAACAGCATCCCGTACAACATTGTGGGATTTTACGACACTGATTATCATACTGTTGCTGTTGTCGAATTAATTTTTCAATTGTAGTACATCGCAAAGACAAACGTTGGTCATTTAGTGGTGCAAATAACAGAGCATAGTTGCGTCATGTAAAGATCAGGGGTAGAATGTTTTTCTGCGGGGCTGCAATAAAGAAAGCATAAGCTTCTAACTATTTTTTGTTTAAACGTAGACTTAAGTTTAGGGTTAGGTATAAGCACATTCTTACTTCTAAGTTTTGGCTTATGAATATACTTATACTACTGTTACGGTCCTGTTTTATAGATTGATTGTCCGCAATGTTAATGGTTTGTATTAATTCAAAATTCGATAAGTCACCCAACTATTTGCGTAAATAAGTTTTTACATTAAAGACGTGCGTATAACTTTTCTGCTGCAACAACGTTTACAGGGGTAACGCAAAAAAAAATTTATATTTCAATTTTTAATTAACCTGAGAAGTATTATGTTCACATAGTTCAATGAAAATACTTAATTTCAATTTTCGGCATCATAGTTGGGTAATATTTCCCAAAATCCTTTTAAATATACTGATCGAAATGTATAAAACGGTTGTAGTTTAGAAACAGGTTTCAACTCACCGCTGCACTTATAACATGACACGTTAAGGTTTGTTCCGTTGAATTGTACAGCAGAGAAAATTCCAACATGCCAAGGCTGCCTGAAATAAAACAAAACACAGTTGTACGACATATAGTTTTTTAAAATCTAACATGGGTCATAAAGAAATATACTGGCAAAGTTCCCGTTTGTATGGAATTCGAGGAAAAACAATAGAACAACAAATATACGGTACTACGTAACATTAAAATGTCACATTCTATATGTCAAAACGAGTCTGTTGCAACTGGATGTAGGTGCTGCTGACACGATTTGCAAGCAACACATGCGGCGTTGTTTTCGAGCGAACGATAAACGACCGATGTTAACTTTGCAAATGGGATTATTAATTTTGCGGGTAAAATATAACGATTACGGTAATTCATGCTCAGGATTGAAACAATCACAAAAATTTGTCATGCGATTTGTGAGTGGTGGCAAGCGAAGGAATCAAGGATGAACAAAAATCAAAAAGTTTAACTTAAATCTGTCAGCCTAGACTATTATAAGTTAAAAAAACTATTTTGTTAGCGTTTAGGTTCGGTTGCGTTAGACAAGAATAAAATAGGCAAAAAGCATCTACGCTCAAAACTTTATAGTTGAGTTCGTTTGTAAGAGTGTCCCGCATTCTAGTATCACTTATCGCAAGTTAGTGATAAATCTTGTAACGTTCGATCCAGTGAACGCCGATGCTCAAAAATTGAGCACATTTTAGCAAATGGTTTGCTCTACTTTTGTAGCAATTTTGAGTTCAACAACTGCAATAGTTAGTGAATTTGAATACCTATTTCTAATTGATGATAGTTGCTATAAATATTAGAAAATATTGGTCGAGAAAATCCTGATTTATAGTCAAGTTGTGTTCATCAAATTGAAATATTTGTTTCATCAACATAAAATGCCTGATTTCTCTTATAACGATAAGGAAGTAGAAGATTTTTGTTTCATATTTGACTAACGTTCTACTTTGTATTTGCCATTATCAAACGTAAATATCAACCCAATGTTATCTGTTCAATGAAAATGATAGAATTTCTAATTTACATTCAGGCCCGTACCTAGCTCACCTTCCAGAGGGGATAAAAACTCTTCAGGAAGCATGCAAGGGTTTTCAATAACTTACAAGCAATGATATGGTAGAAATCGGTACATTAGACTTTTTCTTAAAGCAGGTTACAGGTGAGTTCGAACTACCGACCTACCGAATCTTAGGCTATTGCTTTACCACGGCGCTACGCTAGGGTTGTCTATTGTTTCTATTGCAAACTATATGCCGATTGCTTGCCACCAGCAAGCATGCACTGAGACAAGCATATGTCGCACCCTTACATGTTCCAATTTTCGCCAAGGTCGACCCTTGACCGTCCACCTCATTTTGACTAGATACCGCATCTAAACCCGGTACTTTACCGTTGCGGTCACAAAGTAACGACCATGTAAGCCTTGGTAAGATTGATCGAGACACCTTTTCTACTAAGCAGCTGGAAAAGCAGGCATAAGTGGTAGGTTAGAAGACACGGCCTGCCACGCAGCCCGCCTCCAACTGTTGTTATTGTCGACTACATCTCGACCGTATATTGTCAGCTAGCATACACATACTGTGAAATGCATTTGGACAAGGATGTCTCACATGCTTACATTGCCGAAGCGTTGAACAAAAGTATCAATTTCATGACTGAACACAGTAAAAAAATAGCACAAACAGGACACAGATGCAAAAACAAGCAGAACGAAAGCAAGCGTCTGGCAATTGGTTAAATTGCACTTAGCGATGTGCAGATTTTGTTGATTGTGCAATTACAGTAAGTGTTGCGCAAGCAAAATATGCAATAATTCAGCTCTGGCTGTTCAGGAAGATTCTGACGGAACCACAATGTAATATAACATTGTGGTAAATATTAAACTTTAACAATAGAAGAGCAATAGAACTGCAGCAATAAAAGGTAGGCTAAACAATATTTATACCAAGCTCTCAAGGATGTAATAGCATATAGAGTTGCAAATATACTGTAATAAGCGGAACAAGACCAGCGAACAGTATAGGGCAATATTCAGCAATATCAATTCCATAAGACAGAAACTACAACTTATCTGCCTCGCAATAAATTATTGCGTGCTGATTTTACTGGGGGTGGGGCGTACACTAACACGTGTCACCCGCATGCATAGCTGAGGGTAGAGAGCTTTTCCACGTGATTGCGATAGGGAAAAATTAGGCGTGAAACTAATTTTTGTCTAGGCTTAGGTTTAAGGCGTGTAATCTTTCTTTTTACACTGAGGCTTAGACTTAGGTAGAGGCTTAGGCTTCGGAATATATATGTTTGGTCTAAAGCAAATACATGGGCGGATAAACTTTTGAATAGTTCAAAAAAGTGCAGATTTTGATTACTAAGCTAACGATTATTTTCAATTTCACCAGATCGTAGAACGGTTTTCTAGAAAATATGTATACTCAAGAGATATATGGTTTAGGGCGCAACCCCGTCAACTTAATTTACTAACGACAATAAACAACTACCAATGTGTCCATTGAGGGGCATACCGTTTGTTTTATCGTGGAACTCCAATAATGTAAGCTTAAGTTATCAGACTAATAATTTTTCTTAGGTTTAGGAATACGCTTATATTTACTACTGGTTACGCACCTCAAAGTACATAATATACCATTGGCCAAAAACAATAACTATAGTTACAGCTATTTTATAACTATGTAGTGGCGGATAGGTGAAGTAGATACTGTGCAACAGATTACTTGGCAAAAAGCTGAATCGTCGTTTAGAATGTAGGCTCATTTTCGAATAAGACTCCAAATGAAAGTCTGCGAACCTCGGATGCGCTTTTAAGGATTTAGCTAAAATAAGGTACAAAAATCACAACAGCATTGCAAAACGCACACAACAGCAATACACATATCACCAAATATGGTTTAAATATGAAGTGCAATATTTGTTGCAACTCAAAAATTACTGTGCGATTAAAGAACATTTTGAATATACATTTTTGGTTAGAAGGCAGATTGATATATGGTTTATCGATTTTACGCCAAGTTCGTAGCCAAAAATTCATTTCGGAAGGTGATAAAAGTTTCTTAACGTCCGAGCTGAGTGAGCGAGAAATTTTTTCGACTTTTGCACGTTATCCTACAGCCTGTGCAAGGGGCTTCTCAAGCTTTTCCAGAAATTTCAGGTGGTAAATTTATCCCTCGTTGTATACTCCCCTGATTTTTGTTTTTTTTTGATCAGGTCGGATACAAGGGTGTACTGAAAGACATATATCTCCCGAAATTTCGGTATAAACGAGAAAAAATACCATTTTATAGGTTTCAGAATTTCAAATCCTAGTGGCCAAGACTAAATCCTGTCTTTACTCATGTTTTTGACACGAGTTGCATTTAGTTGCAGCGGAATAGCGAATAACTCAGTTAGAATATGTGTATTTTTTGTACCAAATGTTCCAATAATAATAAAAAACAGCAGATTATAGCGTCTTAAAATGGGTTTTACAGGAACCGTAACGCAATCCGCACCTACGCTTTTACTACTGAATTTAGTGACTGAAAACTAAGCATGGATAAAAATATTGCTAAATGTGCGATACAAGCATTAGTTTACGTAAAAATAGATTAGTATCAAATATTTACGACCCTCTTGCAGGGCCCCAACTACGAGCGGTGACCCTGGTTATGAATATATTTTCCCTCCTATGGCTGAAAATATCATTGGCAACATTAAAACAATTATATGCTAAGAAAATTTCTCTTCTTTCCATTTTACATCTGCTTGCCTTCTACCAATTAAATTCCTGTAATTGTTGGCTTGTAAGCATAGTAGTTCTAAATTTAGCCAATTTTTTCTATTGCGTTAATTGAATTTGTTCCATGGACTGTTTTCAAACCAAGGTAATTGAGGTAATTGACAAGCGTTAATTGCTATTGTTCACAAAGTTTTACAACCAACACATGTTTATCGTAACTTTAGATAAACTACGGTGTCCGTGCCAAATTTTGAAACTACAACCCCATAACAATGTTTTCTATTTAGGATTTGTTTAATATTTAATCCATTATACTGCGACGGTACTAAAAATACAGTAATTGTGTTAACGAGCCAGAAGCGCTTTCGCCACAATGTTTTAAAGCAAAAACTTAACAACGCTGCAATATTTGTCGATCATTAAAGGTGTCGCACAACAGTTATTTCAATGTGCATAAACTTAAAGTAAATGTATAAAGTGCATTGCAGTTTGCATTTAAAATAATGCATTTTAGTGCTAACTATAATACTTCCAACATAAACGTCAAATGAACACTCGGTTTTAGCACACAGCAATCGCGTACGAATTAAAATTTACAAAAATTACAAAACATTCTGTAATTTTTAAGACAAAGCCGTATTTCTCAGCAATGCGTAGCACCTATAAAAGCATCACTCTGAATAGAGAATTCTTTCAAATTTAGATATTGATTAATTTCAAAATCTTCACTGACAATAAGTTAAAAAAACCAGCTACTAAAATTTTGTATAATTAACAGATAAAAGCACATTACTTATGGGTTCCACAATCTATAAGGCCGACTAACAAACTTGAAATAGGTACTACACATCTGAGAGGATAATTCTAGCAATATATATTTTTCCAGGTTACATCGAACGAATGTGCTGGTCTAGTTACTATCTTTTTCATAGGAATATGAAGCATATCCCATGCTGCTCAAGTGCTGAGCAATTTTTTCTAGTACTAGCAATATAATTAGTATATTGAAAATTATACGAGGCACTAGAAAATGTTGAATATCACAAGACGTGACAGCTTGGTGAAATGTTAAATGTTAAGGTAACGAAAAAAGCTTTTGCTTTAGATTTTAGCATAGCTATTTTTAAGTCAGACCTTTTTTTGGAATGAGCACTACTGTACTGTTAGAGTGGCGCTGTACCTTTGATAAAATTTTAATGCTGTTCCATGCCGGTCGAATGCTGACCGGTTCCGAGTGGGATTTTGACGGTGCCGCATACAAATCTGTGTATATATATTCCACATGATGCGCTATGTTACGACAAGTATAGCGCCACCCTTACAGTTCCACCATATTAACGACTTAATTTTGCTTCGCTCCGGTTCCCGTTTTTGGCAAGGTTTGTTGACTACGAAGTGCAGCTTAGATACAGTTCACTGCATGTTTACCGGTGCCCCTAACCGAATCCGGAGATGAAAGAAAATTAAGTAATGAAAATGGCGTTGAATTTTCGAACGATTGCGGTCAGAAAGTGAATTTTAAGCTTTGTTTTTAACAAATCTTGTCAACAAACACCTTGGATAGCACAACTTATATAAAAACACGCAAAATTTTGGAATTTACTTTTTGCCGGTTCGTCCGGTAAATTTTCTATTGGAGACAGAGGTCCAATTTCTGCATGAGTTGGTCGGAATCGGAGGCGGACGCAGACTTCCGGTAGTAACGTCACATACTGCGCAACGCGAGTGCAAGTTTAAAATTCAAAAAAATTTTCAATCTTACTCAGATCATCATCAGGACTTGTGTTCAAATCTTCATCGAACGATGCGTTTTCGAACAACGATAACTGTCCTGGTGGTGGTTTTCGAGGCAATTCTGATGATTGCGCTGAAAGCAAAAAACAAGCAAGCAGTTTGAATCAGAGGTTTATCTAAGACGAATACATCTACTTTCAAAATTTTAGGAGATGCACAAAAAACATTTTGACGTTAAAAAGGACACTTTGTACGGCACGTGCTCAATTATGTTGACCTGGCACAAAATCTAAGCCCAAGCGTAGACCTAAACATAAAAGTTAAGTCTAAGAAACTCCGACAGTTTCTCCGGTTTCGCAGTGGGTAGGCCCCTATAATTGAGATGGGACGCAAATTTATAGTCCTACCTTTGCCGGGTTCAAACGTTTTCTCAGCGGCTTGGCCCAGAGGCGTTTTCGACGTCGGTGTCGATGCAACTGTGACCGCAATTTTCGGTGTGATATGCTGGTGACCGATCGCAGTTTCCGGGGTCAACGAATGTATTTCGGGTCTGCTTCGAATATCAGGCCGTGAGTTGCTGGGAGCACTTCGATAACCAGACGATTCTGAAGATACAGACGTTGTCTGATGATGCTTAGAATCGCCACTGGGCGACAGTCCACAGTCTCGTCGTGAATGAGTAGACTCAAGCGGTTCGCTGTGCCTATGAGTGGACGAAATCGTAGTTGCTGTCTCATGACGCTTTGAGCCGGACCGGTGTGACTTTGATTCATCGGTGTGGGGCGGTGAATGGCCGAAGGAGTTCTTGGTGTCATGACCTAAAATTAACGCACACTTTTAACCGTTACAGGGAGCAGATATGAAAAGGTTAGATCTTGAAAAACGTTATTGTACATGCTTGTAACATCGGTTTTAAACTGACTCACTAGTACATCGTGTCCAAAGCCAGACAGAGGTCAATGGAAAAAGCCCAACACAAGTTAAAAACCTTGGGCTCCATAAAAAGTATTTGGCTCCCATCGAAATGTTTTTGGATTTACTCTCACAGTAAACGTACCCAAGTTTTGGTGTTGAAACTGTTGTAACGTAGCAACTGGTTGATGCCTTTCTTGTTGCTGAAATGGCTTCTGAGATGACGACACTTTGCTGGGAACTGTCGTTATTGTACTGCCTGATGAAGCACCCATTGATCGGTCGCTGTTTGCCACTAAAACAAATCTTTGCAAAAGGTTATAGTTAATAATATTCGGTCCTTGTTCGTGGTACAGGGCCTGCTCTTTGGGAGACAGAGAACTATGAATGGACTAGAGGAAGCAATGCTTAGTCTTAGGTTTATTATTGCGTTTAGGTTTATACTCAGGCTTAGTAACCAGGAATCAATAGTTCCCATGCGCTGTGTTCTTTGTTTTATGTTTAGTTCTATAAGCAAAATTTACACGGAAACGTGCTTCAAATCCGATTAGAGTTAATGTTCGTTAACAGGCACACCAAAACGGCGGTATATTTGCCGCCCCCCCAGCGATAAGACCATTTTTTATTCCATTAAACTGATCCGTTTCACCCTGAATACAGGTACATGCAGGGACATATATACGCTAGTGGCGAGACATAATGAATACATGCCCTACTAAAATTCCTGAACGGACAAGAAATAGACGCTTTGAACACAGGTTACAATAACATCCTTCTTGATCGTAAAACGTACAAAAGCTTGAATAAATTTATAACCTGCCAAAGTCAAATCAAGGCTACCGCCCTGAGTACCTCCAGAGTCAATCGAATGATTATCGGAAGTGTCGGTTGTTCCAGTGACGCCCTGAATGTTATGCGATGACGCTCCACGACTTGCGTTCGCATCTCCTCCAAACAACGGTGACTGCAGTAGCGATTCATCGTTGTGACTGAGACCAGTTGGACTTTCATCGTCATCTTCAGCTTCGCTCGCCTGATCAGATTCTTCTTCGCTATCTGTATATTAACGTTATTATAATATGCTGTAGATCAAACTGCTATTCAAGCCAATTACTAATTGTCCCAGCTAATTTTGTTAATCTATCCAATAAAACGTTTCGACTATCCTATTAAAAAAACTGAATTTCCGATCAGATTCATTTACTCGGATTGGAATTGCAGGTGTGTAAGCCTGTGAACGTGAAAATGGGTTAACAATCGATACAAATACTAATTAATAATGACTCACAAAGCGTACTGTTATCGACAATTACTCAAGCAATCTCAAACATAATAATATGGTATTAATACGGAAATAAAGCTTACCTGATTCAAATCTGGTATTTCGACAAATTCGCCGGCTTATTCGTATATCTTCTTCTGAGCTCGAATTGCTGTCGTTACCTGACTGACTACGAATATCTATAAGCAGCAAAAATAGAAATACAATACCGAGCAGGAATAAATTGAAGGCCTATAAATGTTTGGTGCATCAACTGTTTTCAAAGCTACCAATACGTTTTTCGACAATAATGCATTATTTATAATTTGGTAGCCCAAGTCCTGGTAGGATAAAAAATAAATATAATCTGACCGACATTGGCTCTGGTACGCTTTCACACACATTTAAGTTTAAGCCTTAGGTTGAGACTTATGAACAGCTATGGCTTACGCAAACGGTCTGTCATAAGCTAACAACGACGATATGTGCAGGCAAGGTTTCCAAAGCTTAAAATTAAGATTAAGCCTAAACCTATTGGTGAGCCTATGGCTTATCGATCAAACATGTGGGAAAGAAAAGCGTGCAAGAGCTTCGAGATGTACTAATATTTTCAGCGTAACTGCTTACTTGCACGTTTTTTAACTTCTTCTGCCCAGCGTGGACGGTAGAATATCGACGAAGGCACTCTGGGATTGTTATTATCAGCCAAATCGTGTTGTCTTGTTGGATCAGCCGCATCACTGATTGGATGATCACCTGCGCCAGTATTTGTTTCTGTCGTTCGTCCTGGAGGTATTGGAAGCCGTCGTCGTGCTGTGTACGCACCCGGTGATGTGTTACCTGTTCCGCCGGCACCCGAAGAAAACCCGTTTGTCGTCAACGACTGCGACATAATACCACTCGTGTTCCAATGTGCCTTCGAATAATTGGGACTGATCGCGCCTTGACTCTGCGTGTCTGGAAGCGCATATTTGGGTAAACCGCGATAAAACCAGCCGCCGGCTTTTTTCCAAAGCTAAAATGCAAAGAAGGTAACAAAATAAAAATGTGAAAACTACTTAGCTACACTAACATTCTGATTCAGAATTTAGGTTTTAGATACTCTAGCTGTGGATACTTGGCATTTATGAATGGAGTCCAGCCAGGATTGAGGTCTCTGTTAACTGAGGCTCCTAAACTCAAACGTTATTCTATTATATTCGATCCACTACTGCATAGATAGGGAAACAAGTTTAACTCAATCGTTATCTAAACGTAGGTGCAGAGTATAAGGTTGGTAACCCCGCCTAGAGCCTATGTCACTCATGCTTGGCATTGTTCCCCTTATGGCTAATCGAATGTCGCTATAGAGAATAGGATACTTTTGTGCGTTATACTCAACAGGTTAAAAGCCCCCAGTAACATTTGGTGTGATTCTTCAAAAATTTAAGCACTGTATATGTATTTAGTTGTTTGCATATAATCAGGAGCGCAGCTACGAAAGCAACGCTAGGTATGCACCAACAAATGGCAACATATAATGAAAGAAAACTCGCGAGCGAAACAAAGAAAAAGCCAATAACAATTTAACCCCTTCTCACATTGAGTTGCCTACAGGCAACTCAGCGCAGAGTATATACGTTAAATAATATATACGCACCGTGTTTAACAATTGTAACACGTATACATAGTACTAAATCACCACAAGACATGAGAGCCCCCTCGGGATCGAGCGTAAAGCTCCTATAGCTGAGTGGTGATGGTTTACGCCTCCCACTCCAGTCACTAGAGTTCGAATCCTAGCATAAAAGTAGGTCTCAGGGGAAATAGAAAATATTCATGTGAGAAAGGGTTAAGCATTAAATAGTGATACCAAATTTGATTCTACAAATCTGGTGTCTTTTCTGCCTCTTGTCTTCTTGCGTTCCTACATAGCACAGTACGATTTTCATCCAATCAATGACCCGCAAAACTCTTGGAACAACGAATATTATATTCAGTGGGCACAAGTGTATCATTGCGTAAAATGTGAGGGGTTTAGTTAGTACCTCACGTTCTTCGCTACAAATTTTGCACAAGAAAATTGACTGGCCCGTGCTTGAATGGGTTTCTACGGCGCAACTTTTCTGGCAAACAAACTAAAACAGATAAACAAATAATTGACTACAATGTAAAATACCTGAAAATGTTTACAATTTTCTACCAATAACTTTAAAATGATGCTATAGTCAACACATTTAGCTATATTTGCGTTATGTCTCTTTGATAAAAGCCGGTGGCTAATCGACGTTACCTGATGCGCAACTGGGCCATGCTATAATGGTAAGTGGCACGCGTTTAGTTTGCGTTTCAAATAAAAGCTGTATTTTATTTCCATTTTGTACCGTATTCTCCATAAAAGCTCAGGCGCCAAGCCTCGGGTGGTAGGCGGCAAGAATGGGCTCAGCCCTTGTGGGAAAATTTATGGCACGCTAGAAAATTTTCAACCTTGCTTGTAAGTCTATGAAATCGATTTGTATGCCCCTCAGGAAAAAATTTTAGTCCCACCCTAGCAAGGTGATCTGGCAAGCGGTCTGAAAACGCTAGTTTTGCACAGTACCTACGGTTAAGCACAACTCAAAATTTTAGTACAATTGACTCATGATCGGTTAATACTGAGTAAGTTAAAGCCAATAATATCTACACAGGGCTTTTATAGAGCATCAAGATAAGCAAGAATTCACAAAAACATAGGGCAGGTGTTCAATATTTTCTAGGGGGGTCAAAATTCTTCCCGGGCAGGGGCAGAACCGCTGGCCGCCCTTTGGCTGCAGGCACGTCCATTACACGCACTTGTACAAAAATAAACAAATTAGTTGAACACAGTTTGAAAAATAGATATACCACATTTAGTCATATCAAATGTTTTCCGGATTGCTTACGGTTATACAGCGTTCGCAATATAAAATTTCATTTTGCCACCAAAATGGTATAAGGTAGGGTTACAAGTGGTAATTTTGAAAATTGCCACTTGTTAACCCTACCTTATATAATTTCTGGTGGAAAAATGAAATTTTATACTGTGAACACTGCATTATTTAAAAACGAATTGCCACTTGTTATCCCTACCTTATACCATTTCTGGTGGGAAAATGAAATTTTATATTGCGAACACTGCATTATTTAAAAACGAATTGCCACTTGTTAACCCTACCTTATACCATTTCTGGTGGGAAAATGAAATTTTATATTGTGAACACTGCATTATTTAAAAACGAATTGCCACTTGTTAACCCTACCTTATACCATTTCTGGTGGGAAAATGAAATTTTATATTGTGAACACTGCATTATTTAAAAACGAATTGCCACTTGTTAACCCTACCTTATACCATTTCTGGTGGGAAAATGAAATTTTATATTGTGAACACTGCATTATTTAAAAACGAATTGCCACTTGTTAACCCTACCTTATACCATTTCTGGTGGGAAAATGAAATATTATATTGTGAACACTGCATTATTTAAAAACGAATTGCCACTTGTTAACCCTACCTTATACCATTTCTGGTGGGAAAATGAAATTTTATATTGTGAACACTGCATTATTTAAAAACGAATTGCCACTTGTTAACCCTACCTTATACCATTTCTGGTGGGAAAATGAAATTTTATATTGTGAACACTGCATTATTTAAAAACGAATTGCCACTTGTTAACCCTACCTTATACCATTTCTGGTGGGAAAATGAAATTTTATATTGTGAACACTGCAATATTTAAAAACTGTTCTTACTTTCTGGCAATCTGCACATTTTGATGCCGAACCGCGAGGACCAAATATTCCAAATTCCGTCCCACACAACATACATTGAGTTGTCCCGTTGCCGACCGCGTGAGCTTTCAGGTTTTCAAGCCTTTCGACCATTTTCCTGCAACAAAAAAATCTAAACTGAACTAAAAATTTGAAAATCTCTTTCCCGTAAGAATATGTCTTTTTTCTATGAGATATGACTTCAAACTGAAATTTGGACCAGTGATTCTTGAACGGCAGGCAAAATTGATATCTTCCAGTATACAGCCGTCGCTGTGTTTATCGTGGCATAATCTATGCACGAAAACATTAAAACGTCTCAGTTTCCACTCGACTACAACCCATCAACATTGTATCACGTAATTATTTTCAACATTTGTGTTAAACGTTGCACTCTTTATCGTATATTAAGACAATCAAGAAACTAAAAAGTGTTACAATAAACCTGACAATTTTCAACCGTTTGACAGAAAATATAAAAAGTATAAATGTCAATTAAAAATATAGTGTAAACGCAAAAAATACAAGTAATAATTATAGCACAGGTTTCCATCTCTCAGACATCCACTTGAGCGTCTTAACGTTGAGCCAAGTCAGTCGGGCGCGTTACCCAATAGTCTAATAGGGACAAACCGTTTCCCAAGCTGTCCCGGCTATAACGAGAACCCCGAAAACGTAATAGTTATAGCACAGTTTTCCAGCTCTGAGACATCTACATTAGCGTCTTAACGTTGAGCCAAGTCAATCGGGCCCGCAGCCAAGGGAGGGGTGGTCAGTGGGGGCACAGCTCCCAGAGAAATTTTTGACCCCCTAGAAAAATTTAAACCTTGCTTGTAAGTCAACAAAAACCACTGTATATCGCTTCTGATAATTTTTTAGCCCCCCCAGCAAGGTTAGCTGAACATGGGCCTGTTTCAAGTACACAATTATATGCATTTATGGCGATTGTGCACTTGCGCAATTCTCGCTTTTCTACAGCGTTTGCACAATTGCAGCACCGCTACGTCAAAGCGGTTTTCAAGCACACAATTCTGAAGGTTTGCAATAATCTTGAATGCTTCAAAAAGTTACTTCAGTAAAAAACACAAATTTACTCTCATCTGTTCTGAAGCTTCAGCAACAAATAAACAAGATGATGCTCAAAAATACAGCAAACAATATTTTGGTTTGAGACTAAACGGCGTTTTGCTACACGAGCGATTCATATTTAAAATAGCGTTTTGATGCTTGACACGAGTTATAAGCAACGAATGCAAACTTTTAATCGTTGCTAAACGTGGAACTTTAGACCAAATGTTTTACTCGCCAGCTTAGTTGGAGTATTTTGCCATTACCCAACAGGAGTATGGTTTCAACTCAATTGAACACTTAAAATATGATGACAATTGTTTCGTTTTGCAACGCGTCTTATAAACTTACAATATAAACGGAAATTGTATACTTTTTAACTTATTATTGCAGTTTGCAGCACCAGCCAGGCTCGGATTGTGTAGCCAATCAGCAATATAACCTTAATCACAATTTGAAACAATTCTGAATAATTGTAAACCTCGCAAACGGCGTCGCTTAAAGCAAATTATTATTTCGAAGGCACAATGGTATTGTAAGATGGTCGAATGCTAAACAGTGTTATTTTGCTAAAATCAATTGATTTGCAAAAAATATGACAGACAAGATGCCGTAAATGAAGCATTTGCTTTTACTCTTCAGTACCGCGAAAGCTTTTTCGAGTTCGGTTGTGTTGGTTGAGCACGTATTCGACAGTTTCATATTGTAAGCTCTGAGCGATACTTTGGGTGGGGCAATGTTTCGCAATTTGAACATTGGGGGGCAAGTGCCCCACTGCCCCTATTCCCAATTTCAAGTCTAGCTTCGCAATATGTAAAAGATAATGCAACTATGTAAATATAAGGCCTAATTGACAATCTGTGATATAAATATACATTTTACTACTCATAATTCAAGTCGACTAATTTTTCGGACTTTTCATCACTTACGTTAACGAGTCATTGTTGATCGCTTCTCGTTCAGAGTAGCGTTCCGCGTTGTCAACCTCGTAATTCTGGTTGGCATAATTGCTTTCGCAGTTTTTATAAGCATCAGTGTAACCTTCACTCCCTGCATTGGTATCAGCATAGTTGCTATATTCAGAATTGTTTTCGTTTTTGTGCTGATGATTTAACAAGTATTCGTGTTCATATTGTTCAGAGGTATTCGTTTGTTCAAAACTATGCGTAGTAGGCCCGTGCTGTTGGCGGCGTTGTGCATTCTCGTAGACGTTTTCATGAATTTCATATTCTTCACTAAAGTTTCCGCTATCGTCGAAAGTTATAGAGTCTGATATTTGATGGCTACGGCGATAATTTGTCTGCCTACCAACGCTGTAATGTTGAAAGTTAGCAGGAATAGATTGTCGCCGTCGTCTGAATGTATCGTCAGCCAGCGATTGCTGACGGTTTGATCTTCCAGGAAGCGTTGGTTCACTTTGTAATTGTCGATGTGGTCCTTGCAGAGTATGAAATTGTTCATACAGTGGACAGTCGACGCTGGATGCAAATAAACTGTGATTGGCTGAATAGTATGGTGTTGTTGTTGTTGTTTTTGTTGTTGTTTTTGCTGAATTGTTATCGTAGTTGCTGCGTTGAAATAAAGATTTACTTTTCGGTTGGAGAAAACTTCTACCAAATTGATCGTCGGAACATTGGTAATGCGGTGTTTGCCTGCAATCGCGTTTTTCAAGTCCAGTTCTGTTCATCAGAGACCCTTTTCCATCGAAACATCGCCCACCTGCTGCTGCAGTATGCTGCGGTTGTCCAAGACTAACATTTACTTCCGGGTTTGTTCCGCTATGATATGGTAACGCAATGGCGCTGTAACGCCTCTGATGCTCTCTCAGCAGCTTCGAGCCATCTTGACCGCGAATGATATTTCCATCGTAAACATTTCGAGAATATTCAGTGACTCCATTGCTTGCAGCAACAAAGTTGCATTTACTCAGCATTGGATTTGAGCCAAACTCATTGTCGGAACCTTTTAGTGAGTTTGTTGGCTGTTTAAACGCAAACGTGGCGTCAGAAACACGTCGGTTATCGTCGCGTTGGACATCATCCAATGACTCGGCTAACTGGTTTGGCAAATTTTCATCGCTGCGTCTTTGCTTTATATGTTCCGCAATTTGGTATCCTGTTGCCGGCGCACACACTGCGCCAATACTACAAAACGACCCAGACCGTGATACCATTGGCAGTTCTAGAGAATCATATCGTTGGCTTCGAGGTGTTTTAAGGTGATTTGATTGGTTTTCAGCGAAATTTTCGAACGATGTCAACAGACGATCTCGCGACGGATCTGATTGGTCACTGAATAGATCACCACTGATTACGTGATTGGAGTTACAATTAATTTCAGCTGTTTGATTGTTAGTCGCTATTGAATTGGGAATACGATCAGCTGAGTGATTTTCTGGCAACGCGTTTGGGATTTGAGGAAGCCGTCGGCGACGGTGTAAAATTGGGCTGTACGTCACCGGATGTCTAGAGGTATTGCCGGGTAAGAGACCAGGATTGATGGACGCGAAACTTTGTGCGTCAAGGCTCAGACGACGATTGTACCGGTTTGCAATTGCAGTTATGCGAAGTTGGTCGGATAATTTGTGTTCTGAATCTGCATATCGACTGCTTGTCATTAAATGTTGTCTATGTTCCATAATGATGCAAACTTGAATTTAATTTTACTAAATCACAAATGCTCTATAATGCGTAGTTTACTTTGATTTTCACCGCCGTCTGGAATTGCACATTGGCAATCGACGCTTGCTTATAATGATAGCTTTCCAATCCGAATGATACAAGAAATTGATGATGCATAACCAGTAGTTACACTGTCATTTCAGTATTAATAGTTCATTTGAAGCTATTCGTAACATGATTTTATGCCCTTTACACATTACCACTTAACTGAATTACTACTTAAAACCTTTCGTATGGCACACTCACAGTTTTTATGACGCCGAACTCATCACATGTAATTGAAATGCTACAAACACTGAAATGAATAATTAAATAGTAATTTTTCGAATGCAATTTGCTATCGCAACGACTCCACTGTTTCTGTTTTGTCTGGGTTCAAGGAACTGAAACGGTATGCTTTTAAACAATTGTCAAAATTAAAAATATTTTTCGATTCCTGGCAAACATTAAAATACACTTCAAGTAGCGCTGAGTAGTGCAACTATATAAGCAGATTTTAAAGTTTAAAATCTCTTTATATTAATTGTTTAGACCAAAAGCTAGCGTAATATTTATTGTTTCAGCTTAAAGACTGAAAGTTGAAAAATATTATGAAGCTGCAACGTGTCGTTTGAATATTAAACAAAACTGATCAACTTTAAGTAGCCAGATGTCAGGACTAAGAGATTAAAATTTTGTTATTTTTTTTACAATATCTTGAAGGTTTTAAGTTGCTGTTTACAAAATATTAAGTCATTTCAGTAAATTACAAAATATTTTCAAGCATTTTCAAAAATAAAAATTTGTAAATAAGAAAATTTTACAAACAATATCATGCCTATGTGTTGACAAAATATAATTGCATGGTAGCCAGCAGGCATCGTGTTCCTGATACTGCTGCAGGCCTCGATTTGTAAAGCATCAGGCTTGAAGAAGACATACCCATTTTAAACACGTAGTCGTGTCGCTAAGTTTGCGAGCTATGAATGAGCGAGCAAGATACGATTGTACCACGTCGTTATGTAAATTTTAGGTTTCGGCCGATGTAGACCAAATCGCCAAATTCTTTTTTTTTTGCACTTAGCAGTTTTCGACCATTTTTCAAGACTGCATTGACCAGCATCGCTTTTAATAGCCAGCAATCAAATGTTAACCGATAGTTCGTCTCGTTATAAACCACCGTAACATAATTCTATTTCTGGCCAATGTTACTACTTTAAGGGGCGTCCAGGTTTCTGGTGGTTCTATAAAAGAGTAGGTTTAGATTCTGGATTATATTTTTTGGCAGGATTCGGCTTAGGAACTCATTTTTGCAACGCTTAGGCTTAGGCTTAGGTTTAGGAATACGCTTAATTTACTGTTATACGCCACTTAAAGTAACATTGGCCCTATATTCTTATAGTTGCACTTTTCAATACCGGAATTTCTTGCCAAACAAATAGCCGCCCGTCGAGCAGTATTTATTTGCTAAATCAGTTATGTATGCGCTAACACTGCATTTAGTTCATGGTAAAGCTATAATGCGTATCAACTCAAACATTAGCTGCTACAGATGTTATTTTCGGTCTTTTAAGATTGCCGCTGATAAAAGTTATTGTTTAGTAGGCCCATGTAAATATCAGAGGCGGAACGTTGTTCTACGGGACTGCAACAGAGTAAGCATAAGCTTTGGACCAATTTTTTTGCTCAGGTTTATGTAAAAGCTCATTCTTACGCTTAGGCTAAGCTTAGGTTTAGGAAAATGCTTATGCTACTATTACTGTCCTGTTCTATACATGGCCATTTCCGCTTTCGTATACTAATAGGATAAACATAAGAGTGTCTACAATTTTCTCTAGCAAGAAACATTTTGACCAATGAAAGAGACTTTTGAAATAATTGCACATCAAACAGTTATGCAAACTATATAACAAGCACTGATACAAATTGTGTCACATTATTAATGCAAATTCGACAATGTCATGCGTACACCAGGTCACTTTTGAGGGAATAAATAGTGTGATGGACGCTGAAGCTGTTTCGGCTTCAATGCACTGCTGCACACTGAAGTTTGTTTCAATTTTCTGTTCATTATATTGTGCGCTAATGACAAACAGTCGCTGTGCATCAGCTTATTGAGTAAAACAAAGATTTTGAATCTGTTAGCAGTGTCTGTCACAATTCATCGAATAAACGGACGGCTTGTAGTTCGTCAGGTTTCAATGAATTAAGCCAAAACCTATTAATGATGGGCAACAAATTGCCGAGCCAACAAGATTTCGCGTGCAAATTTTGCCAAACATCGATATTGGGGAAAATAGCTAAATTTAAAACTATCTAAACGTTTTTGATTTCTAAACTTGAAATCCTAAGCTAACATGGTGTCTTCAGTAATTTGACCCGAAATCACATTTTTGTAAACCGAATATTGATTATTGCACAGAAGAGTAAATCTTTCTGAAAATGGTTACCAAATACATGAGTTGAGTTCTGATATAATTTAATGGTCTGTTTCGTGATAAACTGTACTATTTACTGTAGTGATCCAAATATCAGGGACAATCTAATATTTATTTCACCCCTCCAGAGGGCACCACCTCTCTGTTCGGGTCCGGACTGTTCCTAATTTTCGAATCTAGCTATCTTTAACACAGGCAAACATTTTTTTACAGTTTAAGTTCGTTATTTTCACAATATACTTTTAAGAGCTACGAATTGGTAACATTATTAATACTCTGAGCAGTGAATCAAATTGTGCATTAAATTTAATTATGATCAGGAAGCATATACGCGATCTCATTATGGTAATTCATGCTTATGACATAATTAGTAATTTTAGACCCCATTCAACTACGGGCTCTAATTATGAAAATAAACTCCTTCAATCCCAAAATATGACCATAGACTGTTATTTTTTGCCCTGCTATCCGAATCACTACAGTAAGCCAGCTACGATTCATACTCAACTTTCAATCTAGATGACGCCCACCAATTGAAAGTTTTGGGAAACAGTGACATGCCTGGTTAATCTATAGTTGCCGTTAACCGAATAGATATCGAATAAATAGGATTATTTTGAATAATTATTTTGTATGGTTAGTTTTACCCCGTCTCCATTGCCGCTATTAGGAACTGCTTGTTCACTTAAACGTTTTGTGTTCGGCCTAAAAATGTTCTAAATTTGTGTTAACGATGCTAAAAGGTTAAAAATCACTATTGCAACTATAATATATCATTATAAAATGCAAACTAATAGTCATCGAGATTTTGTAACACTATGCTCATTAGAGTATTCCCCATGTTATATATGCAAAATAGCAAAATTGTGCAAATCGACTCGAATTAACAACCAGGATTAGGTTATTTGCCAGCAAGGACTTTGCCAGCTGAATTCTGTATTTGAATATTGTCAACGGGTATTATGTTTGACAATGGTAATTTTGAATTCGCGTTAATCAATTTACCTTAGGTTATATATACACTAACGTCGATTGTTGATTGTTATCAATTTATTCTGTATATCTTTCGCAACAGAAATTCTTGGAATTGAAAAAAACCTCAATCATTAATATTTTTCGAGCGGGAGCTTTGCAAAAATCGGTCAATGAAAACAACAGGGGCGGAACAGTGTTAGGAGCGTACTCCTTTACCTAAACCTAAGCCTAAGTCTATGCCTGAGCGTAAGAATGAGTTTATTCCAAAGCCTAAGCCTACGCCTAAGCCTAAACGTAAGAATGAGCATATTCATAAGCCTAAGCCTTAGCCTAAGCCTAGCAAAAGAAATAGTCTAAAGCTTAAGACTCTATTGCAGCCGCACAGAAAAACGGTCCGCCCCTGATTTTTACATGCGACCAAAATTCGATCAAGTTTGTTGTGGTTGTTAATTGGAGCAAAAATGCTACATGCACCATTTCGCTTGTAAAAATACGTGACACGGCATCCATCCACCTTGTCCCATAGTTACTGCAAGTTTTCTACGAATTGTCAACATTAAAGCTTACCTTCTTACCCGAAATTAACCCTTAAATTCCCATATTAGCTATTTTAATAGCCTATGATCCAGGTTATATTATAGATGTAGTCGATAACGAGCGTGAGTAACCTGGCTTGAAGACAGGTTAGACTTAGTATTAAACTTAGTCATGTTTTTAGGTTTAAGCATTGGTTTAGGTTTAGGCTTGCAAATCCCCTATAGCTACCATTGGCCACATTACAACTTCATGTAATTTAAACAAACCATGATAATGGCAACACGAGGGATACAACCTCAAACGATGTAGTGCAGTACAGATACTTGAAGAGCAACACTGAATTTCCGGTCGGAAATGAAACAACAGCTTTTATTCGGCTTTTGGCGAAAACAGAAAATCTATATAAATATATCACATATATTATATATGTCAAACCAAAATAGAATAAACGGTGTGTTAAAGTTTCCAAATAGATTGTATCTCAAATTCAGCGAAACCTAATAGTGTACACGCCAAAAACAAACAACAAGCATTGTTAACTAACAACTAATTTTTAGACCTCTGAAGCAATTTGCATAGCTAATCTGTTCCAACAAGAGGCGTGTCAGTCGACGTTGGAACCGGGACTTCAGACCTTTTAACGAAGCAGCTGGCAAAGCGGCCTACACAGCAGGGATTGAACTCTTGACCTACGGATCTTTAAGCGATCACTCTACCACTGCGCCAAGTAGCCCGCCTCTCCAACTGCATTTTTCGTCGACTATATGGGTCGATCGCATGCTGACGGCAAGCATACTATACAATATGCATTGCATATGCGCTAGGACAAGCCATGTCTCACCTGCTTACAAGGCGGCATAGTTAAATTAAAACTGTTCCGTTTTATTATTCATCGCAAACTTTTCAGTCAGAATCTTGTTTAACACTTTTCAGCTCTGGTACACCTTCGTACCCACATTTAAGGTTTAAACTTGGATTAAGCTTAAACTTATTTTATATGCGAAGGATAAGGCAAAGGGTTTACCAAAGGCTTAGGCAGTTTAGTGTTTTATGTTTAGATACAGGTAGATTGTTTCATAACTCTAAGCTTAACTGTACAGGATAAGAAGACGGTAGAAGAGCGCAGGTTGCTAGTAGCCATAAGTTTGATAATCGCGAGAAATATCAGTTGTATAAATTGAAAGTTTTCAGGGTAACTTTGAAGTTATTTGTACACAATTACAATGCTAACCAAGCAAAACACAAATATTGATCATCAAACGAATTTGTGAAACAATTATTCAAAGTTCACAGCAGCTAAGTTGTCATAAATTAACTTTAGCAGAAAGCCTACGGTAAATTAATATAAATTACACTTTTGCATAAAAATGTGTTGATATAATGAGCTTATCATGTTCTGATTATATATATTTATGAAAAATTTTCGTTTCACCTTAGGCTTGAAACAGGCACACGAAAGTGAGAAAGTGTCAAGAATAGGAGCCTGTACTATGAGAGGCAGGGGAAATTCAAGGGTGGTAAACTTAGGCTTTAAATTACCGTATATGCTATTTAGGTTTAGGCTTAGGCTTATTGTTTATAGTCTGCAATCTGCTGTAGTTAATAGCATGGACCCGAAAAACAGTTTGAAGCAAAATTTAGAAATACACATTGGGAATAATCCATTGAAGTTCAAGAAAAACTACACTTACCCGGTTCGTCTAGAGAACTATAACAATAACCGCGTAGCTGAACATAGATTCCGGTCTTTTAACTGATCCAATGTTTTTAAAATTTCAAAAAATTCAAACCATCAATCGTATTTAATGCTAACTGTTAGGAGGGCTTCAATAAATTATACGTGGGTCTTGTTTATCGACATGGAGTGGGGGGCTTGCAAGGTTAGGCCTCGGTTTAATTTTGTGGGCCCACATTTAAATCAATGAGATTCGGCAGAGGTAAACGTTCAAAAATTTTATATCAAGAACAGAATCTCGTCGGACGGCACACGTGCCTGGTAAATCCTTGGAACTCACTCAGGTGACTCTGTAGGACAGCCAAATTGTTTCGACCAAAAACACCAGTTTAACCGTGCGTATTTAAAACAATTCCGTTGACGGTTAGTTCTGGTTTCATATATTTTCAGAGAGATGCCTTAGCCATGATGTCGAACAAATTAAGACTGGACAAATTCGAGATTGTTCCACTGAGTCAGTTTACTTCAGCAGGTCGGAAAAATACGTTTCAAGAAATCAATTATACAAGAAAGCGTTCTATTTCAATTAGTAAACGATAAAAATATTATTTTTGTCCGCATCTCCTGCAAATCATAATAAACTTTATAGGTTTCACATCAAGAAAGCACCGGTTACCATAGTGACAAACCGTGTTGTTTATTACTGTAAATATTTTCAATATTACTAGTTACTTACTATCACGTGATGGTAACAACCGAAATTGAAAAAAAAAACTATTGCTCAAGGAACGTTAAAGTTTCATTTTATATAAATTAAATATATTTTAAAACTAAATTAATATTATTTAATAATGCAAAATGAAATAGAGAATATAATAAGTAATTGCATTAACAGGAAAATACCCAGTTGGCGAAGATCGGAATAGCTCAGCCAATCAATTGACGGAAAAGTCACTCTGAAGATAGTTAGAAATGCTGAAAAGGTGTGTGTGTTGACCGTTGTCGATCCATATGACGCTTAAACTCTAATTTGATTTAAAGCTTAAACTAATCGAGACAGATGAAACAAAACTTTCTACAGTAACTACACTATTCACTTCTAGGATACGCTTAAACTCCTACAGTGTTTAATAATGAATTTAATTGATAATCAAAGTTTATAATGCCAATTTGTAGTGAATCCTCAGTTCAATGTCTAGTCATATATTTAAATTGAGTTAAACTAAAATAGCTAAACACAAACCCGTAGTCGTCTCACTTTGCTGGGGGGATGAAATTTTTTAACAGTGGAATACACTGGTTCACACGGACTTTCGTGGTTGAAAATTTTCTACGGGGGCCAAAATTTTTTCAAGGAGAGGCCTGAGCTCCCCTGAAACCGCAAAAAGACATGATTTCTGAGAATGTAAACATCGTAGCCCAAGCCGTCATTCCACACTGGACTGGCCCAATCTGGAATTGGGTTAGCTCAATTTCGAATTGAACTGAACTACGGCTTGGGCTACGACCTATGCAAAAAATTTTCCTAGCAATTTCGTCAGGCGAGAAAACAAAACGAAAACGCAAAACAACTATGACTGATATCAATAGTTGGTTGCAAACACTAGTATTCAATAAAACAGTTTAGAAACAAGCCTCAAGGGATTTTTTTCTGCTATATCGTTGTTAAAAAGTTTTGGTATTGTAGTTACAGCATCATCCGTTTAAAATAAACCAAATTGTCCATTTAAATTAAGTGGATACACTGATTTATTTCACATCGACGAGAGTTTTACTGCCAAAAAATATTGCCAGAAATGTTTTCAAAAAACAATAATTTCTATTTCGATTGGCGTTTAAAAATTGGTTTCATCTGTTTTGAGTAATGGATCATCTACGTAATAATGCGCGCATAGTTGTAAAAAAATTGTCCACCTAACCTCTTAGGACCAATATATATAAGTTTTCTTGTCTCAAATTTTTGAATTTAAATAAGTATATTTTAATATTTAAAGCAAGGGTTTATAAGCAACCTGCAGACAAATTTGGCCTCATAGCCAGAGGGCAGCGAGAGGTACTCAGCTTCCTTGAAGAAATTTCCCCCGCTGAAAAGTGTTACCCCGTTTATAAGTCTTGCGAAATCAACCGCATGTCCCTCGTGAAACAGTTTTGCCCTGTCTAGAATGTAAGCTTGCAACAGACGTGTAGAGATAAGGGCGGAAACAAAGAAAATTGCTGAGATAGTTATGCCCGAGTAGTATGGTCCATTTGTTCACTGCTACGTTTAAGCCTCAACGGCGGATCCATGGGGGGGCCACCGCGGCCGTGCCCCCCCAACAGCATCTCGACAAAAACTATACAGCAATTTTGTGACAATAGTTAGTGGTTTGTGTGTAGGTCAAAAGTAAGTTTATTACCTGTGAAATTTTGGCCCCCACCATTTTGAGATCCTGGATCCGCCACTGTTAAGGCTCGCAAACATCTTATTCAACTGGCAACGGAAATAACTTTAATAAACAGTAAGCTGTACATATCTGTACAAATAAAGCTGGAATGCCATACATACGTATTTTGGGTAACGTTCCAGCATTACTTTGGTCACAGTATTTTCTTACAACAGAAGCGTGATTGCTCTGTCAAAAGAAAATTTGCATTTAAATTGTTATGCATTCGCTGACTTTTGCGGATTGAATTCGGCTGACTAGTAAACTTTATGTACTTTAGAATTCAGCAACGTTATGGGTTTACTTGTTGCCTTAAAATTATTGCGAATTTCATAGCCACATTTAACAACATTTACGATAAAAACTGCTAATATTCTTTGAACTTGAAAACAAAGCGCTCTGCAACGTAAGCGAACTTAGCTTCGGGTGCGAAAATAACACCTAATAGAGATCGATGAATACTGGTTAAGCCGACTTTATATAAAACCATATCTCATAAAATATAAATAGCATAAATAAAACCGCTTCGAAAGTTTACAAAAAAATTTTGCCTATGATATCTATACCGTTTGCAAATTAAATAATTACCCAATCACAGCTCAGCTTTCTTTCAAACATTACTTCGCAAATAGCTTTAAAGAAAAGAGTATAATCCTCGCAATGAAATGCGACAATGCTCTCGTTCAGTCCGACATAAACTCGGATGGATGTAAATTTTTACCAAATTTCAACAACTCGTATATTAATTTACCGAATGCATTCAAATTTGCAATTGTAAAAGGAATAAAAAATGATACAATAGACCATATTGGACAGAAAATAGGACGCAACCAGTTTCGTCACCTTTGCGGTAACAGCGGCATTAGTTGATATTCAGTTCAAACGCTAGTTTTTAACTAATTATTCTTAATTGATTATGGTTATTTCAGACACGTAGCCAGCTTGAAGTGTTGGAAGTGGAACAATCTTCGGAATGCATGTTGTTGATTTTACAATGCGTGTAAGCGAGCGGACTCTGTTACTATTACCAAGAGTGGATGATCACTCTAACAAGAGTGTGCAACTACCGAAATTTGTGTGGTATAAAATGTACCAGCGGGCGTTGCATATTTGACCGACCCCCCTTATTTAGGGGAGGGAGGGTTAGTTGATACTTGAAACGTAGAATACCTATGGCTTTAAAATTATAAACAACGTTCGGTTTGAACTGTAACATTTCAACTAGTAAAATTAAAAAATTGTCAAACTTGACCTTCCCCCTTAAATAACGGGGGTAGGCCAAAAACACAACGCGTGCCGGGTACATTGTTTTGTACACAGAAAGTACCCAGTTGCACTCTTGTTATAACGATTGATCATCCACTCTTGCTATTACTAATTTATTGAACCAAAATGATCCGTCAATTAGTTTTATATATAATTTCTAAACACTAAAAACATTGTTTTATCTGAAAGTGACAGGTTTTTAGCCGCTGTGTATCTGACACTCGCATTAATGATTGAGTGTGGACGTTCAAAATTTCAACGACAGCCACTTTATTTGAAAATCAATTCTTTCTCTCAACATAATTTCTTAAAAACGAGTAAATTTTTGCATTTTGTCATTTTCGATAACAAATCAACTAAAACACTTCCAAAAATACTCTTATCTGAACAAATCATAGCAATCACGGCGAATTCTTGCAGCTTGAAAATATTTGAACGACGTGAGCGCGGTTGCATAAGTGACCCATATTATTAAATGACTATAGTACCTATCCCTAGTTTGGCAAAATGTTTCAAGTATGAAAACTGAAACCGAATTCAAAAACTGTGCTAAATTTCGAAGGTCAATAATCATTTGAGTTGGAATTAGAAACTTTACACGACCTATCATGTGATGGATAATATACACATTTGAACATACGGCCAAAAATTATAACCATTAACGTATGTTATGTTTCAAATTATTTCATTCAAACAGCAAATATTTCTTACGTGTTATTTTCTATGGTTTCCATTGCTAAAACCGTCCTGGCCGTTTCAATCGGTATCATGACAATTCGTCGCCCGATAACTTGTAATCCGAAATTTCATCGACTCGACAATTCGTCGCCCATCATTATGCTTAGTGTTATGCTTAGATTTAGGATTACGCTTAGGACTATGAATAGATATAGACAGGGGCAGGAACAGGGTTTAGCCGCCTCTGCAACATTTTTGGTCCACTCTAGAAAGTTTCATCCTCGCTTGCAACTCATCGTCCGAAACCCTTGTATGTCACTCCTATAAAATTTTTAGCACTCACAAGCAAGATGTCCTGGCTAGGGGCTTGTAATAACCACAAGTAGGTTTCAAAATATCGTGCCTGTTAATATCACAATCTGTTTTTCACCGCATTTAACCGAAGCACCGCAGACCCTTTATGGTTTAAAAAATTTAATTAAATGCTAAAATATAGCTTGCCTGTTAATCAATTACTTCTGACACAACGCCTAGACTGAGGTTCAGGGCAAACAAACCATACTCTGACTGTGTATACACCGCATGTCGCCGATCGCTGCCGTCCAAAGCACGGCAACCAATTGCAAGCTAAGATTACAACAACACAAAGTGCCTGTAGCCAAAAGAGTGAGTTTATAGGCGTAACCTTTTATAGGTTGGCTTACCCCCGTTTGTAAGGTGCGCAAAATTGCCGCATGCCCTTTTGAATTTTTCTAGCCCCCTCTAGCAAGTTGAGTGGTAAGGTACTCTGAAGTCGTCGGTGAAATACACCCTGTATCCGCAGCAAAAAGCATTACAGTAAATGCAAGAACGGTACGTCACACGCAGGACAAAGATATCAAACGGTGAAAGACTATACTGCGAGATTACCGGAAAGTATACACAGGAAATAGGCACTCGCTGATAAAAAAAGTCGCACAGAACAACAAAAGTTCATATAAGACGGGCCCGTAACCATAAAGGGGGGCAGGGGTGCTCAACCCCCCGGAAAAATTTTGGCCTTCCTTAGAAAATTTTCAATCTTGCTTGTAAGTCATTGAAAACCCTAGAATGTCCCTCCTGAATAAATCCCCCCATGCAAGGTGACTTGGCTACGGGCCTGAAAAGACAATACAGAAAGAACTCTTTGAAAGCCTACCTAATAAGAAGCACTATTGAAGCAGATAAAATGTAGGCATCTTAGTAAAACAAACGCCACATAGACGGGACTCAGAAGCCGTACGCCAGCCATAAAGCTGTACACGGGATCGTAAAGAGTACCAAAAAAACTCAGCCCTCTTATGAAAATTGTCATAAAAACAGTTTTAACCTTTATCATCTGAGTGCATGGTATATCTCTCCTGAAACATTGTAAACCCCACAAGCATATTGAGCTGGCATCGGGCTTGGCCGTACGGTTAAGTCTAAAGAAATCAAGCATACCAGACAGACGCCAATTACCAATACGAGTAAGTCAGGTAGCAAGATCCTTACTGCTCTTGCGGCTTGCAAACTGTTCTAAGGCAAACACGCAATCAAGACGAGACTGCTAATCTGTCATGTAGAAGTGTATGAATGTAGGACAAAATCCCCCCCAAATTATATGCTACCAAGATAGCAAAAAATTTTAGCCACACAATTATGTTAATTTTTTTACGTTCCTATGGAAAGTTTTTTTGACACCCTCCAGTATTCCGACTACCGGAATGCTCACGTAATATATATAACGGTCCCGTCTGGCTTGTTTTATATCGAGCTTTTTATACGGACATCTTGACGCTGGTTCAGATGAAAACTATATTCGATTTGATTTAATATATATTTTATTTAGAACTCAATTAATTACACACAAAACCGACTGAATATTTTGCGGTTGCGTTTAAAAATAACATTTAGCACGCGTAGGAGTTCACACAAAGCTTAATATTAATGAAAAATGAAACCATTTATCACGCAAAGTGTCGATTTCAACGAATTGTGCAGTTGTTTACGAGCCTAAAATATCCTCAAATTTAGCTATGATCTGAGCGGTTTTACTTTAGCTCAATCTTGTCATAAAATAGAACGCTATTTTTAAGCGACACAGAAAGTTCACCGCCCACTTTTCCACCCCGTCCCATCCCCATTTTTCGATTTCCACCTTTCGTCTCTACTTTACGTTCCTACCACATTTGGCCCCCACCAGTTTCTGCTCTCACCACTTTTCGACTCCTCCCCCACTTTTCGACCCCAGATCTTTTTGCCCCCACCACTTTTTGCCCCACAAATTTTCGCCTCCTCCCCCACTTTTCGATTCCACTTCTTTTTGTCCCCACCACTTTTTGCCCCCACCTCTTTTTGCCCCACAAATTTTCGCCTCCTCCCCCACTTTTCGCCCCCACCTCTTTTTGTACCCACCACTTTTTGTTCCCACCACTTTTTGCCCTCACAAATTTTCGCCTCCTCCCCCACTTTTCGCCCCCACCTCTTTTTGCCCCCACCACTTTTTGCCCCCACCACTTTTTGTTCCCACCACTCTTTGCCTCCACAAATTTTCGCTGTCAATCAAACGGTTGGCGTTTTGTATTTTTGACACGATTTCTTATTTTTTGTAAACTTGTAAACAGTCAAACTTGATCGAACACAATTAACATAAAGTCATTTAACGAAGCTTAAATGTTTGTTCAAGCAAAACTTAAACGGTTCGACACAATGAAATAGACATCCTTCCACATTTCTGGTTATTCTTTTCTTAAGCCTAAACTTCAGCCTTAGGCTTAATCCAAGGCAGCTCAGTTTTAGCTGGTCCATGTCATTTGTGCACTTTCTTCAAAATTTTATCACAAAAAACGTCGAGGATAACTAACACAATACATCAAAGATCACGTATTGTTTCCTAAGAACGATATCGCTTTACTGGAATAATTCCAATATTAATGCTGGAAAATTGTCTAAAATACACATGTGGAGTGTTCTAGCTTTAATTATACAGATTAGCAACGCGTATAATTTGCTTAAAAAACGAAACTTTAAAATAGTATTTAATCTTTTAGTAGAAATTAATGTCTTTCGCAATAATGTAATTATTAGGGTTGTGCTATAGTTTTATTGACGTCCATCGCCGTCTGTCACCGTTCAGTATTGTACGCCAATAACTCACGTACGATACCGTGTATTGACGAACGGTCACGCACGGCGACGGACGGCACCGAACGACAAGTATAGCGCAACCCTTACTCTTCGTTTAGGCTTAGGCGTACGTTTATGCACCGCTACGATGGAAGAAAAAAATGAGTGCTACTATACATCTTGGTTTGGCAAATTCAAGATACCTTCCGCCTACAAGTTCGGTATTTACTTGTATAATAAGCTTTCTAAATCACCTGTATTAGTCTTCAAACATAAATCTTATGTTTACCACGCAAATTAAGGCATCAAAATTGTTGTTCGTCAAATTATTAATTTACGTCTTTGATTTGTGTATGCAGAGCGATTTTCTTTTGAAACGAGTAAACTATTTGTGAAAGCGAAAACAAAGAATTTAAGGGTTTCAAGGGGAGGCTAAAAATTTGCATGAGGGGCATACAAAAGTTTTCGTTGCCTTGCAAGCAAAGTTTAAAATTTTTCAAGGGTACGGCCAAAGATTTTCCAGGGCTGGGGCTGAGCACCGAGCACCCCTGCCCCCCACCCTTGGCTTCGGGACCGGTTCTATATAATGTCTCGTAGCAAAGTTCAAAACCGAAATGTTAGGCTAAAACACAAAATTCTAAATTTAAACCAAACGCGCTGTAAAATAGGTGAATACGTGCCTTTGGCAGTCGAAAGCTAAAACCTTTGGCCAATGTTATTTTAAGGAGCGTAAGAGTAGATTAAGCGTTTTCCTAAGCCTAAGCCTAAACCTAAGCGTTGCAAAAACGAGTTCCTAAGCTTAAGCCTAAACGTAAGCAAAAAATGTAATCTAGAATCTGAACCTACTCTTTTATAGGCACACCAGAAACCTGGACGCCCCTTAAAGTAACATGGGCCAAATCTTTTATGCTTCGGTTTCGTTTTATATATTGCACTGGTCACAGTTGATGCAATCTTGCAAAACTTATATCTTAAAATAATGCAGGTTGCCTCTATCAGCGTGTTGTATTTTTCGCTTTCCGAATATGCACAAAAATTAGTTGGAATCACACGCCTAGCTCCAACTTCATTATTATTATTATTATCATTATTATTATTATTAATATTATTATTATTTATTATTATTATTATTATTATTAATATTATTATTTATTATTATTATTATTATTATTAATATTATTATTATTTATTATTATTATTATTATTATTAATATTATTATTTATTATTATTATTATTATTTATTGTTATTATTACTATTATTATTATTACGGACAATGCATACATGTGTTTTATCCATTGATTAAAAATTCCCTGGTGTTCAAAGAATCTCCGTCATACTATCGCCCGGACGGCTTATCCTCCGACAGCTGCGTAAGCGTAAGCATAATTCTAAGCCCAAGATTTGGACTACAAATTGTCGAGTCGGCAAGATTTCGGAGCCTAAACCTAAGCGTAATTCTAGGCCCACGATGGACTAGGATTTTTCAGCTCGGCAAAGGTTCGGATTACAAGTTATCGGTCGACAAATTGTCAGGTGACAAACTGTCGCTATGCCGTGTAACAACTTACCAAAAACAAGCATTAAAATGATTAATATTTAAACACTGTCGATCCAAAGACGTTGTACAATGACGTTTGGACGCTCCGGTACGCAGGATACGTGATGGAGAAGATAACGCGTGCGCATCTGGGATACCCCGTGCCAGATTGTGTTGGTGTAGATAACTGTTTGTGAGTGAACAATTATAGTTTGCAATTGCAAACGGCAAACACGAATTGTGTCTGCGGTCATTGTGGCGAAGAGTTGGAGCAAAAATTTCCGCCGAACCGTGCCGACTGCGAGCTGGGCCAGCGTTCACCAGCGTATTTGAGTTATTATCAAATCGAGTAGGCACGTACGCGACCGCAGATGAGTAGTCAGCGATTGCGGGTGGCACATAAGCCAAACGGGCGTTATTAAGGCGTTGCTGCTGATGTTTTGGCGTGGAATGAGCACTGTGACTAGCGATCTTATCAATATTTGAGCTTTTGTGGAACATTTGTGAGCTTGAATAAGGTATATGATTTGGTTCAATATATGGAGCGATATTTTGACACAAATTGCTATATGGACTTGTTCGCGTTGGTAAGTGATTTTCAACTTTTAGTCGTTGATATTCATCCGTCAGTTGTTCGTTACTTCCGGTCCGTTGACGATTACCACAGTGTATAATTGACCAGTTATCGTTGTTAGGCGTTCGAGTCGTTTGTGGGACGACGTCTTTAGCAAGTGTTTCGGATTTAGGCTGTTGTAAATTTTCAATGTTGATCTTGGGTGGCTGCGGTAAGCGGCGGCGTCTTCTTGATCTTCGCGATTGAATACAGTATAGTGTCATCGGATCTTCGTTGTATAGTATTTCATTGTTATAATTGTTTTGACCATAATTCATTGTAACTTATATATAATTTTTTAAGCCTTGTCTCTGCTCTGCGTATAAACTTTATTAAGCAATGAGTTGCGAAGGTGTGACACTGGAACACACCCGTAGCCAGCTCTTCGGCTTCCCAGAGGGGGGGGGCAAAAAATGTTTCAAGGATGGGCATACAAGGTGTTTCGTACACTTACAAGCAAGGTTAACATTTTTTCTGTGGGGGGACAAAATTATTCCAAGATACCTGAGCCGCACTACTTCCGCCCTTGGCTACGGGCTCGAACTGGAACATATACCAAAAGAGGTTGGGACCCGCTGTCAATTCGTATGCACTCCTGTGAGGTAAAGACACTACGTCACTGCAGAACCATCATATATTCTTAAAATAACGCAGAAATTCCTATATTGCGTTTGAGAAATAATGCCAAATACTGTTGCTTGCAAGAATTTTGACTACAAAATGTTTTACTGAAAAAATTACGCGAAACTTGCAGCTGCAAATTTCACCAAACATGAAATAGATGAATTCGTGTTGGCACGCAGGCCCGTAGCCGGACCACGTTTCTGGGGGTGAACTAAAAGGTATACAAGAGTTTTCGTTGGCTTATACAACAATCAAGGTTGAAAACTTTGTAAGGTGGGCCACATTTTTTTCACGGGGGCAGGAGGTAAGCCCACCACTGGCCCCCTTGGCTTCGAGTCCGTTTGCACGACAAGAACAGTTTGTTTTTACCTGTAAGATGAATTTGTATATGCAATGGTTTTGCCACAGCCGCCAAGTTTTCGACACATAAAATTTGAGGGACAAAAATTTCAACTGTGTTATATGCGATTAATTGTACCACGACAAGTCAGTTGTAGAACGGCTTATTGTCCTTCTGATATATTACTCGCGCTGCTAAAGCTTGCTTCAAGCGTGCGGCGTACTCGAGCATCGCTCTCGTGCTGTGCAGGTGACTGAACAATTCGCGCAGCGCACTCCTTCAGAACTCGTGCTATATCACTCGTTCCACACTTGTTCGTATACTCGTTCGTTATTCTCTCTCGCACAGTAAGATAGCGATGCTCTCGTTCACACACTCGCCTCATTTCGTTCGGCTCGTGCTGCCCGTCTGACGAATTGAAAGCAGCGTGCGTTCATATATCGAAAGAACGCAAAACCGTACTACAACTATTTTATTTATAAAGTTTCAAGGTTAGATTCTACAAACAAGTCGGTAATATATTCTTTTCGCTCCTCCAGCTTAATAAATTTTTTGGCAACGCCGAAAATGAAAATATTTCAATACGCAACGGTGTTATCAACTGAATTAACTACTTCGCCAAATTATTCAATTATCCTAATGACGAGTTTTCGGCTGTGATACCGCGAAATACATATTATAATTTGCTTGAATTAAATAAAATATTAAAAACAACACAAAGCGTAGGCAGATACGGTTTAATCCTAGCTAAAAGCTACTGATTATTTTCTCACTTTCATAGATAAAGACAATATAACGGATATCTATTTTAAGCTCGTTTCAGAATACGAAGCCGTATTCGTTATAACGTAAAGCTTATAAAATCTCAAAATTCCTGGTACTAATAGATGCGTAATTAATAACAACTTTACCGGATAATTTAAAACCAAATGAAATATGTTTCTTGCAGCAATTTTTAATCATAAAACGACCCATGAACAACAAAATATTTCAGGCTTTATCTTACAAAACGAAGCCGAAAGGTGTTTTTTCGATCTTCGAACAGCTTTTAATAAAAATTTATTTGGTCGTATTTAAAATAATCACAAACTGCGCTAATCAAAACCAGAATATCTGGCGCATATTTTGACAAAAAACTGTCTCTCAGTTTTGAAATCTAAATTTACATCTTCTAATTGAAGTTCTAGCGTCAAGCTTAAACTTATTAGCTAACTTCAATTAGACCACGTGGCTTTAGGCTTAGACGCTAAACACAAACACGGACGAGTTGTTGTTTTTATCTCAGTTTTTTGGCTATAGGATAAATTTGATTATATATTTTGCATGAAATTTGAACATAAAATTCCGCCATTTAAATTAATTTTTCAGCTTCATCGATAGTGTAATCTATTGTTTAATGTATCGCGAACCAAATCCATTGGGTACTCACAGGTAACACTGCCAAACGAAATAATTAAAATAGCGTTGAGGCATGCGAGCTGCGACCGCTTTAATAGCACATTAAGTGCAAGAAAATAGGTTTAATCCTGATGAAAAACCTTCTCCAGGACTAAGAGTTATGTTGGTGAATAAAAGTCGTATACAGAACCATGATTTATCGTGGCATCAGGAAAATGTCTTTGCCGTGAGAATTCTGCAATTCTAAGGGGTATGCGGTTATTTATGAAAAAAACTCCAAAAATCTTTCTCGTCAAATATTTACCGTTTAGGGCTAACATGGTTTACGGAAACACATCAATATCCAACAGTGAAAAGTCGATTTAGAGACTGTAGAATTGAAGCTTCGTGTACAAGCTTTACCGGTTAATTGCATCGAAATAGATTAACCCTATAACCAGTGGTCTTCCTCGAGCTTCGATTAAGGCAGAAAATCCACATCCGTCGCCTGCTGACAGACTCCAGTAGCAGAACATTTGCTAGAGGTCTCTGGCAATTTCGGTTGTTAAGTTTTTAATAGTTTTACTAAAATTGTATCGCTTAGCGTTTGGCTTTAAGATTTGGTACAATTTAAAAACTATATTGTCGGAATAGTCTAAAAATACATCTAAAGCCAATTGACAACACTTTATAGGTATTTCTAAAATTAGCAAATTTCACATTGTTTTAAACCTGCTAAAAATCACCTTTCCTCTGCTGTTCGGCGATACAACGCTTTTATAGTCGACTCAGCGGTTGTGAACTCGAGTTTATGCCAAAAACACATTGTGAACGCCAAATGGAACGATTTACGTCTCAAAAAGGTTCAGCGCGACATGTCTATTGAAGGTATATTCTTCAGCACGTCCGTACGCCCGTATCCGTCAACGACTTAAATCTTCAGAATCGTCATTAATTTCTGCAACCGTATTTCAGTTTTCGAAATAATTGGAAGAATCGCCTCGATTTTGAGAATTGCGACAAAAAAACAAATTTTGACGAAAATTTTAAACGAAATTCAGTTACTTAAAATGTCATCAAAATCGTCGACATGCTTCAATCTAAACACAATACTCAAGGACGCAGCAAACACAGTCGTTATGCACTCTAAATTAACAAATCTCACTGTCAAATGCATATGCTGACAAAAGAAAGCTGGGCATTAACTTTTCTAGGCGCAGTAGTAATTGGTTTAGTTATTTTTGACAAGATTTGTCAAAAACAACAACGACGCTAAAATGTTGTTAGACTAATGAAACTTCCACAATATCATGCGTTCATCAGGTAATTTTCAGTGAGTAGTGTGATAATCACTGCAGCTAAAAAAGCTTCAAAACCTGGACGCCCTTAAAAGTAACATGGGCCCTTTATTATTTCTGAATTGAAAAGATTGAAAATAGACAGTTTACAGACAACCAACTGAACAGGGCCGTAAGGATAATTTATTTTGAAGACTTCGAGACGCAGAAAATTATGTTTGGGGGGCACCGATGGGGCGTTCCAACAATTGCAACTCAACATTGTTTACTTTTAGACCGAATCAATATAGGCAGGACCGTTTTCCTGCGGGGTTGTATTAATACAGTCCGTTTAAGCTTTAGACTAACTCTTTTGCTTAGCCTTAGGCTTACGCTTAGGCTTCGGATTAAGATGGCATAATATATTTTGGCGAATATGTTTTGTGCTTCGGCTTACAATTAATTTAGCCTAAGGGTTAATGGGTGGTTAAAATCTTGTAATTAACACTAGCCGGATAGGTAACCTAATGCTATTTAATCGGATCAACATTTATTTTGTCAAAATGCACATTGGAAAACGCAAAAATAACTTTGACCCGTACCATTTTCGAAAGCTGCTTGTATTAAAATCTTTTAAAAGTGTTTCATCTTTTGTTCGGAAATTTTTTGGAAGAATGTATACCTCCGTGTATTATACTCCTTACACACGACCCTGATTCAGTGTAAATGAAAACATACTGATATATATATACGAGCTACTATTTTTATTTTAAAGCGCACAAGCTTGCCGCTCCGTGGTCAGCAGAGTGGCACCAACTATTTTATACCCAATAAATATGAATATCACTGTCAACAGCTCTGTTCAAAATGATGAAGAATTTGCCGTGGGCAGAATAATAATCTAATTATAAAAACACTATTTCCATAGTTAAATGCACTACTGTATTGGGAAGCAAAGGTGGTCAAACTTTACTACGTATCGGCTTAACAAAATACATAAAGCTTAAAATCTTGCATGGTTATGTTACAAACATTTTTGAAGAATCATGGCAAATGACTTGTGGAAAACAATGGTTTTTGTTCACTTTACAAGCAAGGTCGAAAATTTTCTAGGAAGGACCAAAAGAACAGCCCCCTGGCTGCCATTTGCAACGGTCTAGAACATCAGTCAGTAAGAAATCACGTTCGATCCTCATAAAAATTGAAAATTTAGCCATGAATACCTTTCGCCTAAAAGAAGTTTGGCAGTAAAAAATTTTTAGTTTGAAACGCAAGATTTTAAATTTCTACTTTCAATTCAGCTTTGTTAGCTTCAATCTGCTCGCTATAACAGCATTCATATTTTGGTAATTTCTTTCAAACCTTAGTTATAAAAATGTTAAATATAAAGAGTGCGAAATGTGTGTTTACGGTCCGGCAAAGCCAGTGTTGCTTTGTTTTGTCATATTCTGTACACAATTTATACAAAATGTTTGGTAAAATATTGCAATTGACGAAAATAGTCTTATTTCAGTTAAGCTTTACCACGAAACAACACTAAATTTTGTATCACCAAAAGCCACGGGCGCATTCTCGCTGATTCTCTGGAAATGAAAATACAAAAAACCATGATAGCTTTCATGTAGATAGTTTAATAAAAGGACGAAACCAAAAAAAGACTTAGCTAACAGCCAAATCATTACGCTACGTTTTATCTAGCAAATATTCTGCTTATATGACACAAATTTATTAACCAATTGCCGGTTGCTTTAAAAACAAACAAAAATTGAAACCAAACTTTCATTCACGCCGCCAGCTCAGAATTACGGTCACCAAATACGGCCGCTCTGAGGTGACGTGTTCAAATCGGACTGGTGTGTTCGTGTTTTTAGTGCAACATAAATCCAGCTAATTTATGACACCCACGATACAAACGGAACCTAATCACATTAGATGTGTGATGTGAACTATGTTGCCCAAACCAGAACACAAGTAGGAACTGAAATAAAAATAGTCGTTTGAATTTTTCAATTTGCACTCGCTGAGGGTATAGGTTTCGGTTTTTCACGGGTTGGGCACACAGGGCCGGCGGTAGGATTGTTGCCTCCCAAACAGGTTCAAGTGGGTGCCCAATTAAATGTTTCACCGCTCTATAACTTTGTGGTCCGAGAAAAAATTATGCTTTGTCAAGATTGCCATTCCCCAAAAGTCGGCTGCCCTCCAAAGGGTTTGAGGGAAGTTTCCGCCGGCACTGGGTACTACTAGTAATTATTGAAAACAAAATTCAATTTGATGTACAAGCACGCTTTTTAGTTGCGAGAATGCTTGATAGTGTTGTATTTTTTTAAAATTTGATACGATAATGATGGTTAATTTTGGTATCAAAAACAAGCCTGTATAGATCAAATTTACAATCAGGGTTGAACTGGATGGATGCTGTGTTTGCGTGAGTATATGCGAGAGTACCAGTATAATTTTTTTGGAATCGCGTTCATATTTAAAGCTCAGGGTGCGCAAAGTTAAGGCAAAGAAAGCAAACTGACGCTAGCCTAAATATGAGAACATGTAGGGTTTCAAATGTTGCAAACACGTTCATTAGTTTATTTTATTTCTGTATGATCTACATTATCAATGGCGTTTCAAATTATATATCAAAAAATCCTACACTGTAAACTTTAGTGAGTTGATTTTAAGTCAGAATGAGTTGAATCCGCTCGGTAGTCTGAGATCTGAAGTAGATCTTTCAGCACTCAGAATTCTGAATTGATTTAACTCATTCTGAGTTAATTGATCAACCAGCACAGAATTAATTCAGCTCAGAGTGAGTTAATGAAAAATAACCAGAAATAACTAATTGTTTTTCTGAGTTGATTAATCAAGTCATCGGATTCAAAATTGTTAAAATTCAATAATATGTATGCAAAATGTAATGTTTTTAACTATGAAAAAGAAAACCAAAATGTTGATTTTCAGTAGAGAAAACCTATACAACAGCGCTCAAAAATCTGGTCGTTCTTTCGATAATTAGCACTAATTTGAAAAAATTGCAACAAAAAAACTCTTAGAAGCATATAACCAGATGGTCGTATTAATACGAAACAAAAAGCTTTTAACAATTTTAATTTAGCAAAATGAGATCACATCAAGTGCATCAGTGTAGGTTCATTAAAATGATGATGGCTGCGTCCATTATGTTCTTATGCTCCTGGTTCTTCAAAGCCAGAAGCGTTTCAAGCATTTTGAAACGAGGGTTACGTTGTGTAAAAAATTTCAAAGGAAGGCTTCTTGTGTCGTCAACTTTAAATGTTCTACTGGACAATAATCGCAAGGTTTGACCCTTAACCATCTTGCTATTAATACACTGTAAATTGCGATCAGTTGATTAATCAATTCAGCTAGCGAGTTGGTTATTTCTAAATTAATATCAGTAAACATTAGCTCACTCTGAGTTGCGTTGACTCTGCGCAAGTTAAATAATTAGCTCAGAATCAATTAAATCAACGCAAAATTCTGAGTTCAGATAGTCCTAACTCAGACTGAGTGATTCAACTCATTCTGAGTTAAAATCAACTCACTGAAATTTGCAGTGATAGCATGAAAGTGACCGAAATTATCCGTGTTTCGTGCAGTTATAAAACCACAGCACAACGTTGATTTTACCTAAGGTTGATGACGCAACCGGTAGACATTCGGTACCGGGACCCGGATACGGAACGAGAGTTCAGAAAACTTTGCCAAAACAGAAAAGGAGACGAACCAAAAGAAGTTGTTGAAATAATGTTGTAATAATGAATTTCAATAACACTGCTGTTATTTTCGTTAGGTATGCTTCTGAAAGCTTAGTAATTCGCGGTAAACGACCACTATTGTAAAATTGCAACACTTTCAATAGCAAAATCACCGGAACCCAATGCAAACAAAAGCAATGGCAATAAAACAGCTTAGCATCAAATGCCTAAAAGTTGACATATCCAATGTATATTGTATATTTCAGAGCAAACTACATTTCAAAGCTTTTGCAGCTGTTTCACGCAAAATAAATACAGCGAGCATATTCTGCATTAATTCAACGTTTGCTTGCGTTTTTAATACAATCAAATTAAACTTGAAAACCAAATCGAGTAAAAACTAAAGAGCTATTAGTTAACAGTAAATTCCAGTGAGTTGATTTTAACCAGAATAAGTTGAATCCACCACTCAGCAGCCTGAGCTCTAAATTAATAGTTGTTTCAGAACTCAGAATTTTGAATTGATTGAACTCATTGTGAGTAAAATTAATCAACTCATCGACACGAAATCAGTGACTCAGAAATAACCAGAAATCACTAATTCGCTCTCAATCAACTCATCGGAATTTACAGTAGACTCACTGAACTTCTATTCAGCGATGTAAATTTTGTAATGGTGGAACAATTTTTCACCTTGCTGTTCTTGCGAATCTAAATTTTAGCACGCTTTCAACATTGATTGTTCTGTCCGTACGGGTGACGGGCGGCGCCGTACGGCTTAACAGACGGTGCCGTACTGGTCAACGGACGGCGCCAAATATAACGCATCCCCTAGGCTTAGATTTATGACAACAATTATATATTTAACGCTTGCGTTAGGTTTATACTTGGTGTTAGGCTTAGACTTAGTTTGCAGGCCCTTATAAGTTTAACACACGCGTCTAAGAATATATCTTTGACTTTAAACTAAGCTAACAAAATTATTGAAAAAACCATGTTAGAATTATTATCGTCGTTGTTTATCCCAATGGACATCATTAAAATTATAAGCCTGAACCGATATGTCTCTCATCTGTCTTCAAACTTATTAATAAACATGCTGTGTTGAGTCCAATCGGGCCCGTAGCCAAGTTTATCCAGGCAGGCTCAGCCCCCGCAGAAAAAAATTTGCCGTCCCTAAAAATTTAAAACCTATATGCTTGCAAGTTACTGAATACCCTTATATGCCCCTCCTGAAAATTTTTTAGCCCCTCTAGTAATGTGGCCTGAAAAAAGAAAAAACACGAAACAAACCAAGAGAAAACAAAAAGCCACAAACACCAAAACAACCAAATCAGACAAGATCAGGTCAACGTTTGACCCGAAATATTTCCGTTGCAAAATTGAAATCGTCCACAATTAAAATAATCATTGAACTCGGGTTCAAATGCTAATTATATTGCACTTACAATTTTAATTCATAATTTAGCTTTACAATAGCAGCCAGAGTCGTCGGAACTTGGGGATTGCAGGGGGTGCACTGGCTCACCACAGTGTTCAGATTCGGAGGGCGCATCCCCAATTACACTCAGTTGCAAATTAAATTTAAGAATCGTTTAATATTTGCCCATTTTTCATATTTTTCCGATAATTTTTGTCCGGCCAACAACCCTGCAGATAGCAGCAGTGGATGTCATGCTTTGATCACTAGTAGACCGCTTAAGTGCCGAAAACATGGCATTGCTGGTTTCTGGTTAAAAATTTACAAGACCTCTCACCAGCTGGTTAATGGTAGTACACAAATTTAAAAATTGAAGAACTAAAATTAAATATGTTAGCAACCGCATAATATTAACAAGATATATGCATTCGACAGTTAGTAAAATACACTTCAGCATCGAAAATAACATAAGCTTAGTAATAAAGACACTCTATTTTGCCATGGCTGTGAACACTTGAAAACCCGTTAAGCTTGAGTTGTTATATATGGTTTGAACCAAACAAAAACAAAACAGCTGTGAGCTATTGTTTCGCAGTAGGGCGACTGGTACAAACCGAATTCTGCCCTACGACGTGATTGCTGCGCGAACGCGCCCACATCCAAGTGAAGGCAGGAGGGGTTCAGCAACCTTGGAAAAATTTTGGTTCCCCTCTACAAATGTCAACCTTGCTTGTAAAGTCAACAAAAACTATTTTTACGCTCCTCCTGAAACATTTTTAGCACTCCTAGCAAAGATGTGCTGGCTACGGACCTAATCGCAAAGTATTTGAACAATAATTTGGCAATGGAATTATACTACCTATGGAGAGACGAATCGTAGAAAAATATGGGATATATTCACCACCCGTCCTGCCGTGCTCAAGATTTTGAGATCCGAGTGGTTCAACGAAGATCATAATGTGCTTTTACACCCAAATCGGTAAACAATATGACGAGGTTACATAGCGACAATGCCGCAGCAGACAGGAGTGTAAGTCATCAAAAATCTTTGCACGCCCCTCCTGAAAAATGTTTAGCCTCCTTAGCAAGGTGAGCTGGCTACAAGCCTGTGTTTAAGCTTTAGTGTCGCTTTTTTCACAAATTAGCGACTGTATAAACTATAATCTTGAGCAGAATAAATTTTTGTCGAGGACAACTGGAATTAAGAATATTTGACGTTTTTATTTATTAATATTTTGGTCTCAAAAATCCTTTTGCAAAAATTTCATCCGAATAAGAAAGGATTTTTGGACAGATGTAACAATCTTAGAGACCCTTCTATTGCAGCCATGCCAATATTAACTGTGAACTGCAGAATAATTAACATCTGTTAACGTGTATCATAGATTTTTATTACTGTAATGCTTGTAAAAGTAACTCAAACTGTAAAACTCTTAAAAATTCATAATTAAAATAATTTAAACACGCTCATAAAATTTTCGGCCAATCTAAGGGGCGTAACAGTAGATTAAGCATATTCCTAAGCCTAAGCCTAAGCAAAAGAGTTGCAAAAATGTGTTCCTTAGCCTAAGCCTAAGCCTAAGCAAAAGACTGTAATCTAGAATCTAACCCCACTTTTTTATAGACCCACCAGAAACCTTTACGCCTCTTAAAGTAACATGGACCAAATTTTTTCGAAACGTTACTTTGCGGCCAGGAGCACAACTACCTACGAACGGCCAGGCGGCCCCTACCGACTCCTCATACCACCCTTCCCCGGTGGTAAAAATTTCTTCTACAGCATTGAAACAACTGTTTGTTAGAAAAAGTACCCTTTAACCTATGGAAATTGCTCACCCCTTCGACTAACAATTCTTGGTTGCGGGATTGAAAAAAGCTTCGTTCTTTCATTGCCGTTCAATCTTTAACGTTAAAATCAATTTTTTCCTTTCTATTCGTAGTCACGGGCAGGAGTCGTGATTGTTGGTTAAAAACCGTTAGACTGAACGCAGTCAAACGCGTAAAATCTGCTAAATGACAAAAGCTCATAAAACAAATATTTACCATTTTTCAGTTATTTGTAATGTCGACAACGTCTTAACTGTGATATATGAACTTTTTGCAACATTGGAAAGATTAAAATTAAAATTTATATATCAACATTAGTTCCCTTAGGGTAGATTTGGGTGAATTCTATCACAACGCACTCCAATAACGAGAAACACGTGTAAACGTAGCTGTTTAAATTTAACTCATGTACCGTAGTGACAATAATAAGACGGGGGGAAGAGGACTGATATTTATTTCGTCTCTCGAGAGGGTACCCCCTGTTATTCGGTTACGGGCTGTTATTTATTTTTAACCCGCCCTCCGCCGCTTTTCGTTACTGATATATATCCGGTACTGCAAGTATCCGTTGAATTAAACGTTTATCTGTCTTGTATCAAATGCTTGAGCGATAATGCAAGGTTATACTTAGGAATGTACTGTCAAAACTTCACTATGTTTTAAAGATTCGAACTCAACTTTATCTGGCCCTCGAGTCATTTATGCACTACGATTAAGGACAATTGACATCTATGGACTCTAATAAGAGGTTAGGGCTCTATCTCCTTACGTACACTTATTGACATACAGACTTCCAATGATCGGGACTCAAAATGGGGACCCCCATCTTATTACATCACTTTTACTCGGCTCACTACAGTAGCAGAACAATTAAGAGCAGGAGATTATTATTAAATCAGCAAACAAGTCACTACAAGAGTATGCAAATCTTCGGGTTCCACATGGTACAAAATGTGCCACCGTTTGCTGCGTTTTTTGCCGACCCCTCATTTAGAGGGGGGTGCTATCACATGCAATACCACTAAATTAAACAATACGTGGGTACCCAGTGCACTCCCTTGTGAAAACAGTCATTATCGACTCTTGATAATACCAAGAGTGGATAATTGCTATTTAACAAGAGTGTGCAACTGGGTACAGAATTGCACACTCTTGTTATTATCCACTTTTCATAATACCAACTTGTAGATTATATGGAGGTGTCTGGGCGTTTAGCCCAGCCCCGGTAAGAAATTTCGACCAAGACAAGGACCTCAATAGTATCAATATCACTATTCAAGGTAGACAAAACGGCAGTCTAAAAACGAGTTTTGCCAAGGATAAATTCGATACCGTATAAGAGGGCAAATAAAATCACCGGAACTGTACTTGATAGTAAAAATTAAATCGCAAAATTGAAAAATATACATAATTACTGGCAAAATATAATTCTGTGTATGTATTCTCAAATGCGTGTTCCACCTATTAACAGTTGATAATACCAAGAGCGTATAACGACAAGAGTGTGCAACTCTTGGGGTCCCGCATGGTACAAAATGTACCATCGGGCGTTGCGTTTTCGGCCGAATCCCCCTTGTTTAGTGGGGGGGGGGGTCGCTGTTACATGCAAAAATCTTAAATTAAACTATAAGGTGCCATAATTCGCACTGGTTGTGCCCCCCTTTAAATAAAGGAGGGGGGTAAGGCAAAAACGCAACGCGTGCTGGTTACGGTACATTTTTTTCTACACAGAATGTTCCCAGTTGCACACTCTTGTTAAATAGCGATTATACACTCTTGATAATACCAAGAGTAGATGATGCATAGGTACTTCAACAAGCGTATGCAACTGGTTACACTTTGTGTAGAAAATAATGTACCCGGCACGCTTTGCATTTATGGCCTACCACTCTTACATTTAGAGTAGAACGCCATGTGCGAACGCTGATACTTTATGTATCCGGCAACAAAAGACATCCTAATTTAGGATTATTGCATATGGCAACGACCCGTTCAAAAAAGAGGGGGACCAAAAAAACACCACCCGGGGGGCACATCCCCCCACCGGCCAAAACAAAAAACACTCTTGTATTATTCACTCTTGGTAATCGGTATTGAAGATTACGAACCAGCGAACAGTAAAACGTCAAAATTAATCACATTCTGAGGGTGGGATCTGTACGGCGTGCACGGAAACCCGTTCTATTACAATTTCCAGAACCATTCAAAAACCCCCAACAAGAAAAGACCCCACAACCACCCCAACACAAAACAAAAAACGACAACTGAAAACAGCTGTTACATTTCCTGCACCATGGAATGCTATTAAAATAAGCTCCAATGTTATTTTTTGGGACGTACCAGTAACCTATAAGCACATTCCTAAGCCTAAGCCTACGCTCAAACTTTATCCGTAATAAATTTAGTTTAGAACTAAGCCTACGCCAAAGCGAAACACAGACTAAAGCCTATAACCTATTCTATCGCACTCCTGCTGAAAACCCTGACGCTGCTTAAAGTATTAGCACAGGCCAAGTTATGCAATACAACTGCACAGCAGGATGGGCGCGCACAACATATGGTGCAAACACATCCACGAGCGAAGTAAAGCAAGAATCAAAACGCAATATTCACGGTGCAAAAGTAAAAATTTGTAAGGCACAGAGGGACATTAAGTATTTCATATGTTCTGACTGAAGTGCGATCAGTATATAGTGGAAACAGCCTTGGCCGAGAAGCGAAATTTGTAAGGTAAGTAGGGACATTAAGTATTTCATATATTCTGACTGAAGTGCGAGCAGTATCTAGTGGAAACAGCCTTGGCCGAGAAGCGAAACTTGTAAGGTAAGTAGGGACATTAAGTATTTCATATATTCTGACTGAAGTGCGAGCAGTATATAGTGGAAGCAGCCACGGCCCAGAAGCGAGCCAGAAGCCAAACGCAATTTACACGGCGCAAAAGTAAAAATTTGTAAGGTAGTAAGTAGTGGCATTAGCTATTTCGTATGTTCTTACTGAAGTGCGAACAGTATATAGTAGAAACAGCCTCGGCCGAGAAGCGATCCAGAAGCCAAACGCAATTTACGAGGCACAGATGTACAAAATTTGTATGGTAGAAACGTATCGCGAAAAAAGTTCCTTGATCAGGGGGCGTCCATACTTCCACCCTGGATCTGCCCGTGCCAAAAAAAGTGAAATGACAGTCTACAGTCATACTTACCCAATTCGAACTTCTTCTCCGCAAGTAATGTTTTTGGCTTTTTCAAGCACGGAACGTATATGTTCTTGTTCATCTTGCGTTATGTTTTTCTTTGTTGTACTCGGCTCCAAATGAGTACTGGATCGAAACGACCAGCCTGAGCGCAGCCTGAAATATAAAACAAAATGACGTTTTCAAATGCTGGATGGCTGATTACTGTTTTGAGTCATTGTAGCAACAAATGGGCTTACTGTAAAATTGCTGAATCGCAAACATTGAGCTATCATCAAGAAATAATTTGAATTTGAAGTTCGTAAAGTTAAATTTTGAACCTGATCCTAGACGTAAACAAAAGCACAAAGATTGTTGAATAACAAATTAGAACCTAGAAAAATTACTCAGGCTCGTACTTTGCGAATGCGGTCGGTAATACCTCAAGACATCTCTAGGCCGATAGCCAGCTCAACCTGGCGGGAGGCAAAACAATTTCAAGAAAAGCATACAATTTATGCTAACAGGCTTGCAAGCGAAGCTAAAACTTTTCTAGGGTAAGGCCAAAATTCTTCATACGGCTGCTTATGAAAAGCCATCTTGAACAGATACGATTAAGCGATAAAAAAATTGCTATGCTAATGGGTCATCCACGTTAAAATGCACGCGCCGATGTAATAAATGTTCCACCCACCCCATTAGGAACAGCGTCAAAGTACACATTCTAGCTGGAGGCAAGGTACAGTTTCATAGCTGTACTAACATAGTGTTAATTGTCTAGACTGCGTCGGAAGGGACTCTGGATAAATACATGTTGTCTGTAGGATGTCAGGACATTACGTTAGCACCAGACAGTGTATATAGAAAGTGGGAAAGGACAATGTGTGCACCAAAAAGGGAGGGACATTTTTTTACAAATGAGCGTGCATTTTAACGTGGATGACCCATAATTAGATTTGTATAACGCATAAATTTAGAAGAGTCTACGAACACAGAATGCAGTCTGTGCAAAATGGTATAACGACAATTCGTCGCCAGACAACTCGTCGACAGAGAACCCGTAATCCGAAACGTCATTATCTCGACAATTCGTCGCCCATCCTTATGCTTAGGCTCTGACTTGGGGTGCAGCATTACGCTTAGCGTTCTGCTTAGATTTATTCATAAGCATCAGAACACCGTTGGGCCACAAGTCGTCGGATGACAAATTGTCGTAGAATCGTGTAGAATACAAGCGTCGAGTGTGCGTTGCGGTTTTAAGTTGCCCCGACTCTATTTGGCATATAAACCAACGACTCTTTAAACTTGACATAATAAGTTTAATCAATGTGCGAGTCGTTAAAATAGCTCATCTCAACCCCCAATATCTGTACTCGATTCCTGCAAAATATTAATTCCTATGCCGAAATTGAACTCGGACTCCAATTGCGATTCAGACTGAACTTGATTCCGGTTGGTACCATGAAGTAAATTGAATTTTGACTGTCAGCAAGTATTCGTGACAGTGTCATACAGGTTGATATTCTAACTTAACGCCGTGTCCACAATTATCATGAAACAGGAACAGGAATTGAAACAACTAATCATAATGCAGGTAGCAAAACAGAGCAAGAAAACTAACTGATTTTTAACTTCAAGTTTAACTTCTTCCGACAGGAATATCTCCATAAAGCACCGTTGTGATTTTGTTGCAAATATTAATGATATAGCTACGGTTTAAGAATAATTATTAATGATATAGCTACGGTTTAAGATTAATTATTAATGATATAGCTACGGTTTAATATTAATTAAGACGAACCCAGGCAAGAAATATTTGATAAAATCAAATTCTGTGCAATTATTAAACGCAATTAATGTAATTTTGATGTCAATGTAGATATTTCAAATTAATAAGCAAAACCTGGCTAAGAGATTGTTTATAATTTAAACGCTCAATGTGCAACATTGGTAGTATATTGAATAAAGTTTTCTAGTTAATCAGCTTTTATTAGGTATATATGCTACGATACGGAAGTATTAGGCTCGGGCCCGTAACCAAGGGGGATGGCAGAGAGGGCTCAGCCCCCCCTGGAAAAATTCCCCCAAGGAAATTATTAACTTTACAGGTAAGGTAAGGAAAACCCATGTATATGGCACACGTGAAAATTTTTTAGCCCCTAGCAAGGTGAGCTCTCCAACAGGACTGATTAGGCTAGCAACGGTTGTTTGCCAGGAAAAATATGGTGCTGACAAGTATGACTCGTTGTAGCATAGCAAGTACCATATTGCAGTCGTTACAAACGCTAGTATATATTCCCGGCCTCGAGTTATCGTAGGCATTGCAAAAGCAAGTGTGACGCTATACCTTTAGTGCGGCACCGTTCGTCGCCTTCCGTCACTGTGTAGCATCGTACGCTAGCAATTAGTGCGCGCTATTGCAAGGCGACAGGACTTGACGTACGGCGACAAACGGCGACGGAAGCCGGCGACCGGCGCCGGAAGACGTTAAAATTTATAGAAGGTAAATCGTCGCCCTTCATACCTGAAAATATGGCTGGCTCATAGACAGCTTAATCCCCCCCAGCATTTTTGGTTGTGTTCGAATGCGGGCCAAGGTACCGGCTCGCCAGCACCCACCATACAGTTATTAGTCCGGTTGAACATAACTCGAATGCTGTTACATATTCAATATTTAGAGCGTCTGAAACTATTGAAACGACCAGAATTTGACCAAATTTTCTGCGAATATCGAAAGCATTCGTTGAGTCACTCGGAGTGAGCCCCAAAAGTGGCCAGGGCCCATCCCAGGATGGCAGGGCTGCGCTGTGCTCGGCACTGGTTTAGATAGTCGTGTCATTGGTGGCGGATCCAGAATTTATTGGCAATACGATACAGAGTTAATGCGCCGTTCACAATAATTTTGCCAACGATGCCACAAAATCGATCAGTAGGTAAAGAAAAGCGCTTTGCTCGGTATAAAATGAACGCTTGGAACCCGGATAAATGTACATCTCAACCACCAGCTAGAGGGCATTTGCAAAATATAAAAGGATATACCGTTTTGTTTTTATTACCTATGCGATAGGGACGTGCTCGAGCCAGGGCCCAGGTTTGCAAACTCACTAACTATTGCAGTTATTGAACTCAAAATACCTACAGAAGTAGAGCACCTCATATGCGAAAAATATGCTGAATTGTGAGCCTGAGCATTCACTGGTTCGACAGTTACAAGACCTATGACCAACTGGTGACAGGTGCTCCACACATTTAAGAATACGGGTCCAGGCTAAAACTAAAATCTGCTATTGGTGGTTCCTTATCTCACTGTCCATATCAATACTGTGAGGGATGCGTTGAATGAAAACAAACCGTTACATATAGACGGTACGGCCCATATTCCGAATTGGTGAAGGTCTAGTTAAACTATAGGGATACATCAAGTAACTTTGCGGACTGCTATATATCTATGAAACGGTAACCCTGATTTAATAAATTTCTTTACGTCTTTTTAAAACCATCCCAAACTTAAAAGAGACCAATATGATGATTGATTTAGGTGAATTTATCATATTTGGCACAATAATTGTATAGTACCAAGAGTGCATAATACAAGAGTAGGCAACTCTTGGGTTTCCGTGTGGTAAAAAATGTACCACGCACGCGTTGCGTTTTTGACCGACCCCCCTTATTTAGAGCGGGGGTACAACCTGTGTGAACTATGCGGCACTGTACGTATCCTGCATCAAAAATGCTCCGTCTATTGCGTACTCTTGTAAAAGATTATCCGGCACTCTTGGCAGTACTAATAGCTGCATAAAAATGCGGCTTTTTGATGCAAAAATCAAAACATGTGCAGAAATTTTAGTTCGCTTGTAATCCTTTACCAAGTTTTCTAACGTAATAAAACACGCTGTTGAAACAGATAATTTTGATAGATTTCACCGTTTTTATAATAGGTTAACCTATAATTTGTAGACAGTTAAAAGACAACTTCAAATAATTATCTATGAGGCTTTTATTTGTTTCCGTTATATAATCCAATAAAGGCCCATGTATAGAACAGGGCCGGATCGCTTTTCTGGACGGCTATAATAGAGTCAGTTTAAGCTTTAGACTAGTTTTTTGCTTAGGCTTAGGCTTAGGCTTACGCTTATGAATACGCTTATACTACTGCTCCGACCCTGTTTTACACATGGGTCTGATGATCAATACATATTTCTGAAATACACATAACATTCTTATTTAAACAGCCCCCAAAACCTAAAACAACTGTATATGGTTACTATTAAACCACAATTTCAATTTTAATCTCGCCAGTTTAAATAAATTTAAAGTCTTTGGAATCTTGCACGGCAGACGTGCAATATTTTGTAAAATTAGTACTTAACAAAATACAACAAGAGGAAAAAGATTGTGTTCGCTTTGAAACTTAAACTCCGTTCAAAATAAACCGTTAGCATAACACAAATATAATTAAGCTAACACGTTGTAACAATTGAATATAATATCTGATTATTAATACCATTTTAATGAGATGAAACTGTTAAGACATGAAATGGTCACTGAAAAGCTTCAAAACCTACAAAATTAAAACTGCGATATCGACAGAATAGTTCAAGATTAATTATATTTTGCGATAAATTATAGCTTTGCAGCTAACTCAAGTTCGCATACAGTAATCCTTGTATTGTTGCGGTTTGAACATTGCGAGTATGTACTTATTTTTTCACAACCAGCCATTTTTTGCAAACGTTTCAAACGCTTCAATTTCGACCAACCAGATATGGCTCGACCAAAATTTGAAGCCTTTCAAACGTTTACAAAAACCGGCTGATTGTGACAAAAGAAGTATAATACTCGCAACATCAAAACACAACGATACAATGGTTGCTGTGTTCGAACTTCAGTTACCACAAAGCGCTGACTTAACGCAAAATATAATTAAAGCTAATGCTTGTGAATATAACCCATATTTACCAAAATTGAATACATGACACCTGTACGAATGAAGCGCAAGCGAGTGACAAACTATATTTATGCCGTAGCCTAAGCTGCAGTTTAGCCCAATTTCAAACGCGGCTTGTCCATAGCTGAATTATGACTTGTGCTACGACATATATACTTCCAGCGGCAAAACGCAACGATACAAGGTTACTGGTTTCAAAATATGAAGAACTTAATAGTAAAAAAATAAAACGCTCATAAAATATAATTAAACTAAAACGTTGAAACGTAATTGAGTTTGTACAGTTCTACACGACCAAGACACATACTTTACGAGTCCAGAACCGCTGACAATAAAAAAAAGCCAACAACAATACAATGTCTTATACCCAATGCTGGTTACGGACTCGCATGAGCAACGAAAGTAAAACAGAAACCACTAAACCAGCGGTTAATATATAATGAATGCTTTACCATGAAGCAATTCACACTTATTCTATTTATTTTCAAAAAATAATGTGGTTTCTGTTTTATTATAGACGCAGGTTTGTTCAATATAAAAATTACATAGCTACTGCTTAATATATGAATATAATTCGATATTAAAATATTTGGCCTCCAGTGTTCTTCGATTTCTGTACCGACTGAGTCATACAGGCTTTGAGAAATCAAGAGCAGTTATGGTCTATGAAGATGAAGGATCAGCCGGCTCATGTTACTTTTAGGGGCGTCCAGGTTTCTGATGGTTCTATAAAAGGGTAGGTTTAGATTCTAGATTATGTTTTTTGCTTAGGTTTAGGATTGGGAACACATTTTCGCAACGATTAGACTTAAGCTTAGGCTAAGGAAAACGCTTTTACTATGAAACTTTGGACATCGAACGCATCACTTAATTTTCAAACCAGTCCATTAGAAACTTGCTCTTCTGCAACTTTACTACGGTTGCAATCAACGAGTGAAAATCAGTGGCACTGACAACTGCAGTAGGCAAACCCTACTGAGGGGGATCATATATAAAATGCAACGCGTCCTGGGAACGTTCTTTTGTACACGATAGCATTTGGCCCTCATAATTAAAGGTCGGGCAAAAAAGCGACGCATACTGACTGTATTGTTTAATTTGGTACACAGAATGTACCGCTTGCATGCTCTGCCCGATACAGTGGTGGAACGTTTTTTCTGTTGGACTGGAATAGAGTAAACTTAAGCTTTAGACTATTAACTTTTTTGTTGACTTAAGCTAAAGGTTTAATAGGAATCAGCTTGTTCTTACGCTTATACTTAAGCTTTGGTTTAGGCTGTGGTATAAAATCTTTCATACGATTACGTCTGACCTTCGGCTTAGGCTTAGGTTTCAGCTCATTGTTACGCCTTAGGCTTAGGCTTAGGTTTAAGCTCGTTGTTACGCTTAGGCGCAGGCTGATGAATACTGTTGTAGCGTTGAGCATAACCCAGTCTTTTGCGGTACCAACTGAAAATAACTACAATATGCCAAAATAAACTTTATCATTGGGCTGAAACTCGCTTTCCCATATATAAATAGCAAATATTTCATTGTAAAAATTGCAGAAAAAAAGACGTCGATAATAAAAACGAAAACCAATATTCTAAAACAGAGCAACAGACTTCAAAATTGATTGCGTTCAGCATTTGGGTTTTATCATTAACCAGCTCTATAGCAGTACTGGGGCCGCGACTACTGAACGCAGCCAGTGGTGGCGTCCCTTACCAACTGGCTTTGTGAGTCCCGTCAGGCGGAAATATCGACAACAAAAAATTTTTAACAAAATATTATTCATTCCTCTTTTATAAAGTCTCGCAACCCATGTATATCCTGCGGGGTTGCTGGTCTATGCTCTACAGTGGTTCACATTTTGTTCAAAATTAAATTCGATACCGTTTGAACGTTTAAGCTGGTTTGGTTTCATACGCGTTTCGGTTGTTCTAAAAATGTTTTAACTGAACAAAAAAGCATGGGAATGTCAGCCTGCAGCAAAAGCAAAACAATCAAGAGTCCACGAGGCAAAGTCATGTGTATATGAATCAGGCCCGTAGCCAATCACCTTGCTAGGGGGGCTAACAATTTTTCAGGAAGGACATTCAAGGGTTTTTAATGACTTGCGTGCAAAGTTGAAAATTTTCTAGGGGGGGGGGGGGCAAAATTATTTCATTTGGCTCAGCTCCCTCCCCCCGACCCCACCTTGGCTACGGGCCCGATATGAATATATCATTAAAAATGAACAATATTGTCTAAAAAAGCAATAGGCGTTGGTTGTCTATTTAAACAGCGGTCCAGTGTCAAACGCCGCCAATATTTGCAGTAAATTATATGTTCAATCGTCTTCTTACAGTTATTAAAATTTGGACTCATGTTAACCGTTGGCAGTTATTATAACTTTGGCCCATCTTAACTATAGGGGCTTCCATGCTGAGCCTAAACCTAAACCAAAGACCAAGCCTAAGCTTGTGTCTAAGCCAAAATCCTAGTACGAAGCGAACCGATATCATAACAGTTCGTCACCTGACAAATTGTCGACCGACAACTTGTAATCAAAAATTTTGTAGATTTGACAACTCGTCAGCGCCCATCGCTTTAGGATTAGGATTACGCTCAGGAATATGCTCGCATGATCCTATTATTATAGCCTATGTCAAAATTTTTATCATTAATCTATTTTCAATAGCTTTTGCGCTGTAAACATGAAGCCTTTTGATTTTTACGAATATAGCATGCTGTTGTGCTTCTACGATGATATATGTATATACCTATACATGTATATATATGTATATTTACATATATATGTATATATGTATATATATACATATATATGTATATATGTATATGTGTATATATGTATATATAAGTGTATATATGTATATATATAAATGTATATATGACGTTAAAGGTGAGCTACGTATCTTAGATTCACGTCTTAACAGAGTGTAGCATCAGTCTGTAGTTGTGTAGTTTCGGAACAAAAAGGTTTTAGGTGAGAAATTTGATAAGTTGTGTCATAATTGAGCATCTGGGAAACTTGCTCGTCCGCAAAGATATACCAGGTTTATAGAGCAGACTGGAGTGGCGGCTCCAAAAACTCGCGAGCGAGAAACCAGATTCATTTTAAAACTTCGGCGGTTTTGTTTAAACCGGATAACGTGGGGGCCCTTTTGGTGTGAGCTGCCTCAGCTGGGGGGTATATGGAGTAACTGCTCGAGCCCTGAGTTTGCAAAAAATATCAGCTCATAGAATATGGTAAACTCTTCAAATAAGCTAGATTTCAACATTTTTACACTAACACGATTCACGCTGAAGCTAATAAAATGTGATACGCGAAATGATTTTAATACAATATTAAAGAATTTTTCACTTTAGTATAGTCAAATAATAGTATATTCTTTGTCGAATAATCGTTATTTTAGATATTGCTCAAGTTTGTTTAGAACAGAACTAATCTCATTAACCGACACTGAAAACCAACTATAATGCTGGCTGTTAAAATAGAACTGTACTGTTGAATTTTAGTAGAATTTTTGGCTCATGTAAAGATCAGCGGCGGAACGCTTTTCTGTGGGACTAGAAAAATATAAGCTTAAGCTTTAGAGTAATTTTTTGCTTGGGTTTTCGTTTAGGCTTAGGCTTAGGCTATGAATAATAAACTCATTCTTACGCTTAGGCTTAGGCTTAGGCATAATAAACTCATTCTTACGCTAGGCTTAGGCTTAGGCTGAGGAATATGCTTATAATGCTGTTACGCCTCTGTTCTTTACATTGGCCGTTCATTTTAGCTGTAACAAAACAATAATCCATTATTCAAAAAGACAACCAGCTTTCAAAACGTATTAATAACGATTGAATAACATTTTTTCGAAAATCAGCTTTTAGGCGTTAAGAATGGAACAGCATTGCATTTTCTCAACACAAGATAACATCTCTACTGTAGTAACCTATAATAAACTCATTTTTACGCTTAGGCTTAGACTTACGAATAAGCTTATAATACTGTTCCGCCCCTGTTCTTTACATTGGCCGAATTTTTAATGGAAACATTACCAAGAACACAGATAATTACGTGTGCATTTGAGAATCTAGCAAGTATCACAATAACGTTCAAAATTTAATGAAAATACGGCGAATCGTTGTTTTAGCGTTATAATTTAAAAATATATTTTCTATTCGCGTTAAATAATAATGAGAATTAAATATACAGATAAAAATATTCTCACCCTCTGATGACCATAGAATAGGGCAAATAGTCACAGCGGAGCTAGGAAAGGCGCTCAGCCCTATCTGGAAAATATTTGACCATCCTAGAAAATTTTTTAACCTTGCTTGTAAGTAATCGGCAACCATTGTATGCGCCTCCTGAAAAATATTTTTTCGCTCCCCATAGCAAGGTTGCGATGACTACGGGTCTGTGTCAAAAACATCAATACGAACCTCTGGCAGTACTCCATAGGGTAAGGTTAATCTACAAGTTGGAGCTATAATATCGTGCTAAATATTAAACCGCTATATGTATTGTGCGAAAATAATCCAATCAACTGTTAATAAACTTACTGAGCTTTGAGCGCCAAATGACGATCACTTGGGCAAACCCACGTGTTTGAATCGTCGATGATGTCACTCATTAGACCTAAAACAACAAAACGAAAAAAAATAAAATAAATTAATGTAGTTTTTATTATTACAAAGCAGAGAAATGCTAACTTTAACCTCCGACTGTACCCTTGTAATTGGTATCGAATACTGAGTTGAGTGTGAGCAACTCAGCGCAATGTGTATAATTTCAATTGATGCACGGGTCTTTTCCGTTATGCCCCAGCCCGTGTTTGCCCAAAAATGATCGATTTTAAAAATGTTTGCATATTTGAGATTCTCATTACCTCCCTGATCATTTCAAGGCTAAAATTGAGGTTTTAAAAATTCTACTTTTTAAGGACCAATGTCTTTCTTTGGACCCAAAACAATTTTGTCAACAAGTTCAACAATTTATATATCACTCGATGCAACTTGGAAAACTGAGTCCACTGGTGTTAAACTTTTTGGAATCAGCTCCGCACGCTACATCGAATGGTGTGTAATTTGTCAAACTTTGTCAGTTTTTGCGGGGGACATAGAGACCTAAATATCGATGATTCCCAAACATTCAATTTTATGCAAGGATCGCGTTATAACTGGGGTAGCGCGGAACTCGTTTTGTCCATGCTGATTCGACGTCAACATTATATGATATTGCAGTACAAGTGAATGTCACATCAGGATAGCAGACAATTTAAATATTGTAATAGGGACAAAACGTGTTCCAGGTTGCCTCAGTTACCACGTAAATCGCGCATTAGGCGTAGAAGGACCAGGGGAGGTCATGAGAAGCTCAACTATGCAAAACGTTTCATAATTAAACCGTTTTTGGGCAAACACGAGCTGGGGAGGATAGCTGAAAAGACACAACGCACGGTGCATAACTATTACTATGTGTGTACGCAGTACAAAATCTGGACAAGAATGGAAGGTCCCCCTCGGGATCGAGCATCAAGCTCCTATTGATGAGTGGTACTGTAAACTCCTTGAAATTCAGTCGTCGTGGTTCGAGTCTTAATCTGACATTAGATTTCAGACGAAATAGAACATTTTCACGTGAGAAAGGGAAGCACAAACTTATGAATAACGCAAATTTATTCAAAAATGCAAAAAAACTCTATCACCGAAGCTATCGACACCTCCGGCAAAAATTGTACCGTATCTGGAACTGGGCTGATTACGAACGCCTCCCACTGCAGCAGTCATTTTTCGAATTCAAGCATGACATTAGATTTCATACGAAATCGAAAATAATCGTACGAGAAAGGGGTAAACGCAGAATCACTGAATAGAACACCTTATATAAAAATGCAAAACAAAATCTGTCAACGAATTAGCCAGAAATTCCAGCAAAAATTGTACCAGAGTTCGAATTAGGGTGAGAGGTAGATTGTCTGCATACCCAGACTGGCCGTTATACCATCAGGCCCGCAGCCAGCTCACCATCCTAAGGTTGCGAAAATTTTTGTCTGGCCGTTATACCCTCAGGCTCGCAGCCAGCTCACCATCCTAAGGGGGCGAAAATTTTTGTATAAGGGGCATACAAGAATTTTCGTTGGCTTGGGCATACAAGGTTTTCGTTGACTTTACTTAAGCAAGGTTGAAATTTTTGAAAAAATTGTCTATGGGGCCAAAATGTTTCTAGCGACACTGTCTTAGCGGTCCATCGGTTCGAATATTTTGTCTAAAACCATATCTCTAGATTGTGCAACTACTGACTTTTATTTTACAAAAAAAAACCAATGTTATTTTGAAAAAATTCCTACCTGGTTAAATTATTCTCTACGCCTACACAGGACTATTTTTTCTGAAACACAGGATGCCGCCCCTAGCGATCTTTGCTTTAAATTTGTCTGTTCTTATGGCGAACCTGGAAGCTGGAAACGTTGATAAATTCGCACAAAATACGTCTTCCCGCGACCCAGTTTTATTATCCACGTCTGAAACGTATTAATTCGCTGAAATGCGTTGACACTGATGCAAATATTTACATAACTATTCACCTGAATAGTAGAATTAATAATTCTACTTGATTATTGGCGCTATTTCCGCCCATGTAGAAAAATCAGAGGCCGAACGTTTTTCTGCGCAACTGCAACAGAGTAAGCTTATGCTTTAGGCTAATTTTTGCTTAGGAAAAAGCTCGCTCTTGCGCATATGCTTTGACTTAGGCTTAGGCTTAAAATATGCTTATGCTCGTTACGGTCCTGTTTCATACATTGGCTGATATTTCCAACAGTTTAACAAATCATAAGTTCCTAGTACGTCAAACCCTACTGTAATAGTCCAACTGCGAGTTCACAACTTTCAAATACGTGCCTTTTAGTTGAACTTTCATATTTCTTGCGCAAGTAAACGTAACTCTCTAACGAGCGACAAAAATCTCCAACAACATACGCAATTAAAATTTGTATTTATCTAGGCAAGTATATGGTGTTTTTGGTCGCCTAGATCCAAAAGTTTCTAAGCAGGCCGTGCGAGCGAAACAATATTCACGAGCAAAGCGAACGAGAAGCCAAACGCAAATTTAGCACTTTATCAGAATACTTGGTTTTGACTCATGTATTATGTGGCAGAGACCTATGCCGATGTGGTCCAGTAGATACGCCAATGATTACATAGGCTTAACTTTCCAACCACATACTCGTCAGGAGTTAAATTTAACCCAGTAATATTCAAATTTGAAACGACACAACCTACCTGATCTTGATAAATATAACAGTTATTGCATATTTATGACGCAAATCAATTACGGTATTTTTCACAATATATAAATTCATATTAAACCTGTAATATTAATAATTGTAATACTCTGCGTTGCTCTTTTTACTTTGAAATGTCACTAATATTGCACCAAGTAATTATATATTGCCAATGTTACTTTGACGGGCGTAACAGTAGTATAAGCATATTCCTATTATGAAATATTACAAAGCTTGTATCAAGTAAATGTGGATGTTGTTACTTCGACGGGATTAGCAGTAATATAAGCGCATTCCTAAGCCTACGCCAAAGCACAGAACTCAGCGTACGCTGTAAAAAATGGGGAGTCCAATTGACTCTCTCGGAAATGGGCTTTTCCTGACTACACCAGTTGAGTCAAATTTGACTCAGCCATAGTCAAATTCGATTCACTGTTGATTCTGGCGGAGTGAAATTTGACTCAGTTTGTGTAGTCAGGAAAAGCCTGTTTCCGAGAGAGTCAATTTGACTTCCCATTTTTTACAGTGTAAGAATAACTCTACAACTGAGCTTAAATAAAAACCAATGCTTTAGCCTAAGCTAAACATAGTTGAAAGATTAAGCTTACTGTATTACAGTTTCGTGTAAAATCGGTACGCCATGATTATTGTATAAAATGTGCGTTCATTAAGCTTAATAATAAACGCTTTGCAGTATCTCTACAATTAAAATTTGGTTTATTCATATTGAACCAAACGCGGTTCGTACAACCAAAATCGGTTTGGAGTTTTAAAAACAATAAAAGTTTCATTTCATTTCGGAATCTCGTTTAAAAATCAGGTGAAATCCCATTATACGACAAAGTTCTGAGTATTTACTTCGGTTTCCTACAACCAAAAATTACAGTTACCGGTTCAGTATTTTGGCAAACTTGTGTCCGCAGATGCAGTATTGATATCGTATTAACCCCTTCTCACATTGAGTTGCCTATAGGCAACAAATCGCAGAGACGTGAGAGCTCCCTCGGGCTCGAGCGTCAAGCTCCTATAGCTGAGTGGTGATGGTATTCGCCTCCCACTCCAGTCACTGGAGTTCGAATCCTAGCATAAAATTAGGTCTCAGGCGAAATTGAAAATATTCATGTGAGAAAGGGCTAAAATCAGTATAAATTGTGTTTTGCTTCAAACACTTGCTGTACGCTTTTAACTTACTTTACTTTAGCTGTACCACAACAATAAACCATTATTCAAAAAGACAACCAGCTTTCAAAACGTATATATTAATAACGATTGAATAAATTGCATTTCTTAACACGAGATATCATCTCTACTGTAATAACCCGAATACGAGGGGTGGGTGACCATTTTGAGTGCCAATCAATAGCAGTCCGTATCCCTAATAAGTGTCTGTAAGCAGATAGAGTCAGTAAACCCTAATTAGAGAGTCCATTAATGTCACTTATCCCAAGTTGTAGTGCATCAATGACTCTAGCACCAAATACAAATGAGTTCGAATCTTTAAACCATACTTACGTTTTAAAAATATACTTCTTGTATAACCTTGCATCATCGCATAAGTTTTTGATACAAGGCAAATAAACGTAAAATTCAACGGATAGTTGCAATACCGAATGTATATCAGTAAGGAAAGGCGGGTTAAAATAAATAACAGTCTGTAACCGAATAACAGGAGAGGCCAAATAGATGTCAGTCCCTTCCTCTTATTTGGGCCACTACAGCGCCCATCCGCACATAGAGTAGATGCTGAACTTTTAGAGCAATCTATATACGAGCGTAAAATTTCTACAATATGTCATACCAACCTCGTATTCATGCATCAAACCCTTATAACTTTGTGGTGAGCGACTGCTGTTCGTATCCTAGCTAGATCAAAAATGAAATAGAAAATATTCATGTGACAAAGGTTTAAACCTCCGGCGACACTGCCGTCTTCCTTCTCCTACATTTGGTAAAGGCAACAAAAGTTGTTTGATACCATTGCAACGGGTCACGGTCCTATTGTCGCCAGCCTCCGGCTTCGCCCTTGGTTAAAACCTGGGAACGAAATGCAACCGTACGTTTTATAGAGTAATAAGCCAATTTTAACTCAACAATTTATGTACCGGAAAATGAGATTTAGACTTCAATTTGCATGGATGTCTTGGAAAATGTAAAGAACAAGGGGAGGAACAGTATTATAAGCATGTTCCTAAGCCTAAGCCTAAGCCTAAGCCTAAGCAAAGTAGAAAATTAGTCTAAAGCTTAAGCTTACTCTATTCTAGTCCCGCAGAAAAACGTTCCGCCCCTGATCTTTACATGGGCCAACATCTTTAGCAGTTGTATTTAATCGTCAAATGCGAGTAGCATCAATTACCAGCTGATAATAAGTCTTGTAACTTTCAAATAAGTGAATGTGACGAGGTTCAAAATTCAGCACAATTTTTGTATTTCATTTGTCCTACTTTTAGGAACAGTATTCAGGTACACAATCGCAGGGGAGTTCCTCAGTTTGACTATCCCCGCAACTGTGATAGATGCTATACGTATTTGAGAATATTGCACATTTATCTTCAGTTTCTCTGTCAGTAAACCATACAAATTTCGATTTTTCTGGTCATTGGCAAGGTAATTACGTTCTATATTGCATTAATTTTGAAGCCTAATTTTGATAAATCTAACCATACGTGCACCTTCTTGCGACGCACCACGGAAACTGAGTTTGCAGTTATGTTCATTGGTGTATTCACAAGTTGGGTGTACCCGTCCTACCCCTCGGCTCTGCGCCCCGCCCCCTTCGTCGGCCTTGCCGTACTGAAAATTTTGCGATGCAAATAGGTCATTTGATACGCACAACGGGTTTTCTAGCACAAATAGGTAAAAAATATGGCGAGGTCACGAAAGGTATTAAAACATTTCGCGGTTTGGGCGTAAATGGTTAATATTAAAATATCGAAAAATTTGCTTGAAATGCGCTTAAAAACTGTAAAGTTTCGGAACACAAAATGAATCTGACCCCACCGCTAGAAAACCATAAACTAGAAATCGTCCGCATACGAAATAACAAATTCTAAACAAATTTCAAGTTGCCTGCATATCGTAAATTCTACCCACAGCGTAGAGAATGTGCCGCAATAGGGGCCCCCCCAAGCTCCTGAGAGAAGCGAGCAAGAAGCCAGACGCATTTTAAAACTGAAGCGGTTTTTGTTTCAACCGTGTGGGATGAGCCCAACTTTAGGGATGGGGGCCCCCAAAATGGGAGGTATGGGGGTGGCTGCTATGGTCGTGCCTATACCCTCATAAACAAAGCTAACCCCAGGATGGATTTCAATAGTTCCCTTTTTGCATATAATTCTGCAACTGCGTCTGCTGCTATAACAAGCCGTAGCCAGCTCACGTTTTTAGGGAGCTAAAAAATTTTCAGGAAGGGCATACAAGGGTTTTCAATGACTTACGGGAAAGGCTAAGGTAGAAGATTTCTAGGGGTGCCAAAATTTTGCCTATGGGAGCGAAGATTTCTAGGGGTGCCAAAATTTTCCTTATGGGATTCCTCACTTCCCATGCTCCCACAGGCAACGGGCCAGTGCTATATCGACCAATTTAGCATACTAAACCCGCTACAACTATCGACATTAATAGAAAACGCCAGTCTGGCTTAAAGTAGTAAAACATTACTCCTTAAATTATATATATTCACACCGTCTCGCTTAAATATCAAGTATAAGCACTACTAGAATGGTGAATTAAGACCTTCCTTGGTAAAGACCAGTTCAGGTCTAAATCACTTAGCTAGCGGAGTTACTTTTCTAAAAAGTCTAAATCATTAATGATTTTCAAATCCAATTTGTGTCAACGATAAGCAAGTAAGCGTGTATTTGTTGGCGCTTTGCTTGATTCTAATTTACTGTGTAAAGGTTCCTAAACAAACAAGGGCTCTTGTATATTTCCGTCCAGTTAGAAAGTCTACATAGGTTGTTTCTGCAATTGATAGTCATGATGTATCGAAGCATAGCTGATGATTTGGTCATGACATTACCAACAACGCTAATTTAATAAAAATTCATAATTTATTATTTTGCTAACCTTTGCTTGTTTTGTTCCCTGCTGCAGCAGCAAAAATTATTCCCTTGAAGCTGAAGTAATTTGGCAAAGGTAACAGGAATTCAAGTTGTATAATGGTGTATCTTGGGAGAGTCCGGCGAACAAAGCCTATCTATATGACGCTAATGAGCTTTGTTTTTGTTCTTACCATAGTCATGTAAGTAAGTAGAATAAAATTTTACACAGGAGGGGCGTTCAAGAATTACAGATTACATACAGTCGTGGTTGAAATTGATCTGGCTGAGTCTCTATTTCTCGAAGGGAAGCTGAACTGAGCGAGCGTGCTCTCATCCTTGCAAGCCCGTTCTGCTGCCAAATAGTTGGAGGTATGCATGTTAGAGCAGGGGACTTGAATGAATCAAAACAGGTAAAAAATGCTTAAGTGCCTTTGTTTCGAAATAACGCAATTGGAATAAAAAGCTATTAATGATTTAGCAGTTGTGTTTAAGCAGTTGCAAGCGTTACGATACAGTGCATAATGATGGCCAATGATACTTTGAGGGGCTAACAGTAGATTAAACGTATTCCTAAGCCTAAGCTTAAGGCTAAGCCAAAGCCTAAGCAAAAATGTAATCTAGAATCAAAACCTACCCTTTTATAGACCCACCAGAAACCTAGACGCTCCTCAAAGTAACATTTATCTTCGCAAATTCAATAAATATACATGAGAGGTCTAAATGCTTCAGACGGCATATAATGCAAATGACAAGAACAAACGCATTTGGAAACAGGCTTTAGAGACAGACTTTCAGGAGTTCACAATATTTATTGAATGACGTTCCTATTTTTCTGAACTGCAAATCCTGGTTACTTTCTTCTGCTGCAAGATATATTTAAATGTGTAAATAAACATTTAAGTACTACGATTCAGACGTCAAATCTTAGCATTCGTCTATACACTTCTATTCCCACAGGTTTACGCTGAAGCTTATGCTATAACTCACTAAAGAGGCTTACCTAAGCCTAAGTTTTTGCTTTATGCCTAAACGTTTACTGTCGGGAAAACTGTATAAGAGCGCCAAACCGTTTGGTGTTTGCAAAACATTTTGTAAACAGACTAGAACCCCATGGGTCTCTATCTCCACTCACGGTGAAGCTTTGAACATACTATGGTGATAATAAAACTATCATAAAATCAGGCCCATAGCCAGCTCACCTTGCTATTGGGGATGGCTGAAATTCTTTCAGGAGGGACATACAAGGTTTTTTGTTGACTTTACAAGCAAGGTTAAAAATTTTCTAGGGGGTGGGGCAAAACACCTTCCAGGGGGTGAGGGGGTGCTGAGCCCCTGACCCGTCTTGGCTACTGGCTTGCATAAAATACGATGCTGGAAACGTCGCAACGAGAATTAAATCTGTCGCAAACTAAAGTAATCAATATTCTAATATTATATTGTAGTTGTACCCGGTCATGCTTCATTGTTAGTCTATTTTTATATGTAATAACGACTGTTACCTGGTAATATTACACTGAATTATTGCAACTATGAAACGACCTCGATTGTATCAAAGCACAAATCGGAGTTCTTTTGTTCGACGCAATCTATGTTATATGCCATGTTTTAGCAGAAAAAAGCTCAAACCTTAATTAGAAGCACAATTCTTTGAATTACATTCATTAAATGCAATGAATTCGACTCCAATTGAGTAAAAATTACAGTCAAGTAAACGCAATTTCAAATTTGTGCCCGTATTGTTAACGGTGTATAGCGCCCGTTTACTAGTTGGCGATAGGTCTTGTAACTTTTGAACCAGAAAGTATTGAGTGTTACAATGTAGCACATGGGTTTCCATAGCTTTGATATGTTTTTGCGCAAAAAAACGTATGACTATAACGGACAATAGGAAGTACACATCAGAGTTCTAACTGAATTCCGATTCCGATTGCAGTTCCGGCATTATTTTTGTTGAGATTCTGGCTCAGTGTAATTTCGATGGCCGGAACTTTTGGTTACGTCTACGTTCCGTTAAGGTGTTACGCATTAGAATTCCAACTGGATTCCGATTCCGGCTTCAGTTCCGGTATAATTTTTGCTCCGATTCTGGCTCAGAGTTAAACTTCGATGGTCTCAACGCATTATTTTCCGTCGAGTTGTTATTCTGAGTTTAAATTAAGTATATTTCACCTTGGTTTTTGCAGCGAGAACCAGTAATATTTGTTCAGTTTAAGCGAATTACATAATCATTAACGGTTAATATTCACAAAATCATTTCAGCAGTTTAGGTTCAATTGAAATAAATAGACGAAATGGTTGAAAGTAATACACCTAATATAATATTATTAACCAGAAATTACTTTAGTGTCTCTTGACAGTACGGAACTTCAGCCTAGTGGTTTGTGCAACTTTTGGGCAATAAAAAACGTTAAACTTATATACAGCATCAATCTTATGATGCACGTAATGGTTTACGTAAACACGTTAAGTATACACTTGGGACAATGACACAACATCCGTCTAATGGTACAGTCAGAAACTGCGCACTCTTTAGATGATCTCTTAGCGACCTGACAGTTCAGCTAAAAATTGGTGATAAAATTTACCGCTGCTATGAGACAAATATTGCTAACACAGCTTTAAGAGTCACCGTGAATGTAATCGGCTCTAATTGAGTGTTATTTTAACCACTCAGACTGTAATGTTAATTTGGAACCTTGAGGATCGTAACACTAGATTAAGCATATTTTCAAGCTTAAGCCAAAACAAAGATTGGTGTAAAATTGGAGCTTAATACTCGATTGCAATTCCGCGAAAAAACGGTCTGTCGCTCAGATTTACATGGGCAAACAAATGAAAATACTTCACAATTTTAAGCATTTTCAATTGATAATCTGTCACAACTACGTCCACAATCTATTACGCACGCCGCTACTTTTCTGTGGTCTTATTAACAAATAGTGGTAACAACTTAATAGACTTGAAATGTTAAGTTTCAAATCAAAACGTTTTTGAGGTAAAATTGATCACATCTAAAATACGCTCTGCTTGCTTAAACCTTGAACTTTAACAAGCACAGTAAGCGTTATTTTCACTCGCTAATTTTTAACATAACCCGTGTTACACTCGTACCATACCGCAGCCGTGCATGTAGCGGCCGATCCTTTCGTAAGAGCTAACAACCTTTTAGGGCTTACCATTTAAAACAAATATCCTAATACGCATTCTGTAGTCTAAATTAACAGCATCCTGTAAGTTTAAACTCAGGCCCTTGACAGAAATTTATTTCAGGCGAGTAAAACAGACTTAATGATCCAGTGGACTATTCTAAGGTTTGTACACCTGTATTTAGCCGCAAGCTTCCAAAAATTTTGTGGATGGATAATATTGCTGCTATTTGGTTCAGCTTGTATGCACCGCTGAGAGTGCGCCTGGTGTTTCTGCCACGGGTTTGTCTTAGGAATTAATTAATGGCAGTGATTTTCGATCATTCGAAGGATTGGCTCAGCGATGCAGCGTTAAACGCACAATAAAGGACGCCGAAAACGAAATTATTGCAAAAGAGAAATGAAATAAAACCAAACTATACAAATAAAGCAAAAATTAAGTTATTTTTCGAGTTTGTCTCAAGAGTGCACGCAAAAGTACACTTCATGCTGCGTGTGTCACACATTGATTGACATCTTGATTTTTCAATGAATGTTCACAAGCGCAAAGGACAGTACCGAGAGGAGCCGCGAGGGCCGAGCAAGTTTACGATATCAAACGGGAGTGAGTATGCCGTAGCCCCAGTCGTAATTAAGCCCAATTCCGAATTGAGTTATTACAACGCGAAATTACGACTTGGGCTAGCCCAAGGCTGAATCATGTCTGGTAAAGCTGTGATAATTCAAATTGGTTACAACATTAAAGACAAACTGCTTGGTAGCAAACAAATAACGATTATTTAGCTAATCAAAAAGAGTATTCGCAACAGCTAATCGTATTTGAGTAACCCAATTACAAGGGGTGCAATTGTAGCAGAGAAAGAAGTACGTCGTGGACTAGGCAAACTCGTAATTCCGCGCTGGACTTGCCCAGTTCGGAATTACGCTGCATTACGGCTTGGCCTACGACAAATATACTCGCGTATTGAAAAACCGTATCATTTGCGAAAAGCCGACAGGTATATAGATCAAATAACACACTCGTTCACACGAGCAACACCTAACGACCTCAACTTAAAATGCAGAATAGCGCTAATGAGACATTGGCAACATTTTTGTTCTGTATTAGATTTTTTCTATAAACAGAAACTAAAACATGCATGAAAAACACAACACATGCACCGTTTCACATATACCACAATTATTAATAATAATAATAATAATAATAATAATAATAATAATAACAATAATAATAATATATGTTTCGCAAAACCATTAAACCACTCCCGAGATTAAAATAGATGACAAGACCCCCGCAATTTTTTGTAATGCTGGAAATAGAAGAACACCATTACTAAATGCATAATTAATATGTACATCATCTTGTTTATATTTTGTGGCTGTTCCTATCATGTTAGCCACAGAAATCGTTTCAATGGATTTGAAACTACGGCAGCTACAAGTTTGAAGGAACTGTGGTCGCTTGTACACTTCAATTCACATTTAACACCGAAGCTCATACTCGGGTAAATGCTTATACAAAAGTTGACGTAACTAAGTGTTTTCAAACCTAAGCCTAAATCCTAAGCTTAAACCACTGTCTGCGTTTTACGAAAGCATGAGTTTTCGAAACCTAAGCCTAAATCTAAGCCTGTGGGAAAAATTCACAAGAGCCGGATCTGGGCAGTGTTGTGTGTAAACTTTATAAACAGGATGTCTTTAGGTTATCAGACGAGTCAATGAGATTCCGGTTAGCACTGTATGCGTTCTGGTCAAAAAACGGTTGACTAGGCTATCGTAAAACTGGTCAAACCGTTTAATCTTTTGGCCCATGTTACTTTAAGACACGTTCAAGTTACTGATGGGTTTATAAAAGAGTAAGTTTAGATTCTAGGTTACATCTTAAGCTTAGGCTTAGGAACACTATGAATACGCTTAATCTACTGTCACGCCCCTTAAACTAACATTAGCCAATCTTTTTTTTTCAACATTGTCAGGGTAAATTTGAAGAGGCGTAAACAGAATCATTCACTTATACAAACCTTGATTTTACGTTCAAAACAAAGTTTTACTGAACGAAATTTTTAAAAAATACTTAAATTAAATTGCGTGTTCTAAAATAATCTTTAAGTGTAAAAGTGCCGCCCCTGTCTTGATTTTGTCATTTTTGGCAATGTGACCAGTCAATCCAAAAGGGAGCCATCAAAGAATACCTTCTGAGTGGGCACGCACCGCCTCCCCGCACCCAGCCTTGATCCACATCTGATGCTACCGTCGGCACAATGTCTGTCGAACACACTGCTATAATACCTTTAGTCGTAAAAAATCCAATCTATTTCACTGATATTGACACACAGTTGTGCAACATAAAAAATTAAAAATGTCATTCGGATGACGTATACACACACTACGGTTTGGCTTATAATATTTTAGGTTCATTGTGCTACGCAAACCGAGGCATAGGCAGAAGGTGGTGGCTGTGGGGTCATGCTTGCTTCACTTACTTTTATCGAATTAATTTCTGTAAATAACTAAATGATAAGTGAGACAAGTACACTCAAAATAATATTTCTGATATTAAAGAAAAAATTTCTTACATTTAACCCCTTCTCACATTGAGTTGCCTGTAGGCAACTTAGCGCAGCGCATATACGTTAAATAATGTATATCGCACCGTGTTTAACAATCGCAACACGTATACATAGTACTGAATCGCTACAAGACGTGAGAGCCCCCTCGGGCTCGAGCGTCAAGCTCCTATAGCTGAGTGGTGATGGTATACGCCTCCCACTCCAGTTACTGGAGTTCGAATCCTAGCATAAAAGTAGGTGTCAGGGGAAATAGAAAATATTTATGTAAGAAAGGGTTAAGAAATATAATTAGCATGGTGTACTTGAAAAGTATTTCTGTTGTAACTAACAGAAACGTTTTCGAAAAAGTTTGGAAATAAAGTCTGAAAATAAACGTTTTCCAGTTATTTTTAGACAAACTGTCTTAAATATCAGAAAAACATTTTCAGATTTGCCGCAGAAAATACTTTTCTGAATAAATTCAGAAATACTTTTTTGTGTGTAGACTTAATAGCTTGGACCATTATATGATTAGGTGGTGTGGCCGTCCCCATTTTATCTAAAGTTTTCTGACAAAGGCCATGCGAGACAAGCTATCTATAAATTTGGTTTTTGATCTAATCAGAGCAGCTTGCGACATAAACCAACAAAACGAATTAATTTTAAGTGAACGTTGAGTTTTTAGGCTGTTATATGAAGTGTAAAAGATAGTTTGACTATTTATATGGCCTCATGCGAGTTTGTAATTAAGGCGGCCTGGTGACTTTTAACTTTTAGTGCAACGAGGTTTGTCCTGAAACACTTTTCCGATTCAATTAAAGTCATTGTGAGTTCATTAATCAACCCAGCCAAAATCAACTCAACTCAGAGTGAGAATCAAGTCAACTCAGAGTGAGAATCAAGTCAACTCAGATTGACTTAATGTTTACCAATATTCATTCAGAAATAACTAACTCGCTAGTTGAGTAGATTAATCAACTCATTGTAATTTACAGTGCATAGCTTCAGTTGTTGAACGCATAATTAAAAAATGTAGGGGCTAGTAGAGTGAACTAGCGTAAATGCATAATTATTCGCCATTGTGAGAAAGAAAACCCTCTAAATACAACACGAGATATTTCATCAAATTCACAATACGACAAAGGTCTGTATCCGAATCCACAGATGCATTATGTAATAATCCCCGCGAAATCCTTTTCATATACAAGCAGGTTTTGAAAATTTGAAAATATTTTTCCTGTCGGTTTTGTTAAATTAGCTAAATTGCCTTTGTTATTCTTTCGATATTTCTGAATTTTAAATTTAATCTAGGAAAGTTATTTAACACGAGTATAGTTCAGAGACAAAGCGTATGGTAAAAATAAATGTTTACTGTTTGGGTGTCACGCAATCACCGATTGAAAAATAACATCCAAATCACACCAAATACAGCTCAGCATGAAAAGTAGCATCAATTTTTGTAAATTAAAATTTCATAGATATATATTCTGTAAATGAAAGTTGAAATTTTAATTGATTGAAACATTAGTTGTTTTTGGTTCCGATTCATGCCAATCTTTTGTTCCGGTCCAGGGCCGGAACAGCACCTCCCATACTTCCATTTGAGGTACCCCCACCCGATCACAGACCGTTGGGACTTGAGCCAGTCACCATAATGAACAGAACAACGGTTTGAGTCTCTTTAGCAGAATATTGAAACGTAAAACAAACCAAATTGCATTTCGAGTATACAACGAGCCATATAACCGTTCAAAGTAGTACAAATTCTTGCTAACAGGAAGCTAATACTTGAACCGATACAAGGCTAAAATAAATGTTTAATTAACGTTGTCACAACGCAAAAATTGAAGACAAGCTGAATCATATTAGAGAATTTAATTTGTTCATTAATAGCTGCCGACAACGTTCAGTAAATGCTAAAGATAAAACTATTATTCAGACCGTCTAAGAAAAGACTAAATAGTGTCAGGGATGATGACGGGTTGTAGCGTGGAATAATTCGTCCAGGGTTAAAGCAGCTTATATAAAAACGGCAAACTTGGGCCACACGTTGGTGCCACAATATATGATGGCGGGTGAAATTTCACCATTGAAACGAGCGAGAACCAAATAAACCGCAATAAAGTAATGTTCAGCCGGAATTGCGCCAGCGGCGCAAAACTGGTTCGAAACATTGGCCGCCATAGAAAGTTGAGCTGGCTGTGGGCCTGTAATTACCAATAATAAAGCCTTCAATAATACAGCAAGTCTCGCTTTGAAATTCCGCGTAAATGTTAAGTACGGTTTCAGTTGAAAACTTTTTGTGCTATATAATTTTAAAATCTACATAGAAGGGGGGTGTCAGGTTAATGGCAACGAAACGACTTATCAAAATTAGCCTAATAACCCTTATGGCTTGCCAGTTTGGTTTACTGTTTGTTCCAGCGAACTAAACGAAACTCAACTTTGTGATTTTTGACAATACAACTATACCTCAACGCTGGTGATTAAAAATAGTAATTGTTTCGACTTTTGAATACTAACTGGGCAAACGGTTAAGGTTGCACTGAATGTCGCCGTGTACCACCGCAGACGACCACCAAATAGATTTTGCCTAAACAAAGTATTTGACAATTAACAACACTGGCTGCGTGTCTAAAAATGTTACTTAAGTATTTACTTAAGTTATGCTTAAGTAATTAAACTACTAAGTCGTACTTAAGTAGAGTTTTGGAAACCCAGCCATTATTAAAAACTAAACAAACATATCAAAATTGAGGTTCGTGGGCGTAACCAGAATTCTTGATTGGATACGGCCAGACCATACATACTTAAATGTAGAAATGGATTTGTCGTTACGCCTATATGTTTCATCTAGCATAAGTGACTGAGAGTAATTTGTCAAAGTCACTGGAGGGGTCATGGCCCCATGCCCCCTCTCTGATTACTCCCATGTTCACGTTGCACTTATCCAATCGGAATGGATCACTGATAGGTACTTCAAGGTATCTGATTGTTTTCTCCTCGATATTCCACGCACCATTGCTCTGCATTTAAGACGAAAGAACTAAAATAAGTAGGTTCCGCTGCCTATTAGCAAACGCGGAACGACTAGGATGAAACAAATAAAATGGTTTCAGTTGTCTATTTGCTTAGCAAACACACACAAGGTACAACTTATTACAGATCCTTATACGTTGGCAAAAACAATTTAGAACTATCATGTATAGACGTCTTGTGCCAGCCAATAATATTGACGCTAAACTTTAACCGGAACTAGCACCAGCGGTTCCGATTTCAATAATGTTACGCAATATAAGCTATACATAACGTTGCCTATACAAAGCGCCCATACTGTCGTCAAATGCGTATAGCGCCTATCACCTGTTAACGATACGTTGTCAGACTGACGGAACTCCTGCAATTGGAAATCTCAAAATATAGCGTAAAAGTATGATTTATAAATAAAATGCAAAAAATGCGCTGAATTTCAAACCTCACCATTTATCGGTTAGAAAGTGACCAAACTCATCATTAATTAGTGATAGACGAAATAAATTCGAAAATATAAGGCCCACGTTTCCAAACTGAGTCTTTGCGCCTATGTATTACGTGTTGTGAACAGTGCCGGCGGAAGCACTCCTCAAGCTATCCAATTGGAGGGACGACCCATGGGTGCTCCCTTCTTGGCAAACTAAATATTGTTTTGCGGACCGCGAAGTTATAGAGTTGTGAAACATTTTATTGCAGGCCCCTTGGATCTGTTTGGGAGGTGGTCCGAATATTCTAAACTCGACTCTGGTTAATACCTTGGCTTAAAAGAAAAATGAAAACCAGAATTGTGCATGAAGGTGTGCAATTGCTGCGAAATTCGAAATAAATATATTTTTGGAATACGGTTTTCAGCAAACTATTTTCGCTTCCTTCAAAACAAAACAACCTCGGTGTCTATGTTTGGTCATGATACGCTTATGTAAACAGAGACTGAAACCTGAAAATTGAGTACCTCTGTTTTATTTCGATATTTTTTCAAAACTTTTAAAATTTGAAAAATGAGTGCGACAGCGAAAAAAAATGCAAAATCGTAACCACAATTACCAGCAATTCTCGCATGCCTGCTGAATGTTCGCACAAAACGCTTATAATAACCGTGGCATATATATTGCTTTCAGAATAGACTCTTTTTTGTATTACAATTCGTTTGAATTGTAGCGAATTTAGCTTAAAGTAAAAATGAAAGAAAATTAATTTGAACAATACACAACTGCCTGTTGAAAACTATAATTTATTGCTATTTCCAGTTATTTTTATGGTATTTTTGAACTTGTAGAACATTAAATTAAACTGTCATAAAATTTTGGTACACGAGCCACCACTGCTTGCTTATTTTAATCCCATGATTCCAACGTTTCTCTTGTACGCTTTCCCCACGTTTGAAATTAAGACTTTTAAACTAAGGGTTAATAAAAGATTTAGGTAAACGTTTTAGGCTTAAGTATAGGTATTCCTTTTTCTAAACCAAGGTTAAGCCTAAGCCCAAACCTAAGCCTTAAGGTCTACGCAAATTTAGCCTAAGCTTATAACGGCAGCCTAAGCCTTAGCCTACTGGAGGAAAGTATACCGAAGCCCCGAACGCGTTTCTAATTCTACGATTCAATTGTAAGTTCTAGCATGATAAATCATTTGTTAAGGCACCAACAGAGTATACCATAACGGAAAATAATACAGAATAAACCAGAATAAACGGAAAAACAAAGTTCAACCATCATAGTACGTTTTCAAATTATCTCTACATAATGGTGATGAATTTCGCTTGAGAACAGGTAAACGTTGTGACAAAACAGAAAACTCAACATAATTTGCCGTGATATTTCACGAAAACGTCGGATAACATTAATTATAAGTAACTTATCTCGTATATGCATCTTGATAATTGCATCATTAAAAAATAATTGCCGAAACGGGTAACATCAGCGACTCTCAAGTGGACTACAAAATTCACAAATAACTCAGTGCACATTATGCCATATGCTGTACGATGCTGCGGATCCCCCCCCCAATTTACTGGTAAAAAGTGACTCCCCCAGGCATCGTTCACCGGTAAACAGTGACTCGACTGTCGCTTTTTACCTGTGAGTTTTTAGGTCAAATTCTAACTGGGAAGTCACTTCAAGACAGGTGAATTACGCAAATTGATCACTGTCTTGAGTGGAGTTTAGTTCTTTCAATTTAAAATAAGTTTAACACACCTGCGTGTTGGGTTAGTTTGATTTTATCGCAAATTTACCACTGGAAGCTCAAAGACACCAATGTATTTTTGGCACCGCCGATTATATTCGTTAACGAAAAAACTCTATTGAGAACATAGATTTCATTCAAAGTTACAACATTTTTGACATTCAAGTCAAATCAACCTCTCGACAGCAACTCATGCCATCAAGAAATAAAAACAAACTTCCAACGAACTTAATGGGAGACGCAGCGGAATCAACTTATTTAATAATTCATTTTTTCTGAGTTGGATAATTCCACTTGCGGATTTTTACGTATGAAAATTTCACGAATAAATGATGCTCCTACAGGGGAAATAATATACCAGAGTGCCAAGAAATCCGCTAGTGGCTTCTTTCCGGAATGGTAAAAGTCCGCGACCAATGTGTAGAACCGGAGCGAAACAGTAGTATAACCATATTCATCGTAAGCGTAAGAATGAGCGTATACCTAACCCTAAACCAAAGTAAAAATTATTCTAAAGCTTAAGTTTACTCTTTGCAATTCCACGGAATAAATGCATTATAAGTTAACTCAGACAAAATGTGAAACTTGCTGTACGGTACTAATTGATTGGGTTTATATGCCTACAGAACATTTTAAGTTCCTAAAGCATACGGTCAAATATATAGAACAGGGCCGGAACAGCAGTATAAGCATATTCCTAAACCTAAGCCTAAGCCTAAGTCTAAGCCTAAGCCTAAGCGTAAGCCTAAGCCTAAGCCTAAGTGTACGGATTAGCCTATTGCTAAGCCTTAGCCTAAGCCTAAACCTAAGCCTAAGCAAAAAAAAATTAGTCTAAAGCTTAAACTGACTCTATTATAGCCCCTCCGGAAAACGTTCCGGCCCTGTTCTATACATGGGCCCGCATACGCATGCCGAACTTGACGAACACTTAAAATTGCGGCAAAGTAAACATTAAAACAAGATTTCTATTAAAAACATTTAAAAATATGAATTTCATAAAAAAATTTAGCTTTGCTTGTGGAACCTAGTGCATTTATGATCCATTACAGCGCTATCTACAGCGCTGTTTTTAAGTACTCACTGAACCTGAATAAACGGACACATTAAAAAAATCAAATGGTAATTGACGATTTTGAAACATTGTTAATTTAGCACATTTTAAATAGAAAGATTCTCAGTATCTTTAAACATGAGTTTTCATTCTAACCCGCAGCAGGTATTTCAGTATTTTGAAAACTAGAAACCTTGACGTCTAAAGCAGTTGATCTAAATTATTGGTATATTTGCTAAAAAACCCTCGTAACATAAATAGCCTGTTTTTCTATCTGTAACTATTGCTGACAGCAGCAATTAATGATTTGGTTTAAAATTCGTTAATTCATGTGCTTTATTATTTCTTACCGTTCGCTGTATATTATTAATTTTACGTCGCTTTTACTTAAGTCATGCGAGAAATCAATAAAAACGAACGGGTTTTCTATTATTAAGGCTAATTAAAATTGATATTTACATTTGTTCATTGTAAACTCGAAGAAAAACGGCTTAGTTCAGCTTAACTTTCTTCAAAGCAATGCCTAAATTTGTCCCGTTTCTTCGTGTCCATGAAGAACTATGCCCAGGATTGGCTTTGAAAATAAGTAAACTGAATCTAAATCTTGTTTCTTCAACTTTACTTCGAACCAATCTAAATATTTGTTTTAATTAGACTAATATATATTAGGCAAGTTTGGAGCCCGTAGCCAAGGAGAGACCAGGGGCGGTTCAGCCCCCCCCCCTGAAAAATTTTCGCCCAGCTAGAAAATTTTCGACCTTGTCTAAAGTCATCGAAAACCCTTGTATGTACCTCTTGAAAATTTTTTAGACACTTCCCCTCGACCAAGATTTGCTGGCTACGGGCCTTGCCAGTATGCCCTTTGCTAATGCCAAATCCCGATCCTAGTGAAAAAACATGAACTCAACGGTAGTTGTTGATTGATCTCAACTGAGAAAACATTAAATGTTCCCCACCCTTGAGTCATGATCCGGGTACCTTTATTAATATGCCTGAGTAAATCGCTGCTGTGTTACAAACCCGTTGATTTTTTTAAAATTTCCGGGGTACATAGCTAGTAGCATGCCAATCGTTTTCGGTTCAATGCTGACCATATTCGACTTCGATCGTGTCTTTAGTTTGAAAAGCGTTCCAATATTTCTAAAGATACCGTACTGCATTTTACAGCTGGGCATACATAGACTTTATGCAGAGAACGTCAAACGCGAGCGTTCATAATCAATATGTACGTGCGCCTATGAGAACCTATACACGCGGATCTATAGGTATATGCATATCTAGGGGCGTATAAACCGTTGGGGGGTGGTGTAAATCAGTATGGGTGCCAGCCATGATTCTGCTTTTTTGTGGCAGCCATGTGAATTATTTAAATATATAGTTTTTTAGTTTTGTTTGTATGTCTCATTGTCTCAGTTAGCATTTAGTTAGTAACGCAAGCCAATATGTCATAATCATTGGATGGGTTCGTGCCCACATTGACCCTCTCTGGCTACTCTGGGCCCGTATCCAAGGGGGGGGGGGTGGCTGTGGGGCTCAGCCCCCCGCCCCAGGAAGAATTTTGCCTCCCACTGGAAAAGTTTCAACCTTGCTTGCAAGTCATCGAAAACCCTTGCATATACTTCCTGAAAATTGTTTAGCCCGATTTAGCAAGGTGAGCTGGCTACGGGACTGGACTACTTTTCTGTAAGATTAATATATACCCTCAAAATTGTTCAACAATCGATACTAAGAAGACTTTTAACAGGTTTGAAAATAAACTAATGATTAATAGTGGTTCCACATTTTTTTCTCGCTCGCCAGTTGACTCACCAAATTTTAATATGATGTTAAAAACGCTCCCAAAATATTAAATACCCAGGGCCGGGTGAGCCACCCCCAATACCCACATTTGGGTAGGGGCCCCATAACGACGGGCCTCCAACTTAACAAGATGCTAAACAAAAAAATAGCCGTTAATATTCATCAGAATTTGAAAAATATTTTGATCATTGCAAGGCGCGAATCCACCCTGGAAGTATGCTTGGCTTTGATCCTAACCTACTCCGGCCCTGATGATAGCCACGCCCTTTTTCGTTCGAATAAACTTCCTACAGCTGTACCACGCCTCCTACACAGGAACTTAGCCCAGCCAAACAACAAATAGACTACAGGCAGACAACTACCACGGTCAAATGTGAAAGTAATAAAAACGCCCATCCGAAAAAAATCATTTAGACACAAATTGATCGTACACAATATACACACAAACGTAAGCAAACCCAAATAGCTTTCGTCAAAAAACCTGCCGGTACGGATCCGTAGTCAACGGGCTCAGGGAAGCTCAGCGCACCCCCCCCCTGCAAAAATTTCGGTTCTTCCTAGAAAATTTTCAACCTTGCTTATAAGTCAACGAAAACCGTTGTATGCTCCACCGGAAAATTTTTAACGTCCAGCCTAGCAATGTGAGCTGGCTACGGGCTTGTGCCGGTATTGTAGTTTTTAAACCAAATCACACATTGTATTTTTCGGAAACAGCACAACCAGGGATGTGGCCATTGTGGGGGGGGGCTGTGAATCCCTTGAAAGAGTTTTTGAACCAAGTTTAATTTTAATTACTAAATGAGACCAATAGACGTGAAAAACCAAAACCGTATGTATATATTCAAGTATTAGTAGAGGTGGCTTCGTCAAACCAGAATCCTGACTACGACCATGAGTACAGCCAGCAAAGCGCAAGCCGCAATATGGCCGTTTTTCTGCATTTATATTAAAAAATACCGGCGGCGTGAATGTTTTTAGACCAGAGCGTAGTGTTGCGTGCAAGCCGTTTAATTCAGATGGGTGTTCGTACAGTCGGTTTTTGCTAACAATGAAGCGTTGAATATTTTTGGATAACAAGAGTACATGAACTCCTTTAATGCTATGTTTTAGCACAATTTATATACAAGCAGGGGTCACCCTTTATAACGTCTCCTTTAAAATGATTGGCAACCATTGAAAAATGCCCCAAACATCATTTACATACAGTCGGTTTTTGCTAACAATTAAGCGTTGAATATTTTTGGATAACAAGAGTACATGAACTCCTTTAATGTGATGTTTTAGCACTATTTATATACAACCCGGGGACACCCTTAATAACGTCCCCTTTAAAATGATTGGCAACCATTGAAAAATGCTCCAAATATCATTTACCCCGTATTATTTTAAAGTGTCTCTCCCACGAAGGATGATTCGTTACGAGTTTTAACCATTTCCAACGTGTACGGATTCGAATCCGTTTCTACGGTGTGGTGTGAATTGGTAAGCTCTCATTATTCACGGTGGCACTGAACCCACGATTTCTGCAATTCCAATTATGAACCTATTGCGATTTTGCCGAATCAGAACTTCGATTTCTAAAAATCTCTCATTTTCAGCTTTAAAAAATCTTTTGCAGTGTGACATGTCAGTTCAGCTAAGTAACCATATAGATTCAACAGAAACATGTGAATTTTAAAATATCCGGAATCCGAATTCATTCGAAGTTCCGAGCCGCAAGTGCTATAAGTTTTGAAAAATATCTTAGCGTGTAAAAACACAAATAGTTGCTTCCGAACCATGTTAGATTTGGCTCTTTCACAACCGAATGTGATTCGGAACCTCCAACCAAGAGTCGATAATAAGAGTGTTCAACTTCCAAAAACACGCGTGGCATAAAAAATACCACCGCGCGTTGCGTTTTGCCCATACCCCCCTTATTTAGGGGTGGGGTCAACTGCACACAGAACTCAGCTAAACTTAATTCAAGAATATAACCGGACAAGGTTTGCACTGTGTATCGCAACAGTATTTGCCTGCGTTCAAGGTTTCAACACCCCCCCCCCAAATGAGCTGGAAGTAGGCCAAAAACGCAACGCGTGCCGGGTACATTCTTTAATACACAGAATGTACCCAGTTGCACACTCTTGTTATAAAGAGTGATCATCCACTCTTGCTTCAACTAAATGCCGAATCTGAGACCGAATCTGAACTTTTCTTGCCGCACTGGTATAACGGCATACTTTACTTATTTGTTTGATCAACGGGTACTTAACCAATTTATCTCGTTGGGCTTTTTCCACGGATAACGAAATGTTTTCACATTTAAGTTTTTCATGACCTCCGCTGATCATTGCGCACTTCGTTTTCGGATTGTTGAAAAATTATACTTTTTTCGAGGTTTATGGTACTCATCAATTATCAAATTGTGTCCAACTTTTTGATCGCTTTGCTTGCAAATTCTTCAAAACTTAACATTTACTGTAATTCCTAAAGGCCTGGATGAGTTGTAATTCAAAATCCTGTCTACGTGCTTGACTAAAATCTTTTTACGTAGTTTTACTAAATGGTTCAGTCAAATACTTATAATAATAATAATAATAACGGAACCGGAAACAGCTTAGCTGCGTGCGTCAGACAAACGAGACAGCGGTGCCTGTATTTGAAAAGCTTCCGCTATCAGTCGTTGTTTTTTTAGTTTTACTCAAATAAACCAACCTATTTGAAAACAATATTGCTTTAATTTGATACTTTAATAAACTTCTGCATGTATTTTAGAACTGCCAAGAATCAAACATCAGGGACGGAACGTTTTATTGCGAGTCTGCAATAGAGTAAGCTTAATCTTTTCAGTTATTTTTTGCTTAGGCTTAGGCAAACTACTGCTTGAATGCAAGTTGAATTTCGGGTACTTGATGGTTAGGTTACGGCAACGAATGCGGTGTCATCAATTTCAGAAATATGTAGCATGGTCAAATTTAGCTAAATAAATTCTTAGCACAGCGATATCGGATAAAGAGGTGGGGGGTGTATGTGCCTGCGTCAGATTTTTTTTTGTGACAAAATGGTGTAAAGTGCCTTACCTTACTATTTTTCTCCATCACAAAAAAATTTTTGGTGAAAAAATTGCGTTTTATAACTTTTTCCAGCCTTCTCCCGTCAAAAATTCAAGATCCAACGCTGAATACACACTACTGAGCAAGGTTTTCGTAAAATAACGCCATTTCTTATTAAAGAAACAATAGCCTTGATTTTGAGTAAAATTTGTTTTTATTTTTATATTAATATGTTCAATTAATTTCTTTTGCGTGATTTGAGTTTAAATTACGTATTTATTTCTTCGATAAACTGTTCAGTTCCATAACCTGTCATTCCAGTTGAGCAAAATATCTGATTACAAGTGCGTTTGAATAACGCAAATATCAGACGTTGTCCGCATGTACAACAGTAGGTTTCGGGTTGAACGTTTAACCGGAACGAATCCGTTATTCAATTTTACAAAACGATTAAAATCAAAGCAGTGACTATTAATAGTGAAATGTATTTCGACCGAAACAAACTAGAAGCCAAACGCAATTTTAGTACTAAATCTTAATATGAAACTGTAGTTTTGAGGCCAGTCCTATGAGGCCATGGCCTCCGTAATCCCATATGGATAATCCAGTAACTGAGAGACGATAAACGTCAAATAATCAAATAATCAAGACCTATTTGACGTATATAGTTTGCGCAAAACACAGCTAACCATTAATGAATTCTGATGTTATTTGATGTCACAAACTTAATACACCATTAATCTACACCGCAATTATGACAGTATTAGTCGCAAGCAGCTGCGTGGCAAGCGAGGTCAATGTGGGCCCACGGCTAACTCCAATTGTTCCCAAAGGATTTAATTCGATTAATCAATATACGGTAGCAAAAAAAACAATTTATTTTGGATAAAATCATTTTACAATCGGTACATTTGGTTAATCCTTTCCAAAACCGAAATTCTGCCTACGCCCACGGCTACAAGCAAACATTGTGGACGTTTAGTTTAATAATTATTGCATTCGGTGGTGCGTCTGGGGACTATGAGAAACTAACACAGTACGATTAACACGCATAGGAGTCGTCGAATTTTGAGCATTTGTGCAAAAATAATTAATTCCATTGGAATCAACTGTTAGTTTTCGATGAGTTTATTGAAAAACTCAAATAAATCCAATGCGACTCAATTAAAGTCCAAAAATAACTAATGTGTCTACAGCGGGTTGGATTTAAACGGTGCAACTACGAACGATTTTAAGGACTTGACACATGACACTGTTGTCGTGGCCAATGTTACTTTTAGGGGCGTAACAATAGATTAAGCGTTTTCCTAAGCCTAAGCCTATCCGCTGCAAAAATGCTAAGCCTAAGCCTAACTCTAAGCAAAAAATAAAATCTTGAATCTAAACCTACTCTTTTATAGACCCAACAGAAACCTGGACGCCCCTAAAGGTAACATGGGCCTGTTCTCGTTATATCTCCTAAACTATCCGGGCAGAACGCCTCCAAAGAGGAGTGGTGCTAGGGACATTACAAAAGTTTAAAAATAATGATGATATAACCATTATTTTAAAATCTCTGGATAATTTTATTTAGGCAAAAACCTTCCAAATGCGCACGTTCGTATATCGTTGTGTGACTAAAGGCCCATATTTTTAAATGCTTATACCACTTATCATCATTAGTTAGTGATAGATTTTCAAACTGATAAACTTCTGGGCCCATGTATAGAACAGGGCCGGAACACTACTATAAGCATATTTCTAAGCCTAAGAATAAGCCTAAGCCTAAGAGTAAGGATGAGCCTATGCCTAAGCTGAACCAAAAAACTTAGTCTAAAGATTAAACTGACTCTATTACAGCCCCGCTGGAAAACGATCCGGCCCTGTTCTAAACATGGGCCAACTTCTGTATACATTAAGGATTTCAAAAGTGGCACAGAAATAGTACGACTATTAAAATACTGAAAAATGAGCTAAATTTTAGAACCTACACTGTAAATTCCAGTAAGTTGATTTTAACTCAGAATAAGTTGAATCACTCAGTCTGAGTTAGGACTATCAGAACTACGCATTTTGAGTTGATTCAATTCGTTCTGAGTTAATTATTAATCAACTCACCCAGTGTCATCTCAACTCAGACTGAGAATTAACTCAACTGAGAGTAAGTTAATGTTTACTGATATTAATTCAGAAATATCCAACTCGCTAGCGGAATTGAGCAATCAAATCAGTGGAATTTACAGTATAAGAACTCTTACAGGTTCGTAAAGTGCACAAGACCTGATTTGAACAAAATAGTTTTTTTAAACAAAAATAAACGCTTCATCAAATTAAACCATAAACGAAAATGTCCCAAGTGATATGTTGACACTTAACTGGTGATACAAATTAAACTGTGCAATAAACCGGAAAAATTGTAGTTAAATCTTGGGTGCTGCTAGCGTAAACTATTTGAAACCGTCCAACAAAAATATCATAAAACCAGGATACTACGAGTCTTTGTTTTTGGTGTTTATAGCTCAAAACTCAAGTAAAACATGCTATCAATTCACTTTAGGACAGGTTCCGTAATATGAACCATGAACTCACATTTGGGTGAATAACAGCCTTCTTAAAGCGGATCTTTATCAAAAAATATACACATGGCACTTGAAATAATTATGATTCTGATATAGACGTGCGTTGATCTACAATAACGCTTGCTCCACAAAAGCGTTCCAGCGAACGACCCGACGACAGTCAAACAGGCATTACAAAATCAAAGTAAATCAGCGCACTAGCGCAACTTGCTGCCAAATTTGAAGGCCTGAGAACATCTAATTTTTTTACTCTTACTTCCGACTTTATCGCTATTACACATATTTGCTAAGATTAATTCATCTGTGCAAAATAAATTTCCTGTTTCTCACCGTTGGAAACACTGGAAACCCCGTTTTTATTTCGTTGGGATTGTTTTCTGGTGCGCTTAACCCTGATGCAACTTCCACAATAACATGCGTACACAAGACTTCAGCGTCCATGACACTGCCTCCTCAAAAGTCACCTGGTGTACGCATGTTATTGTGGAAGTTGCATGAGTAAGCGTATGAGTCACAAAATCTTTTTCGCTTCTTTTGACAATGTTCAACTCCCAATAAATTATTCAGATCACGATAATACGTTTGTTTGGATACGAAAAATACTGCTTCGCCACAATTTCCGTTTCTTACAAAGGCGAACCGAAATATCCCTAAAAAGCCAGTACGTATGAAAGTACGATACATAACAGTCCAAATAAGTGTCGTTACTAATGATTCGTACTCGAAGATTTCTATGCCTTCAGATCATAGAACAACTTATAATTTTGTTAGTATTAACTGTTCGGCCAACTTTTTCCAGTTCGCAAATTCGTTTAGTGAATGCAAAATCTGCATGCAAATTTTCTAATTATAAAACGATTACGTTTATGTGTTATGCAACCTTGTGAACAAAGTATGTTTGAAACTTGTTCAAAATAGGTATGTGGAATATTCCAGCTTTAATAATATAGATGAATTTCGTGGCAGCGGCATATCCTGCATGTTACTTTGAGAGGAAATAGTTTTGTCAAGAAATGTTCAACGAGCGACGTAGCGAGCGAAAAAACTGTGATCTCTGCTGGCTAGTTTACAACCTGTAAAATGGTGCTTATTCCAAAGGATACATTCGCTTTCCTCTACACCCCTGAGTTCTAGCGAAAACTACAAAAATTTATCAGAGACCGTTACTTACAGATGCCCACGTCTTAAAAATGAACACTGAAATTTTTCGCAACAGATAAACGGGTGATGTATTCGATTCAAAAGCTAGAAACGCACGCATTGTAAGCGTGATTCCAGCTATCATTGTTTATGTAATGTATAAGCAAACAAAATTCACACAATTGATCCGCTTAAACAAATCATCCTGAATACGTCCAATTCAATGATATATTCATCTAAAACGTTTCAAAATGATTTCAAAGAGACCGCTCACATTCACTTTTGCCTTGCGCCTCGAGTACACTTGTCACGGCATCACTGATGCTCTTACTTACCGCAATGATCACACGGGCTGTAGTCTTCTGAAGGAGTTGTTCGAAACGTATGAGGAATCGTGTCAGATACAACCGTTGAATTGTTTTCAACGTCGGTCTCTAAAGCGCTTACTAACACAATGCGTCCAATATCCGAAATTATTGCATGCACTGAGTTCATCATTGTGCAAAAAAATGCCGAAAGTCAAACTTTGATTGCGAGTGACGTAAATTATTCAAATGACCCGATTAAGGTATACTTGTATCGAAGGGCCGTGCAGAGTAGTACCCTGTAAATCCCAGTCAGTTGATTTTAACTTAGTATGAGTTGAATCACTCAATCTGAGTTAGGACTTTCACAGCTCAGAATACTGAGTCAGTAAAACTCACTCTGAGTTAATAATTCTGAACACAGAGTGAGGATTCAACTTAACTTCGAGTAAGTTAATGTTTACTGTTATTAACTCAGAAATAACTAACTCTCTAGCTGAGTTGATTAATCAACTCATTGGAATTTACAGTGTAATTTATCCAGAAACCATGTGTCGTAGTGATTATTGCGTGCTGTAAGTTCCACCATTGTGCAATACCGAAAGTCATACTTTGATTATAAATTATTTCGCTGTTCCAATAGCCGAATTAACGATAATATTGACCCGACGCGCCTTTCCTATTACCGATCGGTACGTGTTATTATTCTGTTGGTCGAGTAGTGTAATTTTTCCAACGAGGCGGCTTTAGTTTATAAAAACAACTGTCATTTATGTATAATTTAACTGTATACAGAATAGTTATAAGGTGAATAGTGTAAAATATTAATAAAAGTAAATGACAAAATATTAGTTTCTATGCAATACAACCGAAACAAACCAGATTGTCCGTCTGAAATTGGCCAAAAATATTGTTGAAATAATATCGCTAGAAGTTTCGCTATAAGTTAGTTGAGCTGAAAAGTGTTGATTTCAAACAAGCGATCTGCGACAGTTGCAGATTTAAAAATTCAGGCGAAATTTTTTAAAATATTTTAAGGTCGACCACTGTGAATTTTATACACAGCTTTGTATGAATCGCACAAAATTGAAAACTTGTACACTAGAGATCGTGGGTATACGCGGTGTAGCTTGTATATGTGCAAAGTGTGTAATGTTAAGACACATACATACTCGTGTACATATACCACCAGAGGAAATTACGATATCGGCCGCGTAGTGTAATGGGTAGCGTGCTTGACTCGCGAGCGAAAGATAAGAGATTCGATTCCCGGCGTGGTCATATGTTTCGGAGAATTTTAGGGCAAAACTATATATTCGCTGTACTTCACAGAAAGGGGTTGTCCCGACCGTGCAGTTCAGCCAGAGACCTTATCATTTCTGAACAAAAGTTTTCTGATAGCGGACGCTCCGTGCACCCTGTCTGCGTCCGTCCCTAATGAGCGATCTTTAAATTGCAAAACTGACGAGAAATGGATGTTTCTATAGGTTTTACAACAAACTTTCCGGATCGTACAGTCAAAAAGATTACCGCTCTTAAGAAATTCCTGGCTACAATTTTGTACGTGAGCCCAAGTCACTATTAGTAAACTAGTGGCGAAACGGCTTTAAAATTAGAAATCAAACAATAACCAGCAGCTCGTTTTTCCAGAAACCTGTTTAGTTAACCTGAGCCTTACTGTGACCATTAACATGACTGCACGCGAGACGAAAATTTAAAACTCTGTCTAATGATTCTCTAGTACCAGAGGTAACTACTGGTTTCGGCCCATGTAAACGTCAGGGACGAAATTGTTTTTGTGTGAGACTGCAATAGAATAAGCTTAAGTGCTAGACTAATTTTTTCGCTTTTACTTCTTTTGGCCTACGTAAACGCCAGAGGCGAAACTGTTTTTCTGTGGGACTGCAATAGACAATGACATGGTGGTGGGAAATATTCATCAAATCCAACTAAATTAACGAATTAATAAAATAATTCAGTTCAGTTTACAAACTTAATTCTTAAAAAAATGTTGATTAATTTTACCACAAGAGAACCTAAAAATAAAACCTGAACATTTACTGTTTACAATTCAAACAGTGAAATGTTGTATAAAATGCTGCCATCTTCTGACGAACAATTTGCTATATTGGAAATATAGTTTTCTCCCCAAACACAGAAGTTGACCACAAATTAACACTGACAGCAAAACATGTGTGCCATTTTGTACCTACAGCACTCTTGTAGAAGTTAAGGTTGCGCGATACTTTTCTAAACCGGACGCAGCCTCGCAGTGGCGTGCGGCAAATTTTTTACAGTGCCGAACGCCCACGTCCGGCAGCGTCCGGCTGCGCGCAGCGAGTATAGCGCAACCCTAAACGTTCCCCAACGCACGACTGATATTTGAGAACCAATCGACCAAATTTTAAGTTATAACCATTACCATAAACAACCCTTAAGCGCAAATTTTGCTGCGGATGCGGCGGTGCGGCTGGAACCCACGGCGTTCGGATTACCTGTCCGCTGCTCTAATCACTGAGCTACGCAGCCATGCAAACGTTTTGAAGCTAAATTTCTCACAATGCTTATATTTAGCTGCAACAATTATTAGAAACTCTATTTTTTTAAGTTGAGCTCGCGCTGATCATTAACTATTAAATCGTACAAAATCTCAGTCTGTAGTTTTTACTCAGTAGTTTAAGTCAGTTCGTTTCAATACAGGTAAACAGACACAACAGGGCTGGCGTTAGAAAATTCGGGCCCCCCACAAACCGGTTACAGTGGGAGCTTAATAAAATGTTTCACAGCTCTATAAAGCTTCGTGGTCCTCGAAACAAATATAGTTTGCCAAGAAGGCACCCCCGGCTTCCCAATTGGGGGAAGGCGGTGGTGGGCGCTTCCGCTGACACAGGGACTCACTGTTATTGTTTCATGTCATCTTCTAAGATGTTTTAACTAACAATATAAGGCGGCGAAATTTAGCTACAATAGGGCGGCAAAGTCAAGTATAGTTTGACGCAAATACAACATCGACAGTGAAGGTATCAATAGACTTGATGCTTGCTTACAAATCACACCAGTCCGCTGATACGATTATTCTAAATAATACCTACGCCTTAAAGTACATATATATAATTCATATTAGGACCGTAGCCAAGTCACCTTGCTAGAGGGCTAAAAATTATTTTCAGGAGGGGCATACAAGAATTTACGTTGACTTATAAGCAAAGTTGAAAATTTTCTAGGGACGGGGCAAAATTTTTCCCGGGGGCTGGCTCCCTAGGGCTCTCCGTTATCTACGACCCGATTCGCATTGTATATTATAAGGGTCGGTTTGTTTTCAGAATCGATTAGGCGCAAAATGTCTTAGAAATAACTGACATTGGTGCGCAATTATGATTTATTCAATACGGTTTAGTGCTGTTACGAAGTAAACTTATTCAAGGTATGAGCAACAGAGGAGTGCATTGGCACATACCGAACGAAACTTTGGGTTCATATATCCTTTAAGGTTAGCGAATTATGGCAAATTAATTATCATTACCTTGTGTGTACAGTTGTGCTTTAAGGAATATTTACCGTTGTGAACAAAATAATTTGGAAATTTTTATTTTATTTTTGGCAAGAAAGTGAGGTAATCAAAAACTTCCGGTCGTTATTTCAGTTTTCGTTTTGCGAGTTTTTCCACTATTTTATTTCACTCCCATTCACCTTTTTTATAAATTTCTCGATCCGCCACTGTTTAGACCCTGTGGGAAAGAATTATGACAATCGCGTTACTGTGGTAGCTGTCAACTTATAACAGGGTCAGTATTTTAGTAGCAGTCTTGTTAACCTTGCAAGCTTCTTGCTTTGGACTGGTTCATTGTGTATACAGTACCAAAAATAATCACATGGAAGAAAAAATTTTCCTAAAAAATTAGTGTCATCATGGCGGATCCGTAGCCAAGGAAGGGCCCGGAAAGGCTCATCATCCCGGGAAAAATTTTGGCCTTCCTTAGAAAATTTTCAACATTGCTTCGTAAGTCAACGAAAACCCTTGTATGCCCATCCTGAAAAAACTATAGCCACCCTAACAAGGTGAGCTGGCTATAGGCCTGCATTAATGGTTTTGTTGAGAGCAAATTCGAACGGAGCCTTACTCTCTTCCGATACCTGAGCAAACCTATGTACAAATTTTGTTGCTTCTGCTTGACGGACAGAGGCTTTCCCGAAACTTCTTAAGTAACAAATAAGCACTTAGCTTCAGAATCCTTAAAATAAAAAAAAATAGGTTGTCAACGGTTAATACCCTCTCGAACTGAATTCTTAGCTACGCATTTGACATAGGATACTTATAAGGCTAACCGGTATGTTTTCAAAGTAATTTTCAAGACAACGATAAACCTCCAAACAGTTTGCTAATAAAATATGTAATTTACGGTAGACTAATCGTTAAAACTCAGTGAGTATTATTAAAAATGCTTAAAGCATATTTTATAGAAAAAAATACAAAGTAATTGAGAGTAAAAGGTCAGTATTTCTTTTTGTTCATTGATGTTTGCTAGATACTTTAAGCAATTTATTTTACAATACTTAGGCGTTAAAAACAACCTGTCGAAATACAATAACACCGTTAATTCGCTAGAGACAGACAGTCCAAACAATTAATCGTCTAGTGAAAATGTAGCACACTTTTTAGTACCGTTAAAATGCAGTAGCACAGTTCGTGAATTTTTATGGAGGGCAAAGAATACTTTATGTGTTCCGAAATTTTACCGTTTTACAGCACTTTTTTGTAGTAAATTTTTTGATATTTTAAAATTACTCAATTGTGCCAAAAACGAAAAATATTTTAAAATTCGCGTGTTACGACCTCGCGATACATTTCAGGCATTTGGTAAGAAAACATATATGGTGCGCTTCAGAACGACTATTTGCATTGCATAATTTTTGACCACGGCAGAGGCAGCAGGGGTAACGTATCAGAACACCACTCGCCCTCCAATGGATATGCCGCAATGAAAAATAGTTTAAACAAGCAACGAAAAAAAAACTATTTCTATTTGATAAAGTAATCAATTGAAGCAAGTTTTACAATTCCCATTTGGATTGCGCTCGGCACCATATTCTACCTACGAGTAACTTATTGATGCACGACGAATTTGTTTCAAACTGTTTGCCTGCGTTTATAAGTTCAGCGGAAGGCGATAAACGGTGAGGTATTAACAAAACAACGTAAAAACGTGAAAAATGACACCCAACCCGCCCGAACCAAACCGCTTTCGTTACGGCAATTCTCGCAAAAACGCTCGTTTTGGTACAATTCTGTCTAAAACGATCGGATTTGTAGTATAAAACCAAATTTGATAGGTTCGCCAATGAATGCTTAAAGGCGGAATATGATCGGTTCGCTGGCGAAATTTTCTTCAAGTAGCAGTTCTACCGGTCGCACAGATTGAGTGGCACATAACGAACCTATATTTTTAGGAGCTCAAAAGATTTCTTGCTCAAACCGTGCGCAAAATAGTATATTCTTAGCAGGACAAATCTATGAATAGTTTATTTCGTTTGGCAATTTTTGTAACAATTTCAACTAATACTACTTGTTTACTTTTCGTGTGTTGACAATTCTGGAATATATCGTAATTCTAAGTTGAGCAGTACCATATGGGGCCCTACACGAAAATTTTGCCGTGGATGAGGTGGGGTTCGATTGCACGACGTACGGATTGCCGGTCCGCTGTACTAACAACTGAACTACGCAGCCATGCAAACTTTTCGCTACAATGGCTCTATATACCCGCGACATTGGTACTACAGGATACGTATATGAGAATGCAACGAAACCGTCTGAGCTGGAAAGTGTCTCTCAAGTTTCCCAACCGATACCGCTAAGTAATTTTAAGTTAAGCAAGACCACACAGAATTCCTCGTCTACATTCGCACCCATATTACAGTGACAATATCAATCACAAATTATCCAGCTAAATTTAATGTAACTCTTTCTAACTCGAATTTATATACAATTTTGATTGAAAGTATTTTTCAGCTCGACTGATACGAACACGGGTCGTAGGCGGTGGAGGGTTTTTTCTGACCACTGAGCTATAGAAACTCGAGTCCAAGGGCTCTCACGTCTTGTGGAGTAATTGTACAGGATGTTCGCTCTATAATCCTTACTCCTTGTGTACTGTGCAGTGTTTCGTTTGCAGGTTTGTACGGTGTTACATATATGGAACTATATGCGGGAATCAGAGCGCACGCTACCCGCGCGTACACGCGGGTAAACGAGGGTAAGTACGGGTAAGAAAATTTTGACGTGGGTGTACCCGGCTAAAAATTTGCGATTCTTTACCCGCCTAAAATTCTCATAAAAACAACAAACAGCGGTTTAAAGTACATAGCTAGTATCCTCACAAATAAAGCAGGTTGTTAAAATTATGATTCTGGCTGAATTAGGTTCATGCCCACGGGAATAATTTTCACATGCATTTCAACAGAGTTTTTGGAGCGCAGCTTGTCATATGACATTTGGAGTCATATTTCGTTGTTACTATAAAGATTATACTTTTCTTTGGCTTAAAACAATGTGTTCATATGTTTTCTGAATGAAATCTTGAGACAAATTGTGACAAAACCATACAAAAATGTGTGAATATACAATCTTAACTATAATGATTTCGTACAGACAAGAACGTTTCGATTCCCTCATTATGATCACCGAACGCCAAACAACCTAGTTTTACCGGTTGTAGGTGTAATGTACAATATTATCCGGTGTTTAATGTTTTACTCTATGGTTTGTTTTCAAAGTTACTAGTAAAAAATTTTTTGCAACGTAAATCAAGTGACTGACATCTTTACTCTGTAAAATTACACAATTGTATTAGATACAGAGGAAAAATCAGGGCGGGTATATGGGGATAGTGGGTAAAGAAATTTTGCGCGGGTGAACCCGCGGGTAAACATTAAAATTTCCGCGGGTAAGGAGCAGCGCGGGTAAAAAATCTTTACGCACTTATACCTATGGCGGGAATGAATCAAAGCTCAAGCATTGAACTAAAATAGCAACTGCGGCTTGTTAAAAGCTATAAAATCAACATAAAGAAATATACGCTTACTATCTAAATGCAAATCAAAAGTGTTTTCAAGTGAAAAGTAATTTTCTGTAGGTAAAGCGAACAGTGTTGTATTTCACGTTAAGTTCCAAAAATGCCCAAGTAAGTTGGTCGTTGAGTTTAAGTTTTATTGATTAAAATTGCAAATTTCCATAAAAAACACCGATTTGCTTTGTGCAATGTTATCAAAATCCTAAACATTTTGTTCTACTATATTCGTAAGTTAATCATAAGTAAATATATTAAAACCTTGATATTTTGAAAAATCCTAAAAGTTTTTTTGCCCCATCTAGTAAAACCTTGATAATATATTATTAGCATGTAGATGCCAAGCCAATTATCTGAGGACAAACTTTTGGCCCCGCCTAGAAAATTTTCAACCTTGCTTGTAAGTCAACAAAAACCATTGTATGCCCTTCCTGAAACTTTTTTTGCTCAACCTAGTAAAGTGAGCTGGCTACGCGCCTGATACTATCACAAAATTTTCATTCAAATTATTTAAAATCCGATTGGTTGTTCCTACTCAGTACTTTTAATCTAACGACTCTCAACAAAATGTTTCTTCACACACATTCCCGAACAGCACTCAAAATAATATTTCTGATATTAAAGAAAAAATTTCTTACATTTAAGAAATATAATTAGCAGGGTGGACTTGAAAAGTATTTCTGTTATAACAGAAACGTTTTCGAAGAAGTTTTGAAATAAAGTCTGAAAATAAACGTTTTCCAGTTATTTTTAGTCAAATTGTCTTAAATATCAGAAAAACTTTTCAGAGTTGCCGCAGAAAATACTTTTCTGAATAAATTCAGAAATACTTTTTTGTGTGAGAGACGCGGGAACAATTTACCTGGGGGACTCAAACAGGAGGGCCAGCAGCTATGTCAGCGTAATATTTCAACTAAATATTTTAAATTCCAACACGAAACGTTTATTTCATAGGTTTTTAGATTTCAGTGACACCCTGTATTTTTCTATGTGTGTCGACTTATAGTCATGTTCCCGGGTGCATGTCATGTGACTGGATTAATAATACACAGCAAAAACGGTGAGCCAAACTGACACTCTCTGAAATAGGCTCTACGAGACTACACAAACTGAGTCAAATTCAACTCTGCCAGAGTCAAATTCGACTCACTCAATCGCACGTTTGACTCTGCCGGATTCGAATTTGGCTCAGTTTGTGTAGTCCCGTAGAGGCTATTTCAATGAGAGTCAACTTGACTCACCATTGTTTGCTGTGTATAAGCTGAGGTTAAGACTGTGTTTCAGGCTTAGGTTTAGCCAAAAGTATCAGCGTAAGCCGCAGCCTGACCTTAAGCTTATTACCAATGAAATAATAAACAGTAGTAAGGAGGAAAACTTTTGATTTCTATTGAATTTATAACACTAGTGTCTGGTCGATAACTAAACCAGTCCATCGGACTCTTGGAAGCCAAACAAACCAAGTATTTAAACAAAAATCAACCAAATGTTTCAATCTGTTAAGTAAAGCTGTGATGTGTATTTGGCACCTTTTAATACTAGAATGTCATCGATATTTAACAATTTGTTAAACGAACCAAATATAACCGTATCATTTGTTATATTAGTCAGCTTGACTTTATGCTAGACAACATGTCACCCGTTAGCTAATCAATACCAGTTTCAAACTGACGAATCCTAGCAGTTGTCGCCATATACAAATAGAAAAAATACGATAAATTTCGAAGCTAAATATATTGCAGTTCAAAAGATACAAGATTTGGAAGAATTGCGTAACTTTTACTTCATTTCGAACAATTGCAGCATATCTGTAATAAAAATGGCCAGATATATACATGATTTATAACTAAACTTAACCTTAAAGAATAGAATTTTCGTTATTTCTATAACGGAAACAGGAACGGAAACGGACACCTATTTTTACCGGAATCGGAAACGGATATCCGGGTGCACCTTGACTAGAACTCCTATATAGTACCAATTAGTGATAGGTGCTATACACATTTGCGAAGATAAGATTAGATTGGTGCATAAAGGCGGATAAAGATTAAAAACGCGTGCGATAAATGTGTCACCTAAAATTTTGGCAAAAATGAGCTTGCGGTTATAATGATACCTCAAAGGATCATATTGCAAGAAAATGTAAAGGTTAATGCTAAATGAGTGCTTCTATTTTAATAGCAGCTTGTAACTGCAGGTGGGCCCTGAATTGAACCTAAGGTGGTTTCCACAGTAGACTTCGAGGATGCTCAACTCTAAACTTTAATTATGTGTAATTTACTCTGAAATCAGGCTACAAGATAGGTTCTTTTTGCACTTTTGTGCGCAAAAGCTTAAATTAACCGTGCTTAAACTGACTTTTTAATAGCTATGTAGTTTCCTTTCAATATCTTGTTTACCACTCCCACACACTAATGCCACGTTGCCTCGGCATCACAATTTGTCGCTCGACAACTTGTAACCCTAAATTTTATTGACCCATCAATTCGTCGGCCATCATTTTGCTCATTCTTAGGCTTAGGCTTAGGATTACACTTTAGCATTATGGTTAGATATATTCACAGGCTTTACGACACTGTTGAGAGACAAGTTGTTGTGCGACGAATTGTCACTGATACTACAACGCAAAATGAGCCAGTACTTATGGGTCCGACAAAACCTACTAATGTAAAGCTGTTTGCCGAAGAAGAAACGCGAAGGAAACAAGATTGAAGTTTTCTCATGCTTGGCCAGACTGTAAAATGATGACACCTTAAGGTACAATCGCACTCGTACAGGTTGGTAAAAATTGCATACCCGGACACCCACCATAGCTGTGGCACTATGCCCTTCCCAAACTTTAGTCGAATGCATGTTGATATACCGCCCCTGGCACTCATACCCGTAGCCAGCTCACCTTGCTAAGGTGGGTCTAAAATTTTTTCAGGAAGGACATACAAGGGTTTTCGTTGACTTTACACGCAAAATTGCGAATTTTATAGGGACAGAATTTTTTCCACGCTAAGCTGAGCTCGGCCTGCCCCCCCCTCCTTGCCTACGGGCCCGTTGGCACCACCTATATAATATTCAACACTAGAAAGTGATAGTGTGATCACTACATCGATCAAATAATTCTGCATTTTAGCAATCTGCTTGTAACATTGTTTAGTTGCTCTGTTATTGAGAAACACAACAAGCCAGATTTTAGCTAACTTTGCATCCGCGCACTGGAGGTGATTTATTCAGTCATGCAAACAAAACTGCCATGAATTTTGGCTTTGTTCGCGTCGAACTAGTGCAAAAGGACGACACACTTGGCCATATGCTCACCAGGAGCGTAACCCAAGGTTTTCGTTTCACAAGCGTACAGCCTACGGTTAAAGTATGTTTTGGCGAACGAACGCGAAACGGAAGAGAAAATTTTTTTCTAACATTAAGAAGGTTAACATTTTCATAATTTTCCAGACATTTCGGGGGGCGATATATTCCCCTACGTTCCAGTATGCGGCCAAACACTGTGACCGGCATTTCTTTTCGTTTTGCGTATGTATAAGTTTAGAGTTCATTAAAATTAATTAAACGCCCAAATTAAAGTTTAAAGACGCTCCAGACTAGACAGTTTTGTTGTAGTTTGTAATTTTTCAACGCACAAATTTGAAAATATTAATAATCATGCTAGTAAAACCGCTGTTTGACGAAGATTTTGGATGTTCAGTAATTTTTAGGATTCATATTTGAAAACATAGTCTATATTTCCCTATAAGTAGATTAGAATAAGCGGTTGAAACGCTTTTGCGTATTTTAAATACGCATGAATGATTGAAAATTTCTAGTAGTGGCTGTCAGAACTGGACGGTCGGGACGACCCTTTTCTCCGAAAGATAGGGCCACGCCGGGAATTGAACCTCGGACCTCTCGCTCGCGTGTCAAGCGCACTACCCGTTACACCACGCGGCCGATATCATAATTTCCTCTGGTACTATGTGTGCACGAGTATGTATGTGTCTTAACATTACAAACTCTGCACATACACAAGCTACACCGCATATACTCACAGTGGCAGATCTAATCACGAGTTTATCGTTATACCGGCCAACGTTTTAGGGCCGTAACTGTAGATTAGAAAATTCTGGCTGTTGTAATTTCTTTCCACATTTAAGTAGCTTAACCCTTGTGACTTGGGCTTAGGCTGCAGGTTGACTCATAAGAAAGTCATGGGGAAAAGTGCATAGGAGCCAAAACGCACAGAGTTCGTTAAGTCCAAATTTCAAAACATTTTGGACACGACGCTTGCAGTCCTGTTCAACTTCACGCGACGTTAGAAGTTTTTATGTGATGCTTTATAAGTTCCGCTCCACTTTGCTATTGAAAATACGAGTTTCCAAGCACGGTTAGCTTTAAATGGTGCAAATATCATCTAAAATTCACGTTTGCTTCCAAGAATTTTGATTTAGTAGTTACTAGTCAGCCAGCTTTACCCAATGCGCAAATGTTAGCAAATAAACGGCAATCTGCATACAAATTTTGTTTTCACAGAACAATTATTTTTTCTGTTGTATGAAAATATTGTAAACAAAGTAATGGTGGAAAGTTGCCCAAAATATGCATGTGGGTCATTCCAGCTTTAGTATATAGATGTGCTTAAAACAGACTTCAATGATGTTCGGCAAGCTACACAATCCTGAAAAATATATTGCCAATGAAATTTTACAAGAATCGACAAAATTTTACTACAATAATGTTTGAAACATTTTCTGAACCAAAAATATTTGTTGAAAATTGGCCCAAATTTTAATTTTATTTTGGATTTTATAATTCTGAAACCATTTAAAACATGAAAACAATTGTACAATTACTGAGTTAAATATGGAAGCCGAGCAGTGTAATGCAGCTTGCCAAAAGGCAGATCTTTTTCAACAATCTCGCTTGATTGCTATTTTCACAAAGTCAAAAACTTCAAAAAACGTTTCAAACTTTAAAATAGTATATAATTATATAAGATTAATTAAAATTTTAAAGATAAAAAAGATCTCAAAATCAGATTAGACATCTGTTGAAGTTCTTTAGATGAAACACAGATCTTATTACCTACACTCTCCTTCAGGGCATAAACGGATAGTAAAAATCACGGAAGCGGAAACGGAAACGGATAGTGATCAAAATACGGGAAACGTAAACGGTAACGGAAAACGGATATTGAAGTATATAAGTTTCAAAAACATTTTACTTTTCTGCCAACGAGGAAAAAAAAAAGAAAAGAAAAAGAAAAAAAAACAAAAAAAAAAAAAAAAAAAAACTTCAACAAACAAACAAAACACACACAAAACCCACACCAACAAAACAAAAAATGTATAATAGCAAGCAGAAATTTACGCGTACTGTTTATCAGAGCAGTGGCTCTGAAGTCGAGCCATGGTTAGGTAGGAAGAGCCGACCGTTTTGATTTTTGAAATCAGCAAATTTTATTAAACAAACAATGGAAAGTTTAGGAAAAAATAGTAAAATTTCTACCATACAAATTATTAAAATTCCATTCGCCATTAAATATTGCGCCCAAACGTATGTCGCGTGTTTCGTTTATTGGATCAGCTGGCATTTTCCACTATACCTGATTGTGATGCACCACATCATAAACCCAAGATGGAGTTTGAAACACGTGAACTGGTTAGGTGTTTGACACTCAGATTTTATTGGTTAAAGACCCGTATCCAAAACAACGGCCGGTGATTGGGATTCACAGAAAATATTTAGCTCATATCTGAGCTTGTTTTGGTCAACTAACATGGATTACTTTTAATGTTATAAACGTCCACTGCCCGCCCCCCGCATCTGTGCAAAAATTTTCTACGCTGTCCTCTACCGTTTTCGATTTGCTGGCTGCAGACATAATTAGTTTCTTAACAGAAAAAATAGCAAAAAAGCCCAGTGACGCATGACGAACGCTTTAATAGTACACAAGCTATGGTTGCTAGCAAAATTTCAATGCAAAGATTGACTATAAAACATAAATTTAAGGTTATTTAGAAAGAGGAATATTTCATATCTGCAGATACAAAAATTGTTAGAATTTGGCAACATGCGCTAGAGATCAGAGCGCTCAAAAAATTAGCGCATTTCTTAAACAAAGTGGCCCATGTAAAGATCAGGGGCGGAATGTTGTCCTGTAAGCCTAGAAAAGAGTAAGCTTATGCTTTGGAGTAATTTTTTGCTTGGCTTACGCTTAAGCTTAGGCTTAGGCTTTGGAATATGCTCAAAATTAGGCTTAGGCCTAGGAATGTACGCATAATACCGTTCCGCCTCCGTTCTTTATATTGGACAGCAAAGTTTAAGCAGACGAGGTAATACCCAGGTGCTTAGCCCGCATTTCATTTTGGGAGGATATAACCTGAACGCAGGCTAACTCAAACATAATTTGGCTGCGAGCATAGCGAGCGAGAAAAATTATTTTGACATCTAAAATCCAATAGTTTATTCCAAAGTTCGTAGAAACGTTCTTTATTGATTCTGTAACAATTTCAAGAAAGAATTCATTTCTTTTTCGATTTACTCGTAGGAGCCTCTGCTATCACAAGACTTATCTTACTATAGACGTCTGTTTGTTGCTTCATACGCAATAGCAGTAGCGAAAACCAACTTATTGCTACAGCTGTCATAGACAAACAGTAAATATTGTCACATCGCCTTAAGCTAAATTTTTTAAAATGCACCACTAAGTAAAGCTAAGCTTTAGATAAAAAATTAAACACAGCAGTCGCTAAATGCACAAGCGCATTAAGACGAGCGGTGCATTTGGCTGCCCAATCCCCCCAAATTCAGCTGATGCGCCACCAAATTAACTCGGTCTAAAAGTAAGCAATCTTGAATTGCAATTACAAGACCCGCCCCCGCCGAAAATACTTGGTTCCCCGCAAATATAATTTTCTACGGACGTCTGTGCTAATCTAACGCAGAATAGCGTTGAAAAAGGCTTTAAAAAATAACTAATCTTGTGTTTTAGGCCAACTAGTGTACTTTAGCACCTGACTAGTTAAATGAGATTATCTTAGATTGAGTTCACTGGAAGCGGCTTTTAACGAATTATTACTTTTAAAGTTTTTACTTGAATATTGAAAAAATAGGCATTGGTGTGTCTAAAAAAATTGAAATTACTCATAAGTGTGTAATTTGAAACCATGTTAGTTTAATGGTTGACATTAAAGTAGTAAAAACAACGTTGATTTTGTTGCAAGTAAAATTAAATAAGAGTTAGAAAATAGCTAATTTCATGAGCCCAGCGTAACCAAACCAATCAACATGCATACTTTGCCAGCACAGCACCTGGCAAAATCAACCAATGTTCAACGTAAAATGTTGCCAGTGATTGGCCGGCTTTTGGTAAAGACTACAAACCGCCAACGCTGACATTTGTCAGTTAATGACCAGACTGTCGTTAAACAATTAACTTTTAGTCAAACAGCAAAATAATTTGCAACAAATGTCTGTTACTAACCATAACGCTGCAAAACCAATTAAACAGCTAATTTTACGTAATAGACCCAAAAAAATTGGTTCCTCATGTTGAACCGTTAGTGGGTAAACGCAAAATGACAGTAAGCTAGTCTATGGGCGCGACGCACGTTCAGCGTATATCGAAACAGAACCAAGCTTACTGATGCTGACCGTCGCCAAGTGGGGGGGCAAGGACGCTTAGCCCACCTGGAAAAATTTTGGCCCCATAGAATATTTTCAACTTTGCTTGTAAGTCATTGAAAACGCTTGATAGCCTTTACTAAAACTTTTTTAGGCCTCTCTAGCGAGATGAGCTGGCTACGGGTCTGTTTTGACATGACAAAAAACAGCGTGATATCATCATCGACATGGCGATTGTTAGAATTTATACAACAACGCAAAATCTTTGGGAATCTCAGTAACGAGGAAATCAAAAAATGATCTGTTGTATTGCGACAAATGCAACGTTTCAGCTCAAATCACCACAAATTTGTATTGCGATCTTGCTGGAGAACGTAACAGTTATGTTCTTAATTGCATTGGCCAATATTACTTTACGGGGCGTAACAGTAAATTAAGCCTAACCCTAAGCCTAAGCCTAAGCCTAAGCAAAAAATGTAGTCTAGAATGTAAGCCTACTCTTTTGTGCAACTACCGAAATTTGTGCTGTGAAAAATGTACCACCGTGCGTTGCATTTTTGGCCGGCCTTATAGGTACGGAACTATCCGCTCGTGGACTCAAACCAACTCTTGAGACAAGCTGAATGCAATTTACCAGGGCAAACTGTGGCAAACCGTACAATAATTTAAACCAATGCTCGGCATGGCTTTGATTTTATCGCAAGTTCATTGAGGGAATTGTCAATTAATATCAACACTGCTTACCAATCTTACAAATGATTCTAAATGAAAACTCGACATCATATAATGGGATATTTGCTGGTGAAGAAGCTTACGCTGAACTTCTCATTAAGCTTATAGCGCAACATTAACACTTTCCGTTAAAAGTTGCAACTTTCGAAATAACACCTGACGCCTCAGAAATGTAGTTGTAGGCGCAGGTTTAACAACAAATTACGAGCCAGTATCCATTTGTGCTTGGTAACACTGAAATAACACCGCTTTGTGGCCGTGACTATATTGTCTAATAGAAATTGGCCAATATAAATAATAGGGGCGGAACAGTATTATAATAAGCTTATTCCTAAACCTAAGCTTAAGCCTAAGCGTAAACGTAAGTCTAAGCCTAAGCGTAAACGTAAGCCTAAGCCTAAGCCTAAGCCTAAGCCTAGGCGTAAGAATGAGTTTATTCGTAAGCCTAAGCGTAAGAATGACTTTATGCAAAAGCCTAAGCCTAAATCTAGAAAAAACGTTCCGCCCCTGATCTTTACAGGGGCCTAGAAATTAAATGCTCTAAAACATACAATTCATTGCAGGCAGGCGAAGCTTTTAACTTTTGAGTTGCGTACCATCGTTACACTGTCCTACGAGTAATAATTATACCAATCAAATGATACGTATTGTTTTTTGGTTTTATTTTTGGCTATATTTATAATTAAATACACACCTGAAAACCAGCCAAGTATACTACAGGATATGTGATTTAATACGTTAAATTTGACTTTTGTTAGATAAAACACAACAACCAACTGTAGAACAAACTAAAAGTTTACTGAGAAACGCATCACTCAGCCTTATGAACCAATTAAATATAAAGTATACAACTGTCACACACGGTCTGTCCTCACGAGATCCATTGGGAGGGAGGCTGTGCCCACTAAAACTTGGATCACTCAAATTGAATCGGTCTAAAACTAAACAATCTTGAGTCGCAATTGTAGTGGCGCCCCAAAATTACTCGGTGCCTTCCCAAACATAATTTTCTACGCACGCCTATGCTGTCACAATTATAAAATTTCAATTATAACGATCGTGACAACAACTTTGGCTAATAGTTTGAAGAAATATCACCAACTAAAACAGCGGCGTTGCAGCCAATGGTAGAATGAAAACTTTTATGAAAAAAATTGTATCTTTCATATCTTACAAATTTATGCTAAAATTGCATTTGGTTTCTAGCTCGCTTCGCACGTAAGGTTTCTTTAACCTTGGCCTATTGCACTTAAGCGTATATGCTTTCCCTTAGTTTTGGAACTGTAGCTGGCGCTGACCTATACCAATTAGTAGCGTCGCTGCAAAGAAGACGACAGCATTACTCTGAGAACAATATAATTAGCAGATTTTTGACACACTTGCAAAGCTTCGAAACATGGGTGCCGGCATGTATACCCAATAAGGTGCGGTTGAGCATTTTTACAGGTACAGGGACAAATGTTTGTGGCCCAGGGCCAATGTTACTTTTAGTGGGCGTAACAGAAGATTAAGCGTATTTCTAAGCCTAAGCCTAGGTCTAAGCAAAAAATGTAATCTATAATCTAAACCTACTCCTTTATTGACCCACCAGAAACCTGGACGCCCCTAAAAGTAACACGGGCCAACGTTAGTAATGATGGTACACTTGTAAATGCATCAACTTAGTTAAATTTGTCTCTACTCTACACCAATCGACGAATATTTCAATGGTGCCGATTCGTCAAAGGAATACGGAAAAATTGATAATTAGTCGTGCAATTGTAATGCAGGTTTGTGAATAGTAAACGTTGACATTAAGCAGTGTTTATGATAATGGTTTGGCGACTGCTTGTAATTTGAGAACATGAAACCGGAGTTGAAATAAAAAATCGCTGGGTGCAACACAGAAGAAGTAAAACACATTAATGGCATTTTTAAAGACTACGCAACTGCATAACGGCCATTGCTTTCAATTGAACCCATTCTCATTTTGAGTATACTGTGAACACTCATTAACTTTGAAGTGTGTTAGTTAACCTTATGAGAGGGGGAACTGATATTTATATGGCCTCTCTAGAGGGTACAACCCCCCTGTTGTTCGGTTACGGACTGTTATTTATTTTTAACCCGCCCTCTGCCACCTTGTGTCAGTTGGACCTAACACCCATCTCTTATGCCATTCTTTATTTTGGACAGGACTGACCTTCGGCAGCATTTTTGATGGTTGCCATGCCCGTAAGGTAATACTTAGGAATGTAATTTCATAACTTAAGTATGGTTTGAAGTTTAGAACTCAACTTTATTTGGTCCTGGAGTCGTTTATGCGCTACAATTAGGGATAATTGACATTTATGAACTCAATTAGGGTTTGCGGACTCTATCCGCTTACGGACACTTATTAGGGATACGGACTCCTATTGATTGGGACTCAATATGGGGACCCCTCCTCTTATTACCCCTCTTATTCGGATCACTACAGTATAATATATGGTTTATGATAAGTTTTACGCCTGACAAAAATTAAAACTTCTCTACGCAGAAGATTAGACAAAGTTTTAGATAAATATATAGCAGACATTTTAGGTGTTCCCACTATTTCAAAATGTGCCCTTTTGAGGTCAACAGTACAATCATATGTTTTGGGTTGCAATTCCTGCCGTGGAATATATATTTTATGGCAAGAAATGTAATATCCTAAGCCGGCATCTGCATTTGGCATGTAAATATTGCTCAACAAATTGAAGTTTCCTATGTATCAACGTGGTTCTTAGCTCGCGCGTAGCAAACAAACTCTAAACCCCAGAATCTGTTAACCAAAATATTGTACAGTTACAACAGAATTCACAAAATAAAATTGTGTCTGGTTTCTTGCTCGCTTCCCTCGAACACCATTTTGAACCCACACATTTTTTGAACCAACACATTTTTTCTATTGAAGTACATTAACGTTTAAAATATTTTCAAAATTTGCGCGTTCGCTTTGCTCGAGAATTGTTCAAAAATCAATATTTGTTTTGATTCGTAGTAATGTCGACCTGTCCAACTCACAATCCTGCCTACCAGACCTGGTTTTCACACTGGCTACGCTTTACAACAGGCTTTTTAAGAGATGAACTCCATATACAAGCTGTATTGAGATCATTTGGCTTAATCAAATCTAAAATGTTACTACTATAAAACACCCAATGTTAATGTCGGGAAATTGCTGATTTGCAATAGATAACACACAAGCAGTAAAATAGCTGAAAAAAGCTTTCTGTCATATAAAAATATCAGTGCTTTAAACAAAGACGTATGCAGTTTTAAACTTTATAATCTTCAGTGTTTGTTTTAAGGTATGACAGAGTATAAGTAGTATTTTGGCCTAAAAGTTAAAACACCTAAAGCGCGTTTTTGGGACACATTTTGAAGCAAACGGTGTGAACCAAAAATTAGGTTTACATTCTAAAATTTTTTGGCTAATTTATACTAAATCTTGCAAACATGCATGAGACAGTATAACAATCACAAACCAGCAGCTGTCACAACTTCTGGCACAATGAAACTGTAGCATTTCTCACATGAATATTTTCTGTTTATCTGAAATTTCAAACCAGAATTAAAGGCAGTTGCTATTAACATTTGAGGTACGGACACAGGTTACAACCAAAACTTTGAAACACTTTACACAAGAATTGGAAAACTACTATTTCTATGACAACCAGCGTTTTAATCAGTCGCTCAATGTTTATTAAGTATTATTATCGAAGTCCCAGAAACCAGTAAATTTTACTATTTTATAGAGTTTTACATTTAAGGACACCAATTGAAAGCTTTTTCGTTAACCGTTTCTCACATGAATATTTTCTATTTTATGTAAAAAATCTACTTTGATGCCAGGAAAAAATAGCAACCTCTCTTGCTCACAATATCCTCTGTGTGTGAAGTGGCTAAACTTTGTAATTTTGCTCAACATAAGCTCAAGTTCCGTTTTCATATAGTGGAGGATACAGACTGACTATTAATGATATTTCAAATCGTACTTGCGTACGAAACACCAAGTTTCTAAATAGATTGAAAAGCACTGAATTGATTCATAAACTATTTGCACCAGATTACCAATGAAAAATTGGAAAAACAGCAAAAAACGGTCTATAACTAATCGATAATATGGCCCACAAACATAAACGTTTTAGCGTTTGTTTGAAATTCAAGCAAAAATTATACACAAATAAAGCTAAACTGTAGGCAATTGCTATAATATAAAACGTATCTGTGCGTATGCCATAATCGCCTTGTTTGGCTTGAGAACGACACAAGGGCTGCTTTTCGCACAACAGAATTATTTTAAACCGAATGACGTAATAGGTACGTCATGTAAACGTAATTTTAGAATAATTTGAAATCAGAACGAAAATTTAGTTTACTTTCATAAGTTTGGGGTTAAAAATTATTCGCTGTTTAAACTGACACCTCAACTTAACGGCGTGACTAGTTACATTTTTGATGCCGAATAAATCGACTATTACAAAAAATATCTGGCTCTGTTCTTCATGATATAAACGACCGGTATAATTTTTGAAACATACACTTACATAGCTACCAGGTATATACAATCAATTCATAGATATATATTTATCCGTTTTTTGTAAGTAGAGTCGGATTCAAATGGGAATCGGGTACAATGCCGCATAAATTATGATAACGTGGTTGCCACACATTACAAAACAATTTATGATTCAACTGGTAAGGTTTGCTAATTTACAAATTTTTACTTTTGGGATAGAAAAATAGCATTCGGCTTCTAGTTTGCGTCGCTGGCGAATTTTTAGCGGTATATATTGGGCGTGCCCTTCGTCAAAATTATTTGCATCCTTTACTGTTTGCCAAAGATAAATTAATTTTTACTAGTACTTAGAATAAATACCGACATCCAATGTAGCTTTGCGTCAAAATACAAAGTCAAAAGTGGTGAGTCAAATTGACTCGCTTTGAAATAGGCTCTACAGGACTATACGAACTGACATACATTTGAAACCGACAGAGTCAAATTCGACTCACGAAGTCGCACGTTTGCCTCTGGCGGAGTCGGATTTGACTCAGTTTGTGTAGTCCCGTAGAGCCTATTTCGGAGACAGTCAAATTGACTCACCATTTTTTGCAGTGCATATTCCCGCTTCACCATGCTGTTGTAACTACAGTAATGAACGACAGTTCTACATTCAATATATGAGCTCGAATTTAAATAGAAATTTTAGTTGTCTCAAGCAAAATCATACAAAGTTTCACTCCTAAAAGTGTACCTTGTAATCATTCGTACGTCAACAATAAAATTGTTTTGTCATGAAAATGTAAAAAAATTACCTTTTTCATGAACGCAAAAATTCATTGTTTATAGACAACTTTTCCTTAGCACAAACCTATGCCTGAGGCCAAACCCTATGCAAGGAAGTAGATGCGCGGACAACTTTTCCTAAGCCTAAACCTAGGCCTAAAGCCTGTCCAGGAAGAAGTATACAATGAGGAGCAACACAAAACAAGTATAAAATTTTACCTCCACAACCCAACGTATCCTCAGCATCGTCATCATCATCTGCGCTGTGTCGTCTGCCTCCTGATCGTCTCCATCGATCACTGTTGCAATCTCGTTGCCGAAAACTGGACGATAAGCTTGATCCAGGCTTTTTGGTAAGTTTTCTTCGTGGCATTCTCGCAGTCAGTGTCCTCGCAAGTCGTTTCGTTCGGGTCAACAGTTGCCGTTGATGATGATGAGGCTCAATGCTTTGACGCGGTAAGTCGTGTGGAAACGCTGTCAAATGAATTGATGCAGTTGATCCAGTTGTGCTTCGACCGAACGGAACCGAACGCCGATGGGTCAAAGGTTCGTGGCTTAATCCAGGATAGAACAGATGGGATAAAGCCGGTTGAACAGAAAGCTGATTGGCTGTCGTCGTTGGAATTACTTGGAACGTTAACGCTTGAGACGAGTTAACAAGCATACTTAATGAATGCATAGTTAACGAAATAGTGTGTACTGAAGACTTATAGTTTATAGGTATGTTTATTTGCTGGTACAGCTAAAATGAGTAGGTTGCTAACCAATAAATGAAAAACCATTCATGTTGATAAATAACCAATAAAATTAGGCAATATCTCGGCAAGGTGCAGGGATAACCAATCAAAACTGCGCACAACTAAGGCACTGGAGGGTTAAAGGGTATGTATTCTATTCGAAATTACTATTGCAGCAAAAACATCCTTAGTAGGTATCAGAATAACAGTTGAGGTAAAATGAAATTTCGTTTACGATACTCTCAATAAATGAAATCGGTGTGGGACTAGACTAGAGTAAGCTTAGGCTTTAGACTATTTTTTCTGCTTGGCTTGGGCTTAGGCTTAGGTTTAGGAATATGCTCATTCCCATGGCTACACTTCTGACCATGAACCCCAAAGCTCATATGGAAAGGCAATAATAGCAGGAAGAGAACGTAGAAGTATTTAGATCTGGACAATTTTAGCAGGTATTTTTTACACATATTTTAGCTATAGCCAGGCATGAGCGGTCTTGGTCGCAGAATCGGTCTCGGGCCCATCAAGTCTCGGAATTTTGTTGATCTCGGTCTCTGTCTTGGTCTCGCTTTCTCTGAGGCACGGTGGTGTGCAAATCAAGACCAAACAGTTGAATAAAAGCGACAAACAATTTGTATTGCTGAGCTAGTTTGAGTTGAACAAAGGACGTAGCAATGTTTTGCTTGTATTTTGGACTAAATGTGTATACGTTAATAACGTAAAATAGGGTACTTTACTTGTCTCAGCACTGACTGTTTTAATAGAAGGCTCGAGTTCCACCGAAGTGATTATTTTACTTAGGGTTAGGCTAACGCTTCAACTTGAAATCGGGCGTGGAAAAGTAAACCAGCAAATAAATCGCACAGCACAAGCAAAATGAAAGCATTTTGCAGAGTTGGCCCATGTTACTTTTAGGACCGTCCCTGTTTGTTCAACATCTGTTATAATTGGAGTTGGTGATAATTTCGTGAAAGTTTTCAATCGTGGCGAAGGGATATAGAAAATAAAAAATAAAGTTCAGCGGCGATTTTTTCGTTTAACCGTACGAATTAAATGACAATTTTGAGCAGATAAAAGTATTCAAACTATTGCTCGAAAAATTATATTTTTATTTTCTGTAACGGTTAAAAATTTACCGAGGCCGAGACCAAAAGCGTCGGGCTCGGAATGTTGGGTCTCTTTCTCAGTCTCGATCATGCTTTTTTAACCAAGACCGCCAATCCCTGGCTATAGCTTGAAATGTCTTAATTACTAAGCTACCCGAAACTAAGGTTTTTTTAAATCATTTTCGGTTCACAAATATTATCAACGTCTAATGTTTATCTTTTCAAGTGGGATACAATATTCCACTTAAACGCAGTACCAGCAATGAATTGTGCGCTCATGAAAACCGATCTTAAACAAACATTACATATTGTTAAGTTTATCTTAATTCAGCGACACAACCCGCAAACCAATTGTCTACATGTACAAAGGAGTGGATTATGGCTTAGGTTACTTTGAAGGGCGTACCGTTTTGCTGCAAGACTCCAATGAGTAAAAGCTTAAGATTTAGACTAATCTTTGAAGTCTCGTATAGCCTATTTTGGAGAGAGTCAATTTGACAGACCATTTTTTGCAGTGTAAGTTTTAGGTTTGTTTACAGGTTCGCATCATGTCACAAATCCTATGTGGTAGCCAGGTATATTTCGATGTAGGTTTTGCAACTACATATATATTTGTGTAAATATCTCACCTTAAGCATGCTATTAAACTATTGCAAAGTTCACGAAAGTTTAATATTATGCAAGTTGCACAATGGGAGTTCTATGTTTGAATATTTAGGTTGGTGCCTATTGTATTCAAAGATTAAGAGAACTTATATTATGAAGATAAATAAATTTAGCCGCGGTTTGTCTCTTTGACATAACCATCAGCGTAGCGGCAGTAGCTACGAACGCTGAACGTTTAAGCTGCTGCAACCAAATTTTTTACACTGTTGACTGTCGAGCATATACTGGTGCAATTACTACTTTTTCTACTGGCGTGCCGGCCGACGACTAACGAAACGTTTAAAAATTCAAACATTTTATAATGGTATATGCTGTTTAGGCTCTGTCCTTCAACAAGAAACAACCTCGTTGTGAAATAAACGTTAAACTAAGAACAAGTTCAGTGGTATCGCATAAGCTGTGACTGGAAACTGTTCACCGCATTGCTTCTAAATATTTGCATTTTACCACAAGATTTATGCAAATTATCGCCGATTACTCTCCCTTCATGCAATTCATGCGTCGAAACGTTTAATGATCAAAATATTGGCCTGTGTTACGCTGAGGGCCGTCCCGCTGTCCCGGGACAACAACAAGCAAGAATGCAGCATAGGCCAACAAGCGATCAAAACGCGCCTGCTCACGCACGAATTTATACACATAAACAGGAGCTTAGCCAGTGGGGTTTCAGCTATCAACTGCCCCCTTGGGGATTCTAATTCTTTTACTATATACTGGAACAGCTGAAATTTCTAATAAAGTTTATAAACATAAACTGTGTTTTTTCGCTTTTAGTGTCCGAATCGCTTAATGCGGGGGCTTGAAGGCGGCAACACCAATCCTGTTTAGGGTCCCTTGAAATCGTAGCGGTTTAGAAGCGCGGTAGCATTGTAAGGTTATTTATATGCAATAACCAAAATGGTTGCCAGAGGAGCTTCAGGTGTCAACTCGACCCGTTTGGGCTCATAAATTTAGTTATAATATTATGTCCGAACTTCGTTTACGTTGAACCTAACTATAAAATTTTTACTTTTCAAAATCCGCCTTGGTAGGTGAGAAAGTGTGAAATAATTTAATTCGATTACACCTTCTATATTCCCTTTATTATTGGTAAAAAATATTTATCTATATATTCTAGTGAAAGATTTCACTATACTTTTGTAAAAGGCAATAGCACACATATGATCTGAAGCGATTTATCTCACCACGCACGCTGTCCACAATACAACTGCAACAAAAATAGTTTCACCTAGTGATTCAATCTTAACATCGACCATAATGATTACGACAGGCACCATTTCAAATTTCAGCTTAAAGTTTTAGCATCGATATTTAAATATGATTAAAAATATTATATTAATAATGTCACAATGTTTTTAACTTTTTCTGTCGTAAGCAATTGTGACCGGCCGACCGGTTCCTGACCAGTGCACAACAGTAGGCCTTCTAGCAATATTTTTGCCCTTCAACGCCTGACTTATGCAAGCGATATCGCGCGTGGCGTGATACAATAGTTATTCGGAATTTAACTCTCAGAGTCCCAGGAGATTTTCAATGTAGGTGTTTAGTGTCTTTTTATTATCCGTCGAGTAAAAATACCACGCTGCCTAAACAGAACAAATGGAAACTGAGCGGTTTAAAGGTCTTTTAAGTTTGGAACGTATGCTATTGCGAACCTTATTGCGTATATGTCATTTCTGCAGTCTTGTGCTGACTGCACCCTCATTAGGGTTTACTGCCATTCCATCTCCTCGCTCTTGTCACAGGTACTCTTTCCTACATGAATATTTTCGATTTCTTCATCTATTATACATAGTTTCAAGCTAGGATGCGAACCCTAGTCTCTCGATCTGGTGGCATTTACGATGACCACTGAGCTATATAGGAGCTTGAGGGTCGAGCTCTCTGAAGATACTGCACAGCTTGACATGTTGCTCCTAGTATATACTCTATGTGATAAGAGGTTAATTATTCCGTTAATACCACAGAAGATTCCATTTGCATCCACGAATCAGAATAAGTTTGCGCTATAGAAATTATTTTCGGATCTAGGAAGGGGAAAGCGAAATGAATGTATCTCTGAAATTTTGGAATATCATATGATGTTCGCTTACATGTCCCACAGTATCACGTGAAATACCGTCCCTTGTACACAATGATATATTTTACAGCAGTGGTTCCCATGCCGTTTTGCTCAAAAACATGGGCAAAAATTTTTGTTCCGCCTTCCCGACCTGTTTCACATTTTCGTTAATCTGTTGAAATATGAGAAAATATTGAATAGTTATAATACTTCGCTTCGAAGTGAAAACCTGCCACAGCCAAAGATTCATACTAATCAGTATACCCTTAAGGCGATTTTAAGTTGCAGATTTCCCTATATATTTAGTAGAATTAGAACTATACTAGTACTACCATACTTTATCTTAATACACAGAAGTATTTTAAAATAGTTTACAATGCATGCCTATCAAAACATCACCACAAGCAAAATACTAATAAATATACAGCATAATGTAGCCAGACGCAAGAAAACTATCTGATGTTTAAGACAGAAATCTGTCATTGTTTCAACGGCACAGACATAACCAACGCGTAGCTGTCTCATAGATTTTGTATAATTTCGAACCTGTTGCGAAAAGTTGGCGAGGGGGGTTATCCCCTTTTAGAGAAATTATGCCCTCTCTTCTAGAAAAATTTAAGCAATACGGTTTAAAATAGTATACCCATTAGCATTAATGTTTTTAACTACTTAAAATTTTAGATACGATATTAATACGTTGCGTATCAAAATCATAGTCCTCTATTGCTGTAAATTCAAGTAAGTTGATTTTAACTCAAAATGAGTTGAATCCAATCAGATGTAGCTTTGGCCTTTCAAAACTCAGAATTCTGAATTGATTTAACTCATTCTGAGTAAATAAATTAGCTCACCCGGAATTAAATCAGCTCATAGCGACTTAATATTTACTGTTAACACAAAAATATCTAATTCTTTCTCTGAGTTGATTAACACAACTCATTGGCATTTACTGTGTAATCAAAAATAAGCTAAATGTAATATCAAAAGCATTGTGTATTACACGCTTTAACACATTTCTGATTTAGGTGACGAATAATTTATCACATGCGATCTAAAATAGACCTCAAAATTTGCACGGAACCGTCAAACTCAACTACCTGTAATAACCATTTAGGGTACATTTAACATAGTTGGCTGGATGTTAGCATAGCTTTCGCACTGCCACAACAAAATACTATCATACTAGGATTTGACCTGTACCAATGAGAAAGGGTAGCTACAGTATTAGCTTTGTAAACATCTGTTACTAGGTTTGTCAGGTTTGCTAAAAACAATCATAGTCTTATTTTTTTAAATCCTAATTCTGGCAAAAGTTAACGAGTAAGAAACTTACAATGCTCGAGCACGCCGGTAGTCAGCTAACGTCGCAAAGGGGGTGGGGGGCTATAAAATTTTCACGTCAGTACAAGGGTGTCAGAGATTTACAAACGAGGTCCAAAGTATTCTATGACTGCCAAACGTTTTCTGGGGCTGAGCCTTCCGGAACCCAATCTGGCTAGGGGTTCACACTCGAACAATCTTATTTTAATGTACTTTTATCCAGTCGGCGGTGAAAGTAAAGACTTTGTGACCATGTGAAAAATACTCAATACAATCGCTATAAATGGAAGTTGTTATATTTTGTACTTGTGCAAGCGGATGTTATTTTTAAACCAGTAACAGAGCATTAAAATTATACCTAAGTCTAAGCCTAAACAAAAAATGTAGTTTAGAATTAAAGCCCATTGCTTTACTGACCTCCTAGGAACCGGGCCGGCCCCAAAAGTAACATGGGCTCATGTGCAAATAAAAAAATACTCCAGCATGTCAACGTTGAGCATTCTAAATTAACGCAATTAAATATACAAGAATTGAACGATCTAAAATGCTACTGATGCTGAGCATGTATCATGCAACGAGCATCGGATAAGCTAAATTAGAAAACTCCGGCTATAAAATGCTATTTTTGTTGCACTCAGCTAAATTGAAATTTTACGAACGCCCCCATCGAAGTACAGGAAGCCGCATAAAGTTTTCGGGCCATGTAAAGGTTTAGAACCCTATCACAGCTAGTATAGCTTTCCCGCTAAGGCCATAAAGTATAAAGTTCTTTAAACTTACTCTATTGCAGAACCGCAGAAAACTGGTACGCCTCTTTCACCATAACATGTGCCGCGACATTCATACTGTATTGACCCGAATATTAAGAGGGGGGTAATAAGAGGGGTGCCCATTTTGGGTCCGAATCTATAAGAGTCCGTATCCCTAATAAGAGTCCGTAAGCGGATAGAGTTCCTAAACCCTAATTAGAGTCCATAAATGTCAATTAACCCTAATTGTAGCACAAATATGACTCCAGGACCAAATAATTTGAGTTCAAAACTTTAAAGCGTACTTAAATTTTGAAAGTACATTCCTAAGTATAACCATTTATTATCGCTCAAACTATTGAAACGAGACAAATATACGTTTAATTCAACGGATAGTTGCAGCACCGGATACATATCAGTAACGAAGGACGGCGGAGCGTGGGTTAAAAATAAAACAGTCCGTAACCGAATAATAAGGGGGAGGGGTACCCTCTGGAGAGGCCAAATAAATATCAGCCCCCCTCTTATTCGGGTCAATACAGTAGCAATACATAGAGATACTATAAATTTTTGGTTTTATTTAAGAAAGTTTATATACAGAAATGTTTCAATCATTCGCCGCATGCCGCAACCCCTACATTTTTGGGCAAAACCAATTTAGCCAGAACCAGAAGCACTTGCAAAATGTACGGTAATTTGATCGCAATTTTGCATCAAGGAGATTTGCTTAAAAACCAAGACAAAATAAAACCAGCAAATACGCAAACACATTTGGTGTACAACATCCTAACGCTATACAAAAACTCGCCTAAAATAATCACGAACCAGACACGAGAAAAGCAGTATAAACTAGTACTGCCTCACAAACAGTGGCGGATTCAGAAATTTTTGAAAAGGGACAGCCTTGTGATATGTGATAGTAGCAAAATCTAACGAACGATGCAATCGAGAAGTCAAACGACATTTTAGTACTAACGCTTAATAAAAAATCTTGCCTTTGAGTTCTATTAAGGGTCTATTATGCCGCGGTGGGCCCCCTTCTTGGAACAGCCAATGGCTTCAAACAGATAACTAGCCCATGTTGAAGATATCGTTTTAAATGCGTGTGTTGAAACTTGGTACTATACTGACTGCGTCATAGACGACACAAATTAGATTAAGCAAACGCTAAGGGAAAAGTTTGGCGTCTACTGCAATATTGAGATGGTTTAAGAATCAAGGTGATGCTGTACACCATACGGGTTTACTTCTAAAAGTTGTTTTATCATTTGCTTTAAGTTCATTAAATAATGTCACTCTGAAACCGATGCAGTATTAAAGCAAAACCGCTAAACAACGTTGTTTTATTTGCGGTCGTCAGGCACGTGATTTACTGTTTTCGGTGACTTGTCTTAGACACGAAGACACGAAGCTAAGAAAAAAATTTAATTATCACAATATGTATGGTGTGACAAAATTTTAAATCTGAATGTATAAAGTTTCTGCAAGCTTCAAAAGTAATTACCGTCAGGACCAGAGCAGCCCAGCTACCCGCCGTAACTTCTATTCGAAGGGTTCCCTCATGAAAGACGGGCACTTATATCCTAACAAGATTTTAAACAAAAAATTGGAAAAATATTTTGATCATCGCACGAGGTTTCCACCCAAGAATTTTGGCGACCCACCCTAGCGCCGCTACGGCACTGATTATTGTTCGCTCTAGTTTAGTTTGAATAAAATAAAAAAATTATTCGTAGCATAGATGATATTCTTTAAAACTACCAGTATATGTCACTGCATAGATATGTTTCTTTTCGAACGACCTCTCTGTGATATGTTTGAGAGCTTTTTGAGTAACTTGCGTGACTACTGTATTATTTAGTTATTATTTAGCATTAAGATAGTAAAGACAATAAAATATTAACCTGTTTGGGTTACTTATTTGTTATCTTGTATCTATATGTTAAAATACCAAAACTGGCTAATTTTACTAACGATGTCATACGGTAATTCCGGGGCTTCGCAGTTTTACACTCGCCCGTTTATGGTCACATTTTACGTTAACTAACCATCACGGTATTCTGTTTCGGGCCAATGTTAGTTTCAAAGCCGTAACAGTAAGTTAATAAGTGTATTCTTTAGCCTAAGCCTAAGCGTTGCGCAAAAGGGTATTCCTATAGCCTAAGCATAAGCAAAAATGTAGTCTAGAATGTGTTGTCATACTGTTTTACAGACCCACCACAAATCGGGACGGCCCTAAAAGTAACATGGGTCCTGTTTCGTATACGCTGCCCATGGGATAAATCTTGGGCGACCCACCACAAACCGGGAAGGCCCTAAAAGTAACATGGGTCCTGTTTCGTATACGCTACCCACAGGGTAAATCTTGGGTCCATATTCTCAAATGTAGGAACACTGAATATCGTCAGTTTCCGATTGGTTTCAACCTGACGAAGGTTGCTATCTATTTAGTATCTCAAAATTGGTACAAAAGTAGTGCAAATCAAATGCGCAAAATGGACTGAATTTCAAGTCTCTCCATTCATTGGTTTAAAAGTTTCGAAACTTAACACCGAACGGTGTTTGGTGCTATACGCTTTTGATCATGCGGACCACCGTATAGCCTGCTGGACACTTGACGGTTTAGCATATCAAATTCAAGAGTTCTGGCGTATCTCATAGGGTGCAACCGGAATTCCGGTTCCGGTAAGGGAACTCGGTATTCTCCATTATCCGGTTCTGGTGATAAATCGGGTATTTTTTCGTCGGAATTTTCCGATATTTTCGGTATGGTAAATTTATCTCGGCCTAAAATACAAGAAAAATTGGCATTTCTTCTGACTTATTTTTCTAAAATTGTTTGAGCGTGTATTGTTAAAATTTTCAATTTGACCCATAGTCCATAATTTATCATATGTTTCCACCTACTGCATTTGTTTTAAGATTTGGCATTCTAAATCTTGTGTTTACAGCATTAAAAGCGATAAAGTAGCGTTAAAAATGAATTTTTCGGTAACAAGTATTTTTTATTTTCCGGCTCCGGTTCCGGTTCCGGAATATTTTTAACTTTTCGGCTTCGGAATTTTATAATTCCGGTTGCACCATGCACGAAAGAGAATTTGTCAAAAAATTTCAGACTATTTTACAAATTAGTATATAAAATTAGATTTGTCTTTTCTCTGACTTCGCTCATATGGGGTTTTTTCCACCATTATATTATGCGCCCGCGCGCATGTGAACCAACCAGTTTTTATCAGCTGCATCGCAGCAGAATGTCATTCATTTAAAAAGATTAACCGGCTATATTCGGATCGACTCCCATGCTTAGATGAAGTTTTCCGTGATTTTTTCTAATTCGATCGAGCTTAGAAAGCGAAATTTCATGCTTCGCAGAATTAAGAGTGCTGGTAGATGGTAACCTTTAGAGAGAAAATATTGACTACGTATGTTAATGCAATACAACTTTGTTTCTTTGAAAAACAGAAATGCAACATAAAAAAGTAACTGTTTGACAGTCACATTGATTTTCGAATACTAGACTGTGTCTTTGTTAAACAATAAAAATAAATAACAACGTTCTCCGAACTCAAATTTGGTTCCAGTTCACAAACAATAGAGTTACTGGCTTTTTGTTCGTTTGGCTTGCGATATTTCTTTCATCTGGTAGCTATAACGAACGATCTGACCTAAAAATTAGGCTGTGTTAAAGAAAGTTAGAAAAGTTAATTTCGGAGCAAACTCAGGTGGTTGAAGGATTGTTTAACTACGAAACTTAAAAATTTCAATTTATCACTGCTAAAACGCCCATGCTTCAGTTTCCGGAGACGGCACGGGCAACCTAAACGCATGGCACAGTACACTGCTCTGCAGCAGTCACCTGACAGACAAGCGCAAACAAAATTACGTAGTAGACGAAGCTTGTGAACGCAACTCCGTCACAAACAAACAGCTGGCTTTGTACAATGACGATGAAGCCAACAATTAGCGACATTTTTAAATACTCAAACAATCCTACATCAAAAAGCTACTATTTGTGCTGTAACATTGCGGATTGGAGGCCAATGTAAAGAACAAGGACGGGACAGTATTATACGCATATTCCTAAGCCTAAGCTTAAGCCTAAGCGTAAGAATGAGTTTATTCCTAAGCCTAATCCGAAGCCTTGGCCTAAGCGTAAGAATGAGCATATTCATAAGCCTAAGCCTAAGCGTAAGAATGAGCATATTCATAAGCCTAAGCCTTAGCGTAAGAATGAGCATATTCATAAGCCTAAGCCTAAGCCTAAGCCAAGTGAAAAAAATTTGTCTAAAGCTTAAGCTTACTCTATGGCGGTCTCACAGAAAAACGTTTCGTCTTTGATGTTTAGATGGGCCTAGAAGATAATGGTTATAACTTAAGCTAGCAAGAAATTTCATAACTGCGGACCTCCGTACGATTGTAACATTTGCTGATGTTTCTTTCACGTTCTTAGTCAGTGACGCCACGATTGTCTGGTCAATAAATACTGCTGCATAAAGGCAGTGCCAAGGTCGAGTGAGGTAGTGGTTAAAATAAAAATTTTTTACTGGGCTTTTACAAAGTTTTTCAGTTGGTATTATAACACAAGAAACCCAGTCGAAATTTTTATTTATGAAATTAATTTCTGTTAGTTCCTAGCTTAGGCCAAAGTAAAGAACAGGGGCGGAACAGTATTATAAGCGTATTCCTTAGCCTAAGCTTAAGCCAAGCAAAAAACAGTCTAAAGCTTAAGCTTACTCAATTCTAGTCCCGCAGAAAAACGTTCCGCCCCGGAACTTTACATGGGCCGGAACTTATTCAGTGTCTTGCAAGCTAAATTTTCGCATACACCTCCGAATCAAAATTAGAAAATAAAACTGTTCATGCTTCAACTGATTCTGGTTTAAAACGTCTCCAACAGGCATTGTACACAACTTATTACAGCTGAGTAGCGACGGTAAGCGTGCTCCAGCCAAAATCTAATGGTTCGAATTCTAGCTTGAAATTGGACATCAGGTGAAATACGAAATAATGGGGAAGGGGTTAACAGAAAAAAGCACGTAAGACGCGATCGTATCAGATTAAACGTAATATAATGCCATATTTATGACGAAAAGTATAAAATTATGTGCTTTAATATACCTATATGTCATTTGAAAATTAATTGAACTGAACATCACCTGCTTTCAATTTCTCACACGCAATTTTTTAACATAAAACCGTAAGCTTACAGGTATAGAGCATGTGTTATGCAGAGTTCAGTGGTGCAGCCATTATTTCATTCGGGCCCGTAGCCAACGGGGGCAGCCAGAGGGCTCAGCGTCCGTGGAACAATTTTGGCCACCCCGACAAATTTTCAACTTTATACTTGTAAGTCAACGCAAACCCTTGTATGCCCCTCATGAAAAGTTTTTAACCCCTCCTAACAAGGTAAGCTGGGGCTAGGGGTCAGATTTTATCACTAGGAGGGTATTATTTCTTGTAAAAGAATTTTGAAGGCGAACAAACCAGGTTTTTTTGCATCTATGGATCCAAAACCATGTAAAGCATATTCAATGTGCTTTTTTCATTGTCTCAAGAAATTTCCGACGAAGCCTATATCCCTTTTATCCTTCGGTTTGTATATGCGTCAGGTTTAAAGTTTAAAATAGATTTGGTTAAATATTACTGATCGAAACACTGTTTTATACTACTAGAAACCGACCTTTCAGTGTTAACACAGCAGGTAGAATTCAGGAAAAAATAAGCCATTGAATTATCGGCAATGTTACTTTAAGGGGCGGAACAGTAGATTAAGCGTATTCCTAAGCCTAAGCCTAAGCCTAAGCGTTGCAAAAACGTGTTCCTAAGCCTAAGCCTAAGCCTAAACGTTGCAAAAATGTGTTTCTAAGCATAAGCTTAAGCCTAAACCTAACCAAAAAATGTAATCTAGAATCTAAACCTACTTTTTTATAGACCCGCCAGCAACCGGGACGCCCCTTAAAGTAACATGGGCCGAAACATGGGCCGAATTATCTGTAAAACTGTTTTCTAAAACAAGTCAAGTCTTATCGACAGGGAAGGAAACTCACGCTGAAATACGTAATACTGCAAGTTATGTAACCTTTTTTGAGTAGAATATCAAATAAAAGATATATTATTGTCAAGCTGTTGTTATTTTGTGTAGAACTAAAATGCGCCTCAGGGTGTCATTCGGTATACGGATATTGGTTTCGCTGTTGAACCAAAAAAAGTTTTCGCCAACTTGACATTCTGGTTTACCTTTTACGTTTTTATAAATTGAAGTGAATTCGTGTTTAATTCACCATCAAAAAATTACTGATGCATTAAATATACCGCGCGCAGGCGGCACACACAGCACGAAAAATTGCTCAAGGTTTTTAAGTTGCGATTCATGTATAGATCAGGAGTCGACCACGTTTTTTTCTCAGGACCGCAAATAGAGTACTGTTAAGCTTTAGACTAATTTTTTGCTTAGACTTTGATATGTTGAAGCCGAAAGTCGATTTTTGGCTGGAGCCGGAACCAGAGACACGTCTTCGGTGGTATTCTGACATCTACATATATCAAACTTGGCTCACCCGAATACGGCCAATAAGTGCAAAAGATGACAAACTTTGAAGCTCTCCATTTCACCGGTTTGAAGTTTATAAGACCTGGCGTCAACTGTTTATAAACATTTAAAAATATGACCAATGAAATTCTCAGTTGAGTGCTTTGTTACACCCGATCGCTATGAATGAACCAGATATATCGAGAGCGAAACCTTTAGTTTTTATAAAAACCAGAATGTTTTGAAAATGAGCTTACAAAAGGCAACATAACGTTGGTTCACCGCAGCCGGTGTCTAGAAAGTCCATACAGTGATTTGAACGTATACGTCATAATAAATATATACATACAGTTCTATAATTAAATTTTCAACCTTTATACAATCGTGTATGCTGAAATTGAATTGCTTCAGTTTGTAGATCTTTATTTGTCAGGCGCAAGTAATACCGTTCTAATTCCAATATTTAGGCAAAGGTGTGTGTGTTAAAATTGTTGGCATTAATATTCGTTCTAGTAAAACAACTACACTATTTGGTATTTATTATTACACAATTGATAAAATTGTGCCTGTGGCATATTACAAATTTTGCAAACCCATAAAGGGTACAGACGAAACCCACAAAAATCGTTTAAATTCAAACACAAAACTTTAGGTTATCTGTGCTTTGAGGGGTTGTCAGCGACACCCCTGTATGCTTCTTGGTGTGGCGACAAGAGACTCCGGATATCCCCGTTCTCGTACGCGTAAGAACTTATTATACATGAAACATCAACCGCAATTAGCACGAATGACGTGCGTCTAGCACTGAAAATCAGCGTGTTAATAAAACATTACTAAAACAAGGTTTACTATTTTAGCTATAATCGTTGGCCGATACAACGGGACACTCTGGCGTTGGTCACACAATAGAGATCAAAGCAAACGTTTAGCGCTCTGATTTATATAGTACCAAGTGTTTGAAATAGGTTAATTGTGTGTTAAATCTGTAACCGATGACACCCTTTAAAATGGGGTAGGCTATGATCAAAACACAACAAGTGCTGGTACACTTTGTGACAAGCGAAACTATGCGAGTTGCATACGCTCGTCTCGAATCGCTATCTACTCCTGCTTAATCCAATAACGCAATCAGCTGGCTCAGATCCTATTTAACGTACCCTAGCTCCACCATACACTGGTTAATCCTTGAAGTAAAAATTGAAATTTTTGTATGTTTTCCAACTCCTGTGACAACCATCAAACTTAAGCAGTATGGGGCAACAGATCAAAAAATTTATCGCTACGCTTCGACGAAAAGTCTTTGATCAGTGTTAAATTCACCTTTGCCTAAACCTGATTTCACTTTTCACAAGCCCATGTAAATTTTATGCGCCTGCCAGCTAGTCCGGTGCAAAACCTGAGCATAAAGCTTTAAACCAAATCTAAGCGTAAGCATAAACTTAAAATACTAATTCTAACGTATATCCTAAACCTAAAGCTGAGCTTAAGCCTTGGCGTATTGCCTTTAGATCCTCCTGGCCCGTACATTTACCATGAGCCGCATCACACAGGTTGGACGCTTTATTTTATACAGTACATTGAGAAAGAAATCCTCAACGCCCGTTTTGTATACATATATCCAACTGATGGTCCCAAGAGAAATTGCAACCAGACGTATGCCAGAATTATAGTGAAATATTTTAGAAGCCAATAAAAAAGGTAAATTGAACACCGTCTTATATATGCATTGTATCCTTACAAAATCACAATCAGTGATGTATAATAGAAAGGTTAATTGAAAAATAAGCTGGTGTCTGTGACGCTAAACTGAATCTGATTTCAGTAGCGCATCCAGCAATTTTTCGATGAAGCCTTCGCAATAGGACGGCGAAAAAAATATCGCTGGCGTAGTGCAAAGGAAGCCTAAAGCGAATTTTTGGTGCTACGATAAGAAAATAAGCTGGTGACATTACTACTTTTTCATGAAAAATCAAACTTTATTGGGGGGCTATTGGGTTACCGCCATGTCTTCTGAATACTCCTTAGGTTTGTTATCACCCGCTGATGTGTATTTAAGGCGTATCCACCTGATATTAGTTTTACCGGTCACCGGAGCTGCATAGTAAACTTTTTTACTGGAACCTGTTGTTAACCAGATAAAGGATCTAAATTTATGCACTGTTGGTTTGGCAGAATCAGCTTATATTGGAATCAGGGTTGTTGGCCGGACAAAAATTACCAGAAAAAATATTTTTTTTCCATTTTTTTCCGAGGGGGGTGGAAAAAAGTGGAAAAATATTAAACGATTCTTAAACATAATTTGCAGCTAAATATGATATAATAAACGTTTTTAGACGACATGTAACTAATTTTCATGCAACACATTTACAGTGACCATGCGTATATGTCCACCAGAACACATTATATGTCCGAAAAGCGCAAAAATTGCAGCATATAAATATATAAATAAATTTCAGAATTGAAACTTTGCCTCGAGATTCAATTTAAAACTACATATGCAACTTGTTCGGTTTACTCACCAGGTTTCGTCGAACGTAGGGGCCAAAGCTAGGGTGCTCAAAATTGGATGTTTGCTTTTACCGTATGATTTAACTCAAAAATACGCCTAGCTTCAACCTCGCTTTACTCTCGAGGTTGCAGCAATTGAAAGGCTTCGATGTCAGAAAATACACAAAAGTATCTTGGGATTTAATATGTACTTACAAAACAAGTGTGACTTGTTTACCTCGCTCCACTCATGAGTTTCTGATGTTCTCATGACCTCTTCCGGTTATTCCATGCCAAAACTTAAATTTTTACAAAATTCGTATTTTAAGGTCCCATATTCCTCCACTGGACTCAAAATCTCTTTGTCGAAAAATTATACAAATTCTACACAATTTGACACAGGTTGCGGAGCTAAGACGATTATTGTGAAATGTTTCACAATTAGACATCTGCCTAACGAGTCTCAGTGATATATAATTTGTACAACTTATAGAAAAAAAATTGGGTTCCAGGGGTCTGAACTTGTGGCCTTAAAAATCAAATTTTTCAAAAATTCAGATTTGGGCATGGAATGATCAGCGGATGTCATCGGAAGCTAAAATATGCAAAAACTTGCAAATTGCAAGGCTTTTTGCGCAAAGGAAGGCTAAGGGTGGGCTAACCGATCACTCGGACAAAGAATAATTTTTTTAATAATTTTTTCCATTTTTTCCACTTTTTCCAGAAAAAAATAGAAAAAATTCATTTTTCCGGTCATATTTTTTCGGAAAAAAACAACTCTGATATTGGAATCATGCAAAAACATGTTTGCTGATTTATAATTAATTGTTGGCTGATATTCATTTTATATCACATCAGAGTCCATGTTTTTCGTCTTTGGCAATTCGACGCAATAAAATATCCAGTATTTTCAAATGCACGAAAGAAGATTTAGACAAATTTGCTTAGCCTTAGGCTTAGGCTTAGGCTTATGTAAAAGCTTATCCTTACGCTTAGGTTTAAGCTTAGGCTTAGTCTTGCTACTGTTTCGCCCCTTTCTATACGTTGACCCGACTTTTCAACAAACTGGTTACGTTCAGGTCTGGTACCTTTGTGTCTTATTTAAAAAGGTATTACAATACTTGCAAAATGTTGTTTGTAATAATATGGTTATATACTGTGTCTTCTGAAATTTTTATTTGAAATGGTGAATTAAAACATTTTTAGCAAGAAATTTTTCTTTCAAATACTGAAGTAAATCGGTTAAAAAGAATTAGCTACATGTTCGTCGACATTCACATTGCCATACACGCTGCAAAAACGCACAAAACTGGAATTGCACATTTGTAACAAAAATGTAAAACGAACAATCAAACAAGGGCGATTCGTCCAGCGGATAGTGACTATCATCGACCCCCACTATTCAGATGAACAAGTTTTAATATTTAGTTTGACACATACCCTCTTCTAAATTTGACATCAGAACTTCTTTGCCTGATTTTAGGACAACTTTATTAGCCTCGTCAGCAGGGTGCAACCGGAGGTGACAAATACCGGAGCCGGAGGTTAACAAAACTTGCCGGAGTCGTAGCCGGAGCTAAAACCGGAGTTCAGGCGAAATTAAGTAGTTAAACTGATGTTTAATTTGTTAATTTTAGCAAATATCTATAATCGGTGTTTTGGTTTTGCGCATATTCTTTTACGAAATCTCAGCAATTTTTTCCTCAAAATTGTTCCATAAATAAAAACGAACCGCCCCAAACAGATAAATTTTGTACATCTATGCAAAATCTCACTAGCGAAATTGCCGGAACCTCCGGCCAAAATTCTACCGGAGCCGAAGGTCGATTTTCAACCGGTGCCGAAGCCGGAGGCAAAACTCCGGTTGTACCCTGCTCGTCAGCATAAACAAACAGTTTCACCTTTCGTTAATTTCTGTGATTATCAATTTAGATAATTAGCAACACTGTAAATTCCAATGAGTTGATTAATCAACTGAGCTGTTGAATTGATTCCCGCTCTGAAATCAGTTGATTTCGAGTAAGTCGAATAATTATATCAGAGTGAGCTTTATTGACTCAGAATTCTGAGTTCTGAAAGTCATAACTAATACTGACTGATTCAACTCATTCTGAATTAAAATCAACTCACTGGGATTTACAGTGAAGTTTGCAATTTTATGTATTATTTTCTTTCAGATAAACTGTATTTATTAGTGAAAATATTATAAATTGAACCTTTTTTAAGCAAACGCTGGCTGCGTGCAGGAATAACGGAAAAACCTGGTTCTGTGTTTCACAGAAATGTTCATAAATCGCAACAAACTCTAACAGAGCGTTACGTTTGAAGTTAAAAGGTTTAACGTTATTGTCTTTTTTACTGTGCACGCACTGAAACATAGTAAAATTTTGGCTAATTCACTCTGAGTTATAGTAACATCACACAATACTAAAAACGTTTTATGTGTTGTGTTTTAGTGAATTTTGAGCAATTGCCTAAGTTATATTATAAAAAGGGGTCAATAGTTGTTGAGAGCGAGTAAAACATTAGTTTTTGATAGTAAATGAGCTGAGGTGATAAAATCACAGTGTCGAAGTATCCAGGTTTCAGTATGGTTGCATTCAGCTTGTCAGACTGACTAAGTTTTACTCTCTGTGATCGCAATTTGGCAAATAAGCTGTTCTAATCAATTCTGTAACGAATGTTTCGTGAGATGCATATTGTCGTAGCTACGTCACCAATTTAGACATATCGCTAATATATAATTAACCACAGGCACCAATAGCCACGATGGCTAGGAACCGTAACGAGACAACACTGTAATATTCAGTGAGTTGATTTTAACTCAGTATGTCTTGAATTTACTCAGAAGTCTGAGCTCCGAATTAGGTGTTTTAGAACTCAGAATTCTGAATTAATTGAACTCATTCTGAGTTAATTAATCATATAATCCAGAATTTATTCAGCTCAGAGTGATTTAATTTTAACTGTTATTAACTCAGCAATAACCAGAAATAATTGTCTCTGTGAGTCGGTTAATAAACTCACCGGAATTTACAGTGAACGTATGAGTGGTTAATTTATTGGCAAAACAAAAGGTTTCTGAAAACCAAAACGTAGTAATCAATCCATCAGAAATACTTACTTCATTAAAAATACGCTGCAAACTATTGACCGATCACTGCTCGATATAAAATTCTGCTGTTTTATGAAGTGTTCCGCACAAAAAATGACCAATCACATCACTGTATAATTTTACAACCAATCAAGAGTCATTGCTGAACTGGTTAGACGCACTAGCAATTGATGCCGCGTCCAATCATATTAGCTCTATGGCTAAATTAGTGTAGTGGCTATGACATAATTACTTCATAAATTACTTAAGCATCAAAAGTAATTGATTATTGTATTTTATAATGCATTACAAAAACCATTAAAAATGACCACAGATTTAACCAATGAACAGCTTGGCTCGTCTGTCAGAACTGTATTCTGTATTCGACGCCACATCGATTCGCTTATTGCTCGTTATAGTCGAACTCTTGTTGAGCATCCAGTATGGTTCATAGTTATTCCATTGTTAGCATGCTTAATTGCTGGTTCTGGTATGCGTATTTCACAACAAGCATCGTCAGATGCGTACGAGTTGCATATGCCAATTTCAAGCCAAAGTCTCTACGAGCGACAACTTATCAAGCAGACGTGGCCCCTCAACGCCGAATGGTTCAATTTTGGTCAGCGGTTTGCTGCCCGACAGTACACATCTGTCTTTATTCAGCATCGCAGTTTAAGTTTACGAAAATTAAAACAAAAATCGCCAAATTTGGCGAGTGTAAATTTGTTGAACGCGTCTCGCTTAAACGATATACGCCAAATTGACCGTGTCATCAAATCAGTACGAGTCGCTGGGAAAAGCGATCGTGAAATTGGGATCGGATCCGGCGCAAGCCGTCCCGACTATAAGTTTCGCGACTTATGTTTACGCTACGAACGCCGTTGTGGCTTGCGTAACAAACATGTTACGTTACTTGAAAGTATGCTCAATAATCAGCACAACGATAATTATGCGCCAGAGTTTACATTTCCTCGCATTACAAATTTAAAACGTGCCGTCAAATCATTGATTGGAGACCTTGTAGGCGGTGTTGTTTTAAGCTCAGATTTAACTCAAACTGCCGCAGATTTCGCTAATCTTAAAATATTGTCGTTTAACGCAAGTGAACAGTGGCAACAGTCTTCGAACGAAATTTTAACCATACAAAGCGTTGCGTTGTTGTACTTTCTACGCGATGATAGTCGCCGACTGACAGCAGCGTCTAAAGTTTGGTCTGAATATATGGCTGATAATGTACAAGCAGAACTCGATAAACACAATTTTACTGAATACAAGGCGGTTGCATCGCACGCTGATTCACTTTTGCAAGGAATGCGAGAAACACAAAATAAGCTAACAGCACGATTTGTTACCGCATACGCTGCTTTGTCACTTTTTGCAGTTGTTGCTGCGATTCGGATCGATCGAAACAATCGGTTCCAACTTTGGTTGCCGAACGTTTCACAGAGCAAAATTGGAATTGCATCGGTTGGCATTATGGCGACACAATTTGGCATACTGACCACGATGGGAATGTTGCTTTACGCTGGATTTTTGGTCAACGCAATCGTTAAACTGATGCCATTTTTGATTTCAGGTGCCGAGTTAAAATTTTACAGTTTTTTGGGCAAATATGTTTGTTGGATTTGGCTAAAAATACGTGGTCATTTTTAGCAAATACCATGGCCGGCATAAGGATAGTAGGAGTCGCCCAAACATGTCCGAGGAGCCCCCAATAAATGTTTCGCAGCTCTATAATTTAGTTTGCTTGATGGGACTCCAAGGGTCGCCCCCGAACTGAAGTGTTTGGGGGGGGGGTGTTTCCGCCGGCCCTGGCGCGTGCAAATTATAATTTAAAATTACTGGATCAAGTTTTGATGTTCAAATTAAACACGTTACTATCAGCATATAACGGGATTCTGTAACGCAAGCTTACATCAGTTTAAACTTTACACCAGGGCCTACCGGCTGTCCGCTAAACGGTTCAAAATAGTAGTTGGATTTGCAGTATAACGTAGCAACAAAGGCTATGGAAATAAGCTTGGCTGGGATATGCATGTAGGGTAAAAGAACGTATGCCAAACGACAGTGTGACATCAGTAAATAATACATTTTGCTACCTAAATATTTAGAAAAATGATTAGAAAATTCAAGCGTGTAGTTTCACTCTCTTGCTCGTATATGCAACGTCCATGGTATCCAGCAGTATCTAGCGTTCGGTTTAGTCCTTGTACGCTTTCTCCACATTCATGTCTCAGGCCTAGCCATAGATTTAAGTGGACGTTTAGGTTAAAGCTTCAGGTGTAGGGTGAAGCATAGGCAAAGCGTTTTGTAAATTTTAGGAAAAAAGCTCAAAAATATATAAGAAACGCTAATTTTATTGGTTTTACAGCAATTGGTATTGATGATACATTTATTCTTCTCAACGCGTGGCATATGACATCACAACAACTTCCCATCAAACAGCGAGTGCAGCAAGCGTTATGTTCGTCCGCGTCTTCGATTACAGTAACATCGCTCACCAGCTTCGCAAGTTTTTCAGTGAGTCTACTCTCACCAATTCAAACTGTTCGACTGTTTTGTTCCTTTGCCGCAATTGGAATCATGTTTACTTACTTATTTCAAGTTTCCATTTTACCTGCAGCCCTGCTACTGTCAGAAACGAACGATACTCGCAAAGTGCTGTACTGGAAAGACTTTGTATTGACAGAAGGTAAATTTAGCACGATGCCACATGTAGCGGTTTCAAGGGCGGATTCAGGGATGGGATGGAGGGATGTATCCCCAACCGGCTGCCGAATGTAATTTTTTTCTGGGTTAAAACCAATGTAAAGCTATGTAAGGTCAGTTAAGGTGATTTTTGAAAATACGGGAAAAAGAACAAAACACCTCTTCGTCCTAACCAAGATATCATAGGCTAGAAATTTATGCAACATCAGCTGTAATGAGTGCATTGTATACATACACATATATATGTACATATATATGGCAATACTTAACATTTTTCACTTGTGCATGTCCCCACCTAGAATTTCTGGATCCGCCACTGAGTGGTTTGAAAATGTGTTGTGGTGCGAACACAGAGTTTAGAGATGATTTGTAGTTTAGTGCGTCTTTCACAACAAAATGTCACGAAGTCCCTCCCACGCAAAATGTCGTACAATTCTACAGCGAGCTTTCCAAATTTTTCCTTATGTAACTGAAGGGCAGGATATTCTGTTTCAACTTGTGTCAAGTGACAGTTAACGTTTCATTTTTATAGTACACTTAACTTTTGTTAAAAGTTTAGGCCCATGTAAAGATCAGGGGCGGAACGTTTTCTGTAAGACTGCAATAGAACAAGCTTAAGCTTTATCCTAATTTTTTCCTTGGCTTAGGCTCAGGTTTTAGGTTTAAGCTTAGGAATACGCTCATTTTTACGCTTAGGCTTAGGCTTAGGCTTAGGAATATGCTTATAATACTGTTCCGTCACTGTTCTTTACATTGGCCAAAGTTTACAAGGAGCAGCATAGGTAAAATATAACTTGCTTACTCAGCTATAGAAGCCGTTCTGTTACACGACAAAACTCTTCATTGTTTGTATTGTACTTTTGTGCTGCGGGCACTCGGAAGTAGATTCGTACTGTCATTGCAACTTGTATATACTCCATTTTTATGCTGCAAAAAATAATTAAAATCCCAAATTTGCGCCTCGTTAATATATATTTTGTGATTTTTAAAATTTTCACTACTCATAATTCATCGCTATATTAATAACACTTTTAAAACTGCTCTCCGGTGTTGGCAAATACCACATGTCAAAGTTAGCATTAAAAGACTGAAACTAAAAAAAGAACAGTAAATTATTAAATTCATATTATAGGTTGCAAGCAATCGATACAAAACCTAATGAAACCGGAACATGGTACAGCTGTGAAAAATGCAGAACAAAATTGTCTACACTTTTATGCGAAACCTATCGCTAAATATTTGGTATACAATACATGTGTTAAAGTTTCTGCAGTTGCAATATTATTCGTTTACTTGGCAGCTGGTATTTATGGAATTGCAACAATTCAAAGCGGCCTCGAAGGTGCTGCATTAGTGCCTGAAAAGCATCACTATCAAGAGTTCTATTATGTTTTTCGTGATTACTATTTGCCAAAAGGGCAAACATTTCAACTGACAGTGAGCAACCCGCCAGATTTAATGTATTCATCAGCACGGCAAGAAATTGAAAAAATGATACAACAATTTGAAGCGAGTAAATATTCGTATGGTTCGGATGGAACACAATTTTTCTTACGAAACTTTGACGACTTTGTAAAGCGAAACAAAGTTGCAAACGACGAGAGCAAATGGTGGACACTACTGCACGGCTGGATGAGTATTTGGACTGAGCGACGGCAATTTGGCAATGTAAGAAAACCTGCAGTCAGCAATGCACCCAACCGAGACCTCACAACCGAAAGCCACCATTGCAAATTGTCAAAATTACGGAATTTTTGAGCAAAAACAATATATTCCATATAAATATTGTGCCATAAAATTCAATTCGATCAACTTTGTTTAATAGAAGGTCCAGTAAGCAGTTAGCAAATTACGTTTTAACTAAAACTGAAACCTGACCAGGTCGAAAGCCGCTTATTTAGCTAAAAATAGACGGTTAATTTTTATTAATTTTTTTTAGTTTCCAGTTACTTGTCCCAGTTCAATTTTCGGTCTGGTTTAGCGTGTAAAAGTATGCAAAAAATACTATGATAGTGAGCAACAAAACATATTTTGCAACTGATCGGTTTTTTTTCATTAATATTCGTATTTCAGGATGTCAGATGGCGCCGAGTATATGACGAAGAAGCCGATGCGTGCAAATGTGAGCGTAAAATTTTCGCGTTTCGTTTACACATTACACTGCGCAACATTCATTCGTTCGAAGATCGCGTTAATGCTGTCAGTGAATTTCGAACGATGGCAAAACGTTATTCACAGTTCAACGTTAGTACGTATCATCCACAATGGGAAATTGTTGATACACAAGATTCATTATTGCCAAATACTGCACTATGCATCGGTGTTGCAATTGTCGCAATGATCGTAATCAGTTTAACGTTTTTTGAAAACGTTCAGTGTGCAATGTTAATTTGTTTAGCGATTATTTCAATCGACGCCGGCGTTATTGGCTACTGTTCGTTGTCTGATATTAAACTTGACTCAATTTCAATGATCACATTCACAATGTCAGTTGGATTTTCAGTTGATTACAGTGCTCATATTGTTTATGCGTACTGCAAGTCGCCTACTACGTCTACAAGCACACAACGAGCAACAGTTGCACTCGAAACGTTAAGTATTCCAGTACTTCAAGGAGCATGCTCAACCATTGTTGGCATGTTACCATTAGTTTTCATTTCAAGTTATATGGTACGAGTATTTTATATGACCGTATTTACTGTGGTTGGATTTGGCCTTCTCCATGCGTGTTTGTTTTTGCCGACATTTTTGTCGGCAGAAGACAATATTCGTGAATTGGGTTTACGATGCTTTTTGCGTTTTAAACAACGAATGTTGAAATGAAACATTGAGAGAAGACGACTGATTTCAATCCATCCAAAATACAACTCGATGTCTGTCTTCGATTCCTGTTCGGTAGTCCAACTTTTCCAATTTTTATCTACGTTCCGTTGTTCAACGAGCTTGTTTGTGATCTTGAGCTAGTTTTCGAAGTCTTCAACTCTGTGATTTTTTTGAAAAAAAGAATACCAGAAACAAAATTTCTTCAACATTATACAGACTATTGTTAAAATGACCGCTGTTACTTGGCGGGACGTAACGGTAGAATAAGCATATTCGTAAGCCTAAACCTACCCTTAAGTACGCCTTTTAGCCTCAACGTCATTTCAATTGTGTAATTTTGCTTTACCATCGGTTCCCGTTCCGGCAAAATTTGTCGATCTCTAACTAAAATGGGATTTGTAAAATATTATGTATATATATGCAATACTTCTAAATCAGCTTTGGCAGAAAGGTGTTCTCGCTGCTAAATTGCGATTGCGCTAAGGCTGAATTTTCTTTACCTAAATTTGGCTGGGAAAACTATTGCTTTAAGTTGTTGAATTTTACAACTGATTGGCCGAATTACTGATTTGTTTATTAACTTAGAATAGTTCCTGTGAGCAATTATCTTATTTGCAAAAAACCTGGTAAATATTTTGGAAAAATTCAAACGCTTTACAAAGACGAAATTTAACTGTGATGCATCGTACAGGTTATACTGCGCTCGGCTCGCTACTGTCAAATAATGTTCATGTTTCAGGGTGTAACCGAACATTCGTTTCCGGTAAAAATCGGTAGAAATTATGTTATTTTTACGTTCAAAACTGCTTATAAATCACGTATATATCTTGCAATTTTTGCTACATATATGCTGCAGTTGTTGGAAATGAAATAAGAAAAACGAAATTTATCAAAAATTCTAAAAAAATTTTGATGCATCCGCCATATTTTCCTTGAAATTATTGCGAGACTGCTGAATTTATGCACGCCTGAATTATGTTGGCAGAAAAATAAAACATTTTTAAAACTTTTATATTTCAATGTGAATTTTATGCACGCCTCAATTGTGTTCGCAGAAAAACAAAACATTTTTGAAACTTTCATACTTCAATATGCGTTTTCAGTTTCCGTTTCCGTTATTTTGGTGACTGTCCATTTCCGTATGCCCGGATTTGGAACTTGTCATAATGTAATCTAGAACACGGACCTTAAAAATTTTTAAGATGGGGAATTTTAGCATTAACAGTTGACTCAGATTTTGCGTTTAATATATCTTTTAGCCGCAAAGTTAGTCTTGCGAAGATTGGGGCCCACCGGCCGATTACTATAGGGCATCAACGATGGCGTCAAAAAATTTTACAGGTTCCGTTTGTACATTTGCGCAAGCAAACGCCAGTCGCCCTGAATGTGGTAAAGGACCAGTACCGGCAACCCTCATATGATATATGTACGTATGACTATTTATATAACATAGAAAACATGTATATAAGCATATGCGTTTGGCTGGACATTCGATGTATTGAAACTGGATACGATTCCTTAATCGAGACCCTGATTCTTAACAATCTTTGAGTTGAAGAAATTTTTGACCAAAAAATTTCAGTTTTACAATGAAAATCCCGGTGAACCACGCCTAATTGCACGTATACAAGTACAAACAAATCCCCATTACAAACATATACATTACATTGCAACTGAAATATTTATTATCCAAAAAAGTGTGTTTGACCCTCTGTAAACCTTGCTTTAAATCTGCTGAAGTGGTGCAACATCTCAATTGAGGGCTGATCCAGGGCAGTTCAATTTTGACCGCTGTCGAAGAGTGGGATATCGACCTCCGCTATACCCACTAGCGGATCCAGAGGGGTTGGCGTACTCCCACTACCAGAAATTTTTTGTGATAAAATGGTAAGGTCTCATCACCTTGTGAGAAGTTCGTCCAAAAAAGACAACGTCCCTAATTTTTCCCTGAAAAAATTTTTGTGATAAAATGATAAGGACTTTACCTTACAATTTTCCCCATCAGAAAATGTTTTGCAAAAATATAAGGTCCCTAATTTTGCCTGAAACTTTTTTGTGATGAAATGATAAGGTTTACACCTTACAATTCTTGTGTTTCATAACATTTGTCATCTCGCACACCCGTCAGAAATTCCTGGAACCACCGCTGGCTATACGATACCCACGTAAATAAGAATTTTAACACGTGGGTATACCTATGACCGTCCTTTTAATGCCCGCCCTTGAAGTAAACCAGTATTTTAGAGATTCGCACTTTAATGAACTTCTTTCTGCGTTAGAGCTTCATTAATATTACACAGGAAAGTTTACTAGACAGAAACAGCATAATTTTAAACCCAACTAAATAAAGCACCGAACATCGAAAAGCAACTGACCAGAAGTAAAACAGATAATAGCGTATGTTTGTGCACCTTAAAAACTTAATAGTTTGACTGTTTGACACAGCATCATTAAAATTTATAGCGATTGAATAATTTATCTGACAACAAACATATCCAAATATTTATAATCCGGAAGAAATTAAGCTTTATAAAAAAGCCGATGCCAATTTCTAAAATTGCGAATGCGAAATACAGTTGACTTTCGGAAACACTGACATCAAATTGTGAACTATTAAAAGCTCATATAAATTTCCAATTTTTTGGTTCAATTTCGAACTAACCTAGTTCAATGCACCGGATATCCAGGACCGGCAAAAAATCGACATCCGGATCCGGCTCCGGTATTTTAACTTGCCGGATATTTTTTAAACTTCAAAAAACTTAGACCATTCTGCCTCCGGCTCAAGCAGAAAATCGGCATCCGGCTCCGGTAGAATTTTTGCCGGAGGTTCCGGCAATTTCGGTAGTAAATTTTTGCATAATTTTCCTAAATTTATCTGTTTAGCGCGTTTCGATTTACTTTTGTCACAATTTTCATGAAATAATTGCCGAAATTTGGCAGAAAATTATCTTTAAACCAAACAACTTAACAACATGTTGCAGATATTGGCTATAATTAACTTATTAACCATCATTTTTACTATTTAATTTCGTCTCGCTTCCGGCTCTGGCTCCGGCAAGTTTCGTTGACCTCCGGCTCCGGTATTTTTAGCTCCGGTTGCACTCTGATGCGAACTACCACCGAACTGATTGGCTTTACTTTTACATATTTTTTCTGTCACATATGTATCGTAGATGTTTGCATATGACCGTGTACGTTCATAATCTTTGTCGGGTTACAATTATGCTTGAAACCCAGATATTGATGACGAGTGTTATTCTAGGGGCGTAACAAAATATATATCTCTCAACATATTCCAATTATATATTCCTAAAGCTAATCTAAACTTCAACGTAAAAATGGGTCTATAAAACAAAGCCTAAACCTAAGCAAAAACAATACCGTTAATCCTAGCCAGGAACAGGCGAGGACCGGTGATGAAAAGTCTCGGTCTCGGTCAACATTTGATCATCATCGAAAAAACATCAAAACTTTCAAAGTAAATTAATTTCTAATAGGTTTTTGAAGTTCTATGTGGTTTTAAAGTTTTTTGTGTTTTTTTAGAATATCTGCTCTTAATTATTGTATAACTACGAAAATTCATAAATTCACAGCGAAATCTTATTCACCAGGCATAACTTGCTTCAACAATATTAACTTCTGCTTGTCACAGGTTCACCAGCATTTGCTCAATCCTCGACTTACGCAACGCTACAAAAACATAGAATCGTGGAATCGTAGTTAGTGTTTAAAAACACATTGACAAGAGATGTTAAACTTTGTCACGTAAACACTTTGGGTACCTTAAGCCACCGCATGAAAAATTTACGCCCTAAAACTTTCGGGGCGCTGAATTCAGGCTTCAACGTTAAACAAATAATTTTCATCATCGCCACTGTCGTATAATGGAACGTCGGAAACTGGTCCTGCATTTTGCATGCGATTCAAAAACGCATAAAGTTTCTCGCAGATTAATTTATTTAACAGCTTCTTCTCAGTTTTATTTTTCAATTTATTCAAGATATACACATAAATGTCAAACCCATTATGTTTAATATTGCGGAAGTCTACGTCCCATTTAGAACTGTACAAGAAGTAATCTTGTGATGATCTATGACGGGCTGAAAACTGGCACAGGACGTCAGCGGGACATCTTGTACTGTCAGATTTGTTGCTATGGTGATAATTGTATAACTCTAACAGAAGTGGAAGACGAAAATGTGGCTGAGACCAGGTGATTGATATGAACACTCCGTTTGGTGTCAGAATATCGTAAATTTTTGAAACAACGACACCGATTTCATCGCGTAACGATTTGTTTGGGTTCCAAGGATCATGCTCGTCAACCAGAAGGACGTCTAGAGTTCCTTTTTCGATAACAACATCAAACGATTCACTAGGAAAGTGCAGCCGCCTAAAATTACCATAATTCCGTATTCGTAGCATTTAACACTGTAGTATATATGTCAGGATGCAACCGGAATTACAATTTACCGGAACCGAAATTTGAAAAAATTAACGGATCCGGAAAGTGAAGAATGTATATATGTCACCGAAAAATTCATTTGAATTTTTTTTGCTGTATTATTGGTGAAATAACGTCAGTTGAAGATAGGTATTGACTCCTTATCCACTGAAGCGAAATCTACATTCTATAATCTATTTTCGGTGATTGTCAATGTCTATATTAGTGATGTCTGAAATTAAATTTTCTATTTCGGATATCCGACACTCCAGCACTTGTTTTAACTTGTTGCTCTATGGGAAGTACCCTGACTCACAAGCTGATTGATATGAGTGTAAAACATACAACTCTAAAATAGTTCTTTATAATGCAAAAGCTTCAATAGTGCTAGGTATTCGGTTTACAAGATTGCTACCAACTAACAAATACTTTCGTTGGCCACCTGAAATTAAGTTGATTTGGTTTGTCTCCGATCCTACAGCTCGAATCGCTGACAAAGTCCGTTTGCACTGTTTTTGTGTATAAGAAGAAAGTCGCTTAGCGTGGGGGGTTTGAATGCAAAAGTTATGAGCTCATGGGTTCTGTCATGGGAAATTCAAATGTGCCCTTTACAGATTGCCGAGTTTGCAAGCTACCCTTTTACTAATTAGCATCATACTCAGTTAGGCTTGGCGTCCTATTAAATCAAGAGCGATCAGCATTTAAAATGACGCCCAGCATGCAATCTCGCGACGCGACTTGGTATATGTATATAAGCAAATTTTGTTTCTCGCAAAGGTAATGTATTTAGTATTTGACGGTGCGTATTCGATGCAATTTTTCCACTGGCCTAATTTTGAGATAATTTAAAAATACGAAGTCATTATTCAGATATATATCAAGCTATACTGAATTATTCAATTTTGGCATACTTTAAGAAATCACAATTTAAATCATCACGGAACTTGCAGGAATGTGGTTCAGTATTTTAACTCAGGTTTGACTGCAGAATTTGTTCTCGTCAGCTCCAGCTACTTCGACGGTGAAAAAATGAAAACTGTTCAAAAAAATGTTACACAATAGCATGTCGGATATCCGGACACACGTTTCATTTCGGATACATATCCGGATATCCGGTGCCCATATATAGTCTATATATACTACACTAAAACATATATTTCATTTCTATCGTCTCTAATTGAACCACGTGGCTTTAAAAAAGCTTCTTAAAAATTAGATAATTTTAAAAAACGATAAAAATTTAATATGTCGGAAATTTTAATTCCCGTAATACTTTACCGGAACCGCAAAAAAGTCTAATGTTCCGCATTTCAGGATAGCTTTACTCCTCGGTAGCGCAGAAGTATATCAGCGCTTCTAAAAAATTCAGATGTGAATAAAAATTGAACTAATAATTCGGGCAACAATATAAAACCCAGCCATATCTTTTACTGTAAAAACTCTATTTTTAAACGACTTATTATTTAGTCTCAAACACAAAACACTGATTCAATATCCCAAATACACTTCTTTGCCAAAATACGTAGGCCATCAATCACAATAGACGATATGAATGAAGTAACTACTAGAATACGTTTAACCAAACTAATTACCAGGGGTGTATACAAGGGCAGGGCATAGTAAGTAATTTATCACCTGTCGAAATTTCCGCGGAAATAAGCGAAAAAGCACATTTAGGACAAAACGCTTTAGAGATTCACCGTCTAAATCCAACAAATGACAAAAGTTTCTTTCCCATACTTATCCTTTCGAACAAAAATCCTTACTTCGCCGCGCCGCTCCGGCCAATTACCTAATGTCCTGGCAGACGAATGTCAATTCTGGATACGCTTCGCCCCATTCAGCTTTCAGTTTCTTGATTAAAGTTGCCGAATAATCTAAGCATGTTGATCGTTTATAGCCATTTTCATACATTTCACACGCAAATCGACTATTGCCACAACCTAAATGAAGCATTGCAGGCTGAAGTTGTTTGAAATCAGCTGAACCAAACTGGCTGGTTTGATTTCGTTGCCAGTTCGAAATGATTTCGTTAATAACGTCGCGATACGTAGACGAATAGCTACCGAACCATTCATAGTCCATTAATTTTGATGTTGAATTCGAATTTTTGTCCTCCAATTTAGAATATCGAGCGTCCCAGTATGACTGATGCTTAAATTGAGAGTTCATGTGGCATTCATTAAATATGATTTTCAACCTGAAACAAACACAAAGAAGAGGGTCCAAGTTAAATCATAGGGACATGCTTAGTTTTGCCTCAGCCTAAAACTACGTATAAATATAGGCCTTCTTATCCTAAGACTAAGCAAAGCATACGCTTCCAACACTAAGTATTTTCACCCCCTGGTGTAGCAGGCCCCTATGATTAACATTGACTAAGAAAATAAGTAAAACTGTTTTTGCAACGGTGCCCGTTTGCATCAGCTGAAACTGTAAGCAGTATAAAAAGCTCATATATACCAGTCGTAGTAGAATACTTATATACTTTTTAATCAGTCCAGTTTTCTATAACTATTATTAATTAGTATTTGGAGGTTTATAAACAATTTATTCAGACTCCTCGCAACCAAAAACACTTTATATACGGATATCAGTTTTTGCCGGATATTACACCGGAACCGGATATCCGGTCGTAGCCTGGTACTATCACAATCATCCAGTAACGAATATATTCAGTGCTTATTGCGACCAATAAACTATTAATAATGCATTCCCAACTACAGAAACGTATATTATGTTTGCCTGACACATGTCACTAACAATTGTAGGCTTTCTCGTAACATGACGCAAGTCCTGACGCATTTTTAACCCGCACCTATTTCTCTTAAGTGTTTCGATTCAAGAAGTGAAACTTCTGACTATTGATTCTTGATAAACAATCCATTTTTCGTTAAGGACCATATGAGATATAGTAGGTACTTGTCCCGAAAAACACACCAGCTCTCTTACTCGTACTCACGCTTGCTGATAACAAAAAACACGAAACTCATGTGCAAAAGTATGCACTATACATATTTTGTTAAAAATATGTAAAAACTAAACAGGAATGTTTAGCGTTAAGCTATAAGCTTACGCAGGACACACACACAAGATATTACCCTTAACATCGGGCACGCCATGCTAAATTTCGCATTTATAGTTAGGAATGCTTTAGTTTCCTGGTCTTTAATTGGTTATTTTTGGACTACATACTCATACGTGTTTGCACCACTACTTGTAAAATTTTCGTTTACAATTAATTGCAGAACCAGCAAGACAATTTACGAAACCAGAGCTTGGCCAGAACTTCAGCTCGGGAGAAAAATAACCAATTTTTTCACTTCTAGGATGCATAAGGCTATATTGTCTGGTACAGTGCTTTCTTTGGCGTTTCTTCATAAATTTCGGTATGGGATTTATCCCGTCTATCTGTCGTCTCGTATACGCCCCATGTTACAGACTTGTCAAATTGCAGCTGTTGTGCCATGCGTAACATTGTTGTGTCGTGTTGCACGAAGCGCAATTCAAACCACCGTTTGGATAAATCGAAATTACGCTTAAATTACGATTCTCGTGGGACTACACTTGGTACCGACAAACTATGGTAACAGTCACCGCATTTCATAGAGCCCACGCATGATAAATCCATTTTAATATATACAATCACGCCGGTGTTTATCACAGTTATTTATTGTTGATTACCAGTGCCGGAGCGGGCAGGGACGGATGCTCCCACCAAATTCCAGGGCGGAGGCCCCCAAATTCGCGAGCGTAAAGCGAGCGAAAAGCCAGACGCATTTTAAAACTTAAGCGGTTTTTGTTTCAACCGGTTATGGTGGGGCCCCTTTAGGGGTGGGCCCTCCTCTAAATGGGGGTATGGGGCGTGGCTGCTCCGGTCCTGTTCATTACATTTACTGAAGTATCGAAGTTATATCTTTGACCGGGTCCGGAAATTTAACAACGAACCCAAATTTGTTTTAACCGCTCATCAGAATGTTGATATAGAGCGATCCGTAAATTAAACTTAAAATTAAAATTTAACTGCACAGTTGGGTCTGTCGTAAGGGATTTGAACAATTGCATTTTAGTGGCCGTGTTTAGGTGTGTGTTTGCACTATCACATCTTTATTGATTTCTGTTTATTTTTCCACGCTTCGACAGAATAAACAAACTTGTGTCACGGCCGATACTTGTCTTTAGTTCATTATATTCGCAGACAGAATAAGGATTCGTCAATTTTGGCTACAAAAATGAATTATCTGCTTTTGCATGCTGGCAAAATTGAAAATGCTATATGATAAAAGTGAACGCAGTACAATAATAGCAATGTAACACGGAATCCACGATTTGACCGAATCCGAATACATTGCTGACGTGCCAAATTTAAATCTGAACTTTGCAATTGTGCAAATTTCCGATATATATTAATAATTTGTTTGAATACCAAGGCAACGCAAGCCCTAAACATTTAATTGTTGTTATATCTCGTGCCCGACCTCAGTTTTGAAATTTGTTACCTGAGAAAAAACGTTAATTTATATAAAAAGTTATTTTAAAAAAATTTACTATATAAAAAGTAAGCATATATTGTCGAACATTGCAGGATTTGATTTTTTCACAACAAAATACGATTCTGAATCGTCAATTTTTGCAAAATTCAAACTCAAAATTATTAATAAAAATTTGCAAAAAATTACATGCATGCGTAAAATCCTAAAGGCGAGTACGCCCGTACCGGAAGTTGAACAGTGCCTTTTTAGCATTAAACATCGACAAAAAATTTTCCTCTTGAATATGGTGAGAGGATTTCAGATCCCTTGATCCCTTTAAGACCCCATCCTGCATGCCCTTGCCGAAATATCCTTCATGCCCAACCAAGCTAACTGAACAAAAACATGCATAAACCCTGCTACACTAAGAAAGATACGATCATTCTCTAAAAGCAACTAAAATACAACAAACACTAACATTAATAAACGACAACACTTTAACCCCTTTTCAAGCTAACACATAGATGAAAATAGTGCGGTTTGTAAGATAAATCATAGCGCAATCCTTGGAACAGTCTTTAGCATTATTGTATTCATAGAGATTGCTACGCAAGGGCCTCTGTATTTTCAATTTGATTTTTACTTTGCTTAAATTATAATTAAGAACTTATGTGTTTGGGTATGTTTTATTATTTACTGATAACACAGCACAGAAGCGTCACTGAGCAAACCATAGTACTGTTGAACTTGTAGTCTTATAACAATAAATTAGTTCCAATTTGTCGTGTTAAAACTCAAAATGAACCTAACATAATCTAGTCGTTAGAAAAATACATGCCTAGGCACCGTGTTTCGCTTACTACATATAGTTTTTCTACGCACTGAAACAAAACTACAACAAACAAGTACTCATTAGCTTCGGCTAAGCCAAAAACTTACTTTTGCTTCCAGTAAAATTTTCCCAAAAGATACAAGTAAATTCGGTAGTGAGATTTAACGCCTAATTATAAAAATTGTGTCATCCACTGAGTTCATTTGAAATTTCAATGCAACTTCAAAAGTTTAAAATGCCAAAATTTCACAATAACGAAACTTAATCACTACCTTTTGACAATGCTTCTGATGAATTATTGTTAAATTAAACATCATCATTATTATAACGACTTCGTTTGTTTCACGTCCGGCTCCGGTAACAGTATACTTCCGGTAATACCTGTTTCAATACGTCATTTTTTAAAAATAATGCGACCAACATTTAAGTTCCTCGGTGAAATTAAGAACAATTCTGAAACAGTAACAAACGCTATATTAAAAAATCTCGTTAAAAAACCGATGTTTTAATTAAGGGTACTAAAAAGCCAAAATATATTACAAATTTAATATGGTACCACGTTATCTTAGCATCGCGATTGAAATGACGCAGATCTTTGTAATAATATTTATCTCCATGATCATGATGGCTGAATCAACGCAAGGTAATCGTACTTAACATACTTGGCAGAGGCAACCGAAGTCCTGCCTCAGGCTGTAGCAAAAAATCGACCCTCAGCTCCGGTAGAATTATTACTAGAGATTCTGGTAAATACGATAGCAAGTGTACACGAATGTTATTCGATAACGGACTATTATATATCTTTAATTCACCGCTTTATGCAGGCTGTCTGAGTGGCTAATACATATTTGAGCCGTCTAAGCCATTCTGTTTTAGTCTCTTTTATGGACTCCAATTAGGAGTCATAGACTCTACCTACTAACAAACTCTATTTAACGATATGCATATATTCAGGCGGTTACCTTGGCACAAACGAACCAATCACAGTTGAGCAAAGGAAGACCGTCAGAATTCAAAAAGAATGCATGAAACAATGTATTCGACCGTACACAAAAGCGCTAAGCAAGCCGACAATGAATGAACGTTGCGTTGGATTTTTACAATACAAAAAGTGTGTCAACGATTGCCCAAATGGAGACGTCATGTGGGATTATTTATCAAAATGGGATCCAGAAAATATCAACAAATTCAAATCAATCTGCGACAATTTATCTGAAGACTTCAATCAAAGTTGGCAAAACGCGTAACAATCATAATGAATTATATATCAGGCAACCAGGATGCGACCGGATATTAATTTCCCAAATACCGGAACCGGAGCCGAATATTGAATTTTTACCGGAACCGGATATTAACCGCACATAACATGAAAATATGAGCACTGTTAAAAGTATAAATCGTTAGGTTAGATTTTTTATTTTATTTCAATAAGTGAAAACTAAACAGTTTTTTACTTGCTTTGAAAGATAATCGCAGCAAGATGTTAAAATGTTCACTTGTCAAAAGTAGCTTTGTGATATTCGGGACCGCAACCTTAAATATCCGGTACCAAGTACGATTACACCAAATACCGGAACCGGACACGGATAATGGATCTTGTCGGATATTAAACCCGAACCGGATATACAGGCCCACTCTGCAGGCAACATATTAAAAAGACAGTCAATACGTAAATTCAATCAGAAGCCAGAAAATGAACATCCATCTCATTAAATCGTAGGCTGGTTTCGATAGATAACATAAAAAAATCAAAACAATTTAACAATTTCAGTTTTAGTATCATTTCGCCACATAAAAGCTATATACGCTTATAGTAGGGCTACTTATATATAGATACGAAGGACAGGCGTGTGGCCTCATGCGACGGTGCGGGGCGGATTTGACCGCTCCATGAGGTAGGTCGGCAAATACGGTGCAAAAATCACAAGATGAATTGTTCTCGCTTTTGAAATTATTACAAAAGAAAAGCTGAAAACTATTTCCGGCAGACTGACTACCAAAAATTTCTCTCCGTTCACTGAATTTATCTTGTCCACTAGTCCGCCACTAGCTAATTCAACTTAAAACTGTACTGAATAAGTTAAGTCAGGGAACAACCGGAGGTCTGCCTTCGGCTCCGGCTCCGCCAGAAAATGGGCCTCCGGCTCCGATAGAATTTTTGCGGGAAATTCCGACAATTTCGGTAGTATACTTTTGCATAATGTTGCAAAATTTATCTGTTTAGTGCGTTTCGTTTTACTTTTGCTCCAATTTTCAGAAAAGAATTTTTGAAATTTCGCAGAAAATTATCGTAAAACCAAACGACGTAACAACATATTGCCGATATTGGCTACAATTAACTAATTAACCATCATTTTTACTGCCTATTTCGCCTCACCTCCGGCTCCAGCTCGGGCAAGTTTCGTTGACCTCCGGCTCCGGCTCCGATATTTTTCACCTGCGGTTGCACCCTGGTAAAAGTCATGTGAAGATAAAATAACTGCATAGAAATACAGAAATAAACATAAAACCATTTGGGCGGCCGCAATCCGCCTCATTTTGATCCGTGCTTATATAATACGGAATCACTGCATCCATGAAAACTTCATTTCACTAGATTTGGATTGTAATTCTGGATTCTAGAGGCAAAAAGATTTTGTGCTCGCAACATTCGTTTGGAAATACTTTTGCTCGAGTTAATAGCCACCCGAATTTAAACCGCAGTTGTGCCCCTAAATATATACTGGATAACATCATTAAGTGAAAACAAATATGATGAAATTGTGTCGATACGAATATATATTTACATTTAAATTTTTTTCAAACCGTCAAAGTCCGGTGTCAAAAAATGATAAGGTTCTATTGGCACAATCTGCATGACCTATAGGCACACTTTGGAACTACATATTCAAATACATACAGATACTCATTTTCATTTTATAATGAAATAAACAATGCGAACAAAGAGCGTCAATGCGACAAGTGCTAAAATACAGGCTTATAATTGTTTCAAATCACTCACACTACAAGTTGCTTTAAAGTGCAAAAAAACAGTAATTTCATTGTCGATTTGTCTTTGTAACTCACTAAAGGTATACAGTGTAATATTAAAAATGGTTAATCCTTACTCTCATGAATATCTTCTGCTAATCAAAACACAAATATTGTAAAGAAAATTTTTGTCTTTAAAAATTTGAAACCAATCAGAAGACCAAAAACCAAATTAACTGTTCTGAACTTTCAGGCTCGTAGCAACTAGAGGCAGTTCAGAAATTTCAGAACGAGCATGCGAGGATTCTACGTATGTTTTTTGTAACCGAAGTTAATAAAACTTTACTTATAGCATGCAAATTTTTGAATGTGGCCTACTGGTCTACATGGCCAAAGGTCGTTAAATGCAATACATCGCAGCCTTAGCAAAACCACACATACGAATCGATTAGCCCGCGTTCAAATTAACTCGCGTAAGTAGGCGTCGGATGCAATCAAATATGGAGACAGACGTCTGTTTCTGTCGTGCTGACATCAAGTGACTTTTTTGCTTATGGAAACGACGAGCGGAAGACATGACTAAACCAAGGTTGATATAGAAGTAACCCAACACGCAGAAATGACGGAAAGTAATTACGAGGGTGCAATCAGAGGCCAAAATACCTTAGCCGGAGGTTACCAAAATTTGTCGGAGCATAGTTAATACATTTAATTTGCTTATGTTAAAGTCCGGCAGCAGCTCTACTGTAGCTGCAGCCAGACGTTAATTTTCTGCCGTGTGCGACATCAAAGGGCTAACGAAACAAAGATGAGACAAGATTTCGTCAAGACTAAAAGAGTTCGTGCAAAACCCGCATCTAGCACCACCTCTTACTGATTAGCCGCACACCCTTTTGCTGCGCGCTATTTTATAATAGACATTTGCAATCAAGTACGATATAAGGCATACACTATTTCCATTTTATTTGCAAAGTGTACACTTCGATTGAAGGAATGAAAACGCTTGCTAGTTTCTTACCTACAAGTTTAATGCCTCACACAGGGTACGATGGGAGGTCTGCCTCACGCAGAAAGGCATCCGGCAGAATTTTGCGAGAGGTTCCAGCAATTTCGTAATAAAATTTTGGATAATTATATGCAAAATTTGTTTATTGTGTTTTGTTTTTGTCACAATTTTCAGGAAAAAATTTCCGAAACTTTTCAGAAAAATAGCGTAAAGCAAAACAACAACATATTGCAGATATTGGGTAAAATTAACTAATTAACGATCATTCTTACTATTTAAATTCTCTTTACCTCCGCCTACGGCTCCGGTAGTTTTCACCTCCGGTTGCAGCCTTACATCAGAATATAGTTTACACTTCATGAACTCAACTGCATAAAAAACACGACCAAATTTACTGCTGAAAAACGCAAATAACCTAATCACCGGAAAAATGATTCATAATGAAGAATAAGAAATGAGTTACAAAACCAAAAAGCACGTAAAATGCATGCATCTCGCGCAGCGTAGAAAGCCAAATTAGGTGTATAGTATATCATCTATTGGCTTAAAATCTTGCCCACTAATCAATTGATAAACTCAATTTGCAACTTTTTGTATGGCACTATTTGCTTTGAAGTACTAACACAAAACGTGCATTTTTATTATTTTATACACAAATAAACGCATACAAAACGTTTTATAAAATTTTTTAATACGTTGTCAAAGTTATGCATCATTCACAAAATTTAATTTTGCCACCGAAAACACTGTAAGGTACGGTTAATACGTGCCAATTTTCAAAATTGTCATGCGTTAACCCTACCCTAACACTTGTCACAGCCCTACCCTGACATTAGGCACACCCTGCCATAATACATGTCACAGAGCATTTTATAACACGCGTTACGGTGGGGTCAACGCAAGTTTTGAGTTATGGTAGGGTTAACGCATGACAATTTTGAAATTTTACGTGTGTTAACCTTGCCTTACAGAGTTTTCGGGCTCAAAATGAAACTTTTTGCGAACGATACATTATTTATATACATATAAGGCACAAATTTATAAGATTTCTTTAGTCTATATAGTCTTGTTTCTGACATGGTTCTTAACCGTTTGTATGTTGAGCAATAATCTTAGCGAAAATTTCCTAAACCAATCGCTGTTAAAACAACTCTATAATTTGAACTGGCCTAACACAAATATGTTCAAACATTCACGGCTTAATGTATATACATTTAACCATACGTAATTTTTCTTATGAAAAATTTCAAAATCAAATTCCTCACATAATAAGGGTTTTCATGTCGTCACTCCTATTTACAATTACAAAAAGTTTCGTTTAAATCCAAACCAAATTTGATTCCGAAACGAAACTGAATTACAAATAATGGCGAATCCATTATATAGCAACCTCCTTGAAGTGCTTATACCACGATTATCACATTTAATATTCAGGTGGTGAAATTCCACCTTAATATTGATAGTGAAATTCAGCCTGTAACATTTCATTACTAAAAATCACACAACAAAGTCATATACATACGATGACTACATAGCTTCTTCACAGTTTGCCGGCAACATGTTCCGTTTTATTGCGCAAAACTTTTCTTCGCGCACGTGAATTACGCGCAGCAATGCGATTTTTGTAACGACGACGAACGCTCCGAAAGGTTTCCAGTTGAATTTGGTTCAGGCTATTTTCTCTTTGGTAAGTCTAAAACACTGAAATTTACTTTATATACCACAACGATTACATTTTATGGCTTAACTGTACCTCTCACTTAACCATAAACGTCACCAACGGTCCTACGCCAGAAAACGTCTAAAACATTTTTGGTCAACGTTCAAAAACACATTTTAAACACCACAAACGAGCATTATAATCTTATCCGATTTATTTCCATTTACAGCAAGACAAGTCGGTATAAAATTGTGCAAATAAGAGCTCGTATTCTCAAAAGTGCATATAACACTTATTACAATTGGGAATGTTTTCAAACCGACAACTTTGTGTCGTTGCGGGTCTCAAAACAGAAAAATGTGTTTCCATCTGCTGATTCAAAGGTTAACCCGACCTATCTCTAACTGGTAATGGCTGCTATACGCATTAAAGAATACGGGATAAGATGTTGCAACACTTGAAAACGCTATACCGTGAATTCTTCTTGACTCATTTGCGAGACGTCGGTCGCTGTCATTCCAATGCCAACATTGTTCAATAATTTATCATCGTCTAGTTTCTCCATAGGTTTCACCGCCTCATCCGACGGTTGATACAGGAAAACACCATGCCGTGATGAAGTACTTGGGACACTATGAGCATAATCATTTTCAACAGATGCAACGCTGCGAGAATCGGATATCGCATGAATCCCTTCAAATTTCTCGTCAACAGATGCAGTTGCAAACCTTTCAACCCTCTCTTTAGGTAAGGTGCTATTGAACTGGTGGGTGGAGGGAACTGTAATTAAATTCCGACAATCACTCAGAGCTGGTCTACGCCGGACTGAATCAACATGTGCTACTCCAGGAACAGACACAATAACAGTGCTACGCAATTGGTTATGTCTTTCTTGCAATTCCAATAAACTGGATGAATCACCCAAAAAACTGTTCGTAATGTAAGACTGCTGGTCTAAAGGCGATATGTTGTCCACCGTTATTTCTCTAACTTGCTCTGAACGCTGCGTAAAACAGTAATCATGATCGTGACTGATCGCACTTGAGCATGACGCAATATCATAGGCTGGATTGCAGCTATCACCTGACGGATGTTCTGTACCAAGACGTTTCACAGCACCACCGGTAACTGAAGAATTCCAAAAGCCACCACATGCACCCATGTCGTGTGAAAAAGTGAATTCACCAACTTCCGTTACTGCAGCGGGCGGAGACGATTGAGTAGTTTGATTTGTGGTGGGTACAATTTCAACATCAGCGGTAGAAAATAGTTCATTAAATGAATTTTCACGCTGTCCAGTATCGCTGCCGACGCTTGGGGTACTGATCAAATCTTCCCCAATGGAATCTTTCGCAACAGACGAATAATCGGAAAACCACGTACAAGTGAGATCCTCTGGCTTACATGTATCGCTTCTTACAACCTCCTTGCAATTTTTCTGGAACGACATAAAAAGAGCGCACAAATAAGTAGTGACTGGTTTAGTGTTGTGAAATCCCGCGTAGCAACACAGTCTCAAAACGTAAACTATGCAGCAACAAACCATGCAATAGATATGAATATTTGTTGAAAGCAACAAAAGAATGCCTATCATCCGGTTCATTTCAGTTAATAAGTTGTAAGATTAAATTATTTGATGCGATTTTGCATGTTTGATGAAAACGTAGAAGAAATCATTAAAAACTCGCTTACGGCACGTTTTTGACTATTTACCGTAAAAGTAAAACAGTAATTCGGTGTTGAAAATTATTTTGATTTTCCGTTATTGATCCTGTTCCGGCAAAAAATTCAAATTGTTGTACCTGTTAAAATTAGTTCCTGCCGGAACCCTGATAATTACGTACTATGCATGATATTCTGGTAAAATTTCTGGTATATTCACGATTATAAATATCCAAATTTATAGCAAACGGTAATTCTTACTCCTGAAAATTTAAAAAGCTTCTGATAATTGAAAAACACTGCCCAGTCTACACCATGGCCCCATGTACCTCACTGAATGAAAATTCTGGTTCGAAAATTGAAAAAGGGGCAGACTTCGCGGCTTGAGCTGCACGCCTTGCACTATCTTCAGACTGATCATTGTAAAATGAGTGAAAGTTAATTGCTTTCAAATCATCAAGGTCATCACCAAAAGTCCACGATGCACTCTCTACATCCTAAAATTATGCGCAAAATAAACGATGTGATTGCAATAAAAACCAAATTAAACCACTGAATTTTAAACGAAGCGAACAAGTTGCTATACTTAAATTTTAATTTATGCAAGTGGTATCCAAAGCGGCCGTTGGTTTAACTCCACACGTGATACTGAATCTTGCAAAGCGTACACCAATTAATTTTCTAGTACGATTTTGGTACTGATTCATAGTTGAACTAGAATCTTTGTTCCAGCACATTGTTTAAACTAACTTCCACAGTTAACTTTGTTTCATCCCATAAAAGATCAGAGTAATCAAAATCAAAAAGCAAATCGTTGGGATCATACATTCCCAAACTCGACGCATGGTCTTCGCCAGAAGTGTAAGGCCACCAAGTAGACTGGACAGAATTATCGTGCCCAGATGCAAAACTTGAAGTAGAATGAGATCCGGATAGCTGATCATAAGAAGAATGCTCAAATACAGTTTGACTCGACGGTATCGACACAGGATAGACAGATATAAATGTCTCCTGAGGTAAACCAACCCGATGAGTGTTCAATTTAGAATCTAACTTTGAGTTCCTAAAGAAGGAAATAAAAAACGCTGTAACACACAAAAGCTAACATAGGTAACATATAAAAACTTTTCACGTAATAACTTGCAGCACAAAACAAGAAGTATAGATATCCATCCATCCGCATGTCACAAATTAGTATCCGGACGTACCCTGGTTGCTGCAACTAAATGAATAATTTGAGAGTGATGCAATATTTTCTGAACATGAGGATCACGCTTACAACATATAGGTATACACAAGAAAACTTACCATGATGGTAAATCAGAAAACAGTTTCTGCGCTGGAGGTGCAGGGTCCCATGCCAATCCACAAAAAAGCAATAAAATAATTCCATCAACACAATATGATTTCATGACTGCACATTAATAAATCAAGATGTATTTCGTTTAAATATTCGCTAAAACAAAATACATAGTGGAAAGCATCCAATACAATACCATTGCTAGCTCCATCTGCGTTTATCGCCGACTACATATGCACATATACCGGCATATGAAGTTGTTGCAATTGTGATAAGTTGGGAAGCCTATGGTACGACGGTTTTTAGTTTTTAGTTCTCAGCAGCTGACAATGAGGGACGCTCCAGGAGGTTTCGAACTCGGTCGACAGATTATCAGTCCAGCGCGCTATCCACTGAGCCACGCCGCCTCACAATCAACTGCTGAGTTTTTCAGTTTTTATGCCTTATAAGAATCTCAACATTATACACATGTATCATGGTTCTTCCATGTTTTAGTGCTGCTGCTATGAAGGCACTACATATGCAGCCGTGATTTTACCGATGTACAGCATCAGCATGAGGTTATTATTTGCCTCCATACATCCGCATATCACACAATGACCGCATGGCGTAGTGGTAGCATGCTTGACCCGAGTGCAAGAGAGTCAAAGTTCAATTCCCAGCGCAGAACTTAACTTTGGGCAAAACTTCGAACAGGGTTCGTGCAGCCAGTATAGTTTCAACAAGTTCCAATGGGCTACGGCTAAAATGCTAATTGTTCTTAACATCTATATTTTTCAGATAAATCTGAGCGACGTTAAGCAGTACAGATTCAACGTTCAATATGTGTGTCAGACATTGCTAGAAAACGTTGTTTACGTTAGAATTTCGTTATATCACATGTTGCATAGCTAAGTATTTCTGTTGGAAGAACATTGACAAATTAACAGCTATTTAATGGTACTATTATTACCCGTTGTTACACATATGTGCAACTTTATAAGGTGACAAGGTATAGTGTATGTTCACAAGTTTAAGCGACAAGGTTTTGTATATGTTCACAAATTTACTACTAAGCAAGGCTAGGGCAATTAAAATAGTGGCAAAATTACATGCAGAGGCAAAACTAACATACCGTTCCAGGGTACAAGCAGAGGTATGCCTTCGGCTCCCGCACAGAATTGACCTCAATCTCCAGCTGTGGTAGGATTTTTGCTATAGTTTTACAAAAACTCTATCATTTAGTGCGTTCGGCTATAAGTTTTAGGTACAACTTTAAGTAACGATTAATTTGATTCAGTAAAAAATAACCTATTTAAAACCTAAATTTTCGACAAAACCTTTACAGATATTTGCTAAAATTTACGCTTTCGCGATTGGTCTACCCCAGATTAGCATTTTGTGACGATTTTCGAGTTTGAAAGAACAAGATTTTTGCATATAATAAATAATGTTGTCGAAGAATATGGTTGGTTTATAAAACGTAATTGTTTATAGAGACCCTTACTGCAGATTGGCAACGTTTTGCAAAGAAACACTTGCATACCACTGCCTCGAAACGCAAAGAAATGTTCATATATTCTCTTTTCTATCCGCACTACCAAACAAGACAAATCATGTGTCATCGACGTAATGCGCGCATAGTTGTAAAAAATTGTCCAACCATCCCCTTTAAGTCCAGTGTCAAAAACTTGAGGTATCATGCCCAAATTGTCAAAGCGTACAGATGGGAGGGACAGGTGGCGCATCCCCAACTGTAACAATTGTTATTCCCCTGCCCCAATCGAACGGTTTTGTACAATCTGAAAAGAAATTAACTGGTGTCCCATTATCCTGTTTTCACACCGAAATTTCGCAGCTGGCCCGTTTTCCTATTTGCCCGAAACAAAGCTGTCCCGTTTTCCCAGCGAAAATTAGTAGCTGTCCCGTTTTCCCCATTTGCTCGAAACACGCCTGCCCCATTTGCCAATCTGCGCACAATGCTGTCGACAGGAGTATATGAATTTGCCCCTATTACTCTCCTGCGTCTCGTTGTTCCGCGTGAAAACGGGACACCCGTTTTTGCAACCTTGGGAGAAGGGGGACAAATGTCAAATTAGCATGCAAAAAGAACCAAATCGGGAATTTGAAAAATCAGAAGTACAACTGCAAAAGCTTTTTACTGTTAGAAATAAAGTTTTTCAACCTATAATCTAAATCGGTTCCGCACGAGCAATCATTGTGCAAACTAATGTCGCCCACACATTACGTGCACTCGGCACATCCATCGTCCCCTATACTGTTTTAAAACGGCTAACTATACTGTTATTGCGTATAACTGTGTGCGAAAATTTTATCTCTAAATAAAAAATGTCCGCATAGAGTTTATTCCATTGACGGACATTTTGTATACTGTTTGCGCATTTTGTTAAAGTTGCATGAATTGTCGAACTTTGTCGTTACAGTCTAAAAAGTGTAGCCGAAACCGCTAAATAAGATAATTAATTTACTGCGTTTGTTGCATTTTGCAAGTTCGCCAAAATTTCCCACCAAAATTTGAATTTCCCGCCAAGATTTGAATTTTCCCGCCAAAATTTGAATTTTACGCCAAAATTTGAATTTCCCGCCAAAATTTCAATTTTCCCGCCGAAATTTGAATTTCCCGCCAAAATTAGAATTTTTTCGCCAAAATTTGAATTTCCCGACAAAATTTGAATTTTCCCGCCCAAATTTGAATTTCCCACCAAAATTTGAATTTTCCCGCCCAAACTTGAATTTCCCGCCAAAATTTGAATTTCCCGCTAAAATTTTAATTTTTCCGCCGAAATTTGAATTTCCCGAAAAAATTTGAATTTTCCCGCCAAAATTTGAATTTCAAACAAAAGTTTGAATTTTCCGTTAAAATTTGAATGACCGCGCTAAGGTGTCCCTAATGTGTTTATCATATAAAAATATTGTCCACTACACTGTTTTTCATACATTTCAATGTCCTAGACAGTGTTTCTGTAAAACACTCTTGTCCGGATAGAGTTTCCGTGAAACTCTATGATGTCCGCGAATGGCGGTGATACTATTGGAAAATGAAGGGTTTCTATAAAACGTAAGCCGGACAACCTATTGAATTTCTTTTGGGAGGGGACATTTCGTGTGCCGAGTGCACGTATGGTAACGTGTGAGTGACATAATGTGAAAGGCGTTTGTACAATTTTATAACGATTTATACATGAAGGCTAATGTATAATTTACTTGCACAAAACGATTTGTGACCAATACTTATTAAAGTTTTTCGAATGATGTAAAAAATCGAACATCTTGGCCGAAATGGGAACCTTAGCACGTCCAATTAATTGAATTTTGCAAACATTTAAATTTGGGCGATATGCAAATATTGACAAAATGTGTGCACTTTTTTGCATAAACTCTCAGACACGGCAGATATGGACAAGAGCAATATTTCACTTTTGGCTGTGTATTGGATCTTTCTGAATTTGATGTTTCAACAAAAACTTAATTCAAGTTTTCATTGCTATATTTGATTCTTGGATCTCGTATTTGCCTTTCAGGCAAACATCGTGTGTTTCTTTTGAAGTTATTTTATTTCCATATAAGCGAAATAGTTGGAATCGTAAACATTCCGCAACCACAGAGCTTTTTTGCACGCGACCGGAATTAAATTTTCGGTTTCCGTTCCGTAGTATTTTAATAGAGGTTCGATTCGGCAATTATCGTTCTGAAATGATTGGTACTTTTTACAAATTGTGTTGTTCAGTCAGTTAACTTAACGAATCTAATATTATATAAACTACAGATTTAGTTTACATTGTACGCAGGTTTTGATTTTGGCACCAGTGACGGCAAATTTTGGCAGCGCAGCTCGGGTTGTTGTATATTTTTATTATGTATGTTTGCAGCCTGGTAGCAAATAATTAATTTCGTCGCACTAGTTTCAATTTTCAGACAAATCTCTGTGCAAAATGAGTTGTGTCTCTAGTATGAATACCATTACTTGAAAACTCAATGTCCCGTATAACAGGGCTATGTGCTGCATTTAATGTTAACTTAGTTTAATTCGTTATAAACACTTATTTTGTTGAATTCGTTATAAATACTTATTTTGTTGCAGAATTTGATGAAATTTGGTAAATCAAATATACGGAATAACAGCTATTAAACCGTTGTTTCTTCAAGCGAAAGAGACGATGAAAACGACGCCCACAGCGTTGTCTGTTTCTAAATGCCAACGCTAATTTTTTGCGTCTCTTATTTGCAACTCTACTGTAATTGTACTTAGGAATATATTCAGAGCAAGTTTTCACCAGAAACACAAACATAGAAGCTAATTCGACATTTGTTATCGTTTGAAGCTACATTAATCTAACTTTTTACTTCTTCGCGCAAATTACAACGTTCGGCGTTATATCGTGCGAAATTTGGTACAATTTAAGATTATCATGTGATATTCACTTAAAGTCCAGCGATATCATATGACATATACCTATTTGTAAGCGATCAATAAGCTCACGGATTTAGTCAATAACATGTGGCATTCACATTTTGTCGTCATATCCGCTCTTTATATCACATTTTGTGTTAATGTTGAATCAACATGGGACAAAACGTGTTCCGGTTCCGGACTGTCCCAATTATAACGTAAGCCCTCCTTAATGTATATACCGTAAAAATGAGGATGCTTAATAATTAGTGACAATCACGTGCTCTACAGCCTGTATCGCCTAATTGCTTAGCGTTTAATTTAGAAAAAATAAAGCAAAATACGCTAAATTCAAGTCTGTTGTGTGTAATAGTAAAATAGTTTATATGATGACAAGTGCTTCGACTACTGGAATGTTTAAGAATAACGCAACCTTACACAGACATGTAAAACAAAACGCTTTAATGTGTTTAGAAAAACCCTTGCAGAAACTTGAAAATCCACCTTAACAATCTTTTACTAAGTAAGTCTGTGGCTATAGAATTACAACAAACGCAACATTATACCTTTAAATAGGCCCCCACTGTACACGTGTATATAGTTTGCAAGCAATCATTTTCAAGTCAACTATGTAGTGTGCATTCACTGTGGATGCTGCAACAAAATGTATAGGACGCCTGCAATTTTTATTGCACATTTGTTTGTTTTTAAGATTTTTACCGCAAATCTTCTGCGTCTTTTTTCTGCGACATCGAAACGTTTGTGAAAACTGAAAAGTGTCCGCTTCTTCTTGCATTTATAGTATTTTTTCGATTTCACATTGAAGCTATTGAATTTTCTGTTTGCATCGGCTGTGAAAAGTGTAGAGTACCGTTGAAAAAAATCAAAAATTGTTCAATAGTCAGCTAATTGATCTGAAAATCACGAATTTCGTTTAAACTGTTTCAAACTGAACTATTTTTAAAAAAATCAACGGGGTTTTTTCTACGTGTACCCATATTCAAATTTGTACTAGCATTCGCCGGCACTTATGCAATATACCGATTCATATCCAAAATATCGATGCTTTTATCTGATTTTAGTTAAAAATGTGTTTAACGTTTTCTCGCATGAATATTTCGGTTTCAACTCATATTCAGTTGTAAACAAAATTTTGAACTCGGAACTCTGATATAATGATTGCCATACTAACGTTCGACGACGGCAATTTGATACCTGAGTTTTCTAGGGTGCTCTTAAGTCTGGTGAAGATTTTGTTTGTACTGTACATACGATTGATAACTGTTAAACAATGCGCATTGTGTATTATTCACAGGACGCAGCTGGAGATATCTGTTTATGTTTCGGGTTCCAGTAAAACCGGTGTTCATATTGTCCCTAATCTGAAAATTTAAAGCAATAAACCCGTTTTAAAGTTTATATATACTTCGCATTCGGATTCTGCGTTCGTTTCCGCTTCCGGCATTTTTTACAGCCCATATCATTGATTGTATCACATACACTGCTGGCGCAGTTGTTGCTTTTATGTGGAAAAGGGCTGTGGTGCATCTTGGAATTTTTCTTTGAATGAAGATGATTTTTGTGTTCCGAAACACAATGTGAGCTTCAGTTGAACAATGCGCAAAGTAAAATTTTCAGCAACACAGAACCGTGTGGAGGATACATCAATATCCCCTGGATCAGTCGCTGAAAATAGGTAGCACAACTTTTCACGAGTATATTTTGATTTTTTTGTAATTTTTCCCTATATATAAGCAGTAACAGTGGCTAGCGAGGAACTTCAAATGGGAGTGCCTGCACGCGATAAGCCAAATACAATTTTTGTACTAGTCCATAGTACAAAGTTTTGGTTTAAATACCTGTTTGGAGAGGTATAGGTCTGGCTGCCTCCCCTTGAATCCGCCAGTCAGCAGTGATTACCCTACCATCGAAATACAACGTTTCTGTTTTAAGCTGTGAGCATAGAAGCAAAATAGCAAGGGACAGAAATTCAGAGGAAGAATATATAATCTATTTCATTATAATCTATGAAATTATTGAAAAGCGGCTTCCGCACGAAGTTTTTAGACTTAAGGATTAACACCCAACTGTCGGTTTTTTATTTTATATTGGAACACCTTTGTTCCAATATAAAATAAAAGAAACCGCGCATAAAAACATGAGTTCTCGACAGTAGCGCAACACGCTAGCAAAACCAAGGGGTGGCAAAATATTAAGCTATTTAACAAACTTTCGATTTTAATCTACAATTTGACATCTAAATTTATGGAGAACGAAAGTTGCAATTTTATCATACCTATTTTGCTCACTACAGTAATGACTAGGGTGCTACCGGAACTAAAAAATGCCGGAACCACAACCAGAGGTGAAGCTGTAGTCGACGCCAAATTTGATACTGTAGTGACCCGAACAAGCGGAGGGACTGATATTTATTTGGCCTCTCCAGAGGGGACCCCCTGTTATTCGGTTGCGGACTGTTATTTAATTTTAACCCATGCTGCACCACCCTTCGTTATCGAGATATATCCGGTACTGGATCTATCCGTTGAATTAAACGTTTATTTGTGTTGTGACAGTAGCTTCAGCGATAATGCAAGGTTATACATAGGAATATACTTTAAAAATTTAAGTACGCATTAAAGTTTCGAACTCACCTTTATTTGGTCCTGGAGTCGTTTATGCGCTACAATTAGGGATAATTGACATTTATGGACTCTAATTTAGGGATTAGGGACTCTATCCGATTACGGACTCTTATTAGGGATACGGACTCCTATTAATTGGGACTCAAAATGGGGACCCCCATTTATTACCAACCTCATATTCGGGTCCCCACAGTACCCTGTTGCATACTGTTGTCAGACTGTCAGAGTGCACTGATGAACCCACTCTTGGTAGTTAAGCACAACGAGATAGTTAAATTACATGCGTAAATATATCGGATCGTATATATCTTAAGACTGTTGTAACAAACATAGTAGCTATGCTTTTCATATCAGCTATCATTTGAACGCTCTGTAGTACCGTTTACACGCTGTCCGTAGGTCATAACCGGGATTTCCGTTTTTACTAAAACGAAACAAAAATTTAAAATTTAAAAGTCCTTACTATTTTACAAAAAAACATTTTTGTATTAGGCACGTTGAAGCAATTAAGCCGAATTTATCTGCTCATAGTAAGCTCTCATACAATCCAATTTTTGGTGTTGTGAAAACAATAGTAATATTTAACTGCCAATATCTCACACTGCGGGGCATCAAATATATATAACAGAAGAGGGGATGTATAACAAACCGTTGTTAGCGAAGCGAGCCAACAACCAGATTTAGTTGTTTTTTGCGTCAATCATGTTACATAAGTTGCCTCGTTGCAAAACCTGCCTACATTGTTATAAAACTAGTGACGCTGGCGTGTTTAAATCAAATACTAATTTACATATTAACGTAAATTGCGCTGTTTTTGAGTTCTGTAAATAGACAGACGCTTGAGCACCATGGCAGTGAACGCTAAATAGCAAATCAACAAAATTTATTTTTAACAAACATTCTGGAACAAATCCATGACGAATTTTATTTTTAGGAAACTTTCTGAACATGTTTACTCGGAATCTATTCGTTGAGCAGCTAATAGATTGATACAAACTTGATTTATGTCATTATTGTGTTATTAGCAATAGTCTAAACACGGTCTAATAAGTTATGTTAGTAGCCGTAGCTGCATCCATGTGCAACTTTCCTAGAGTGTTGGATTTTACACGCTTTCACAAAGTGTATACTGTGTCAACGAAGCATTCGTTAACCCATGTTATAAACTTGCAGAATTTGACTCACTAAATTGATAAGTACTACAACACTTGTTGAGCGATCTGCGATGTATCGTTAAAAACAATGTTTACTTGTGCTGGAACTGTGCCCAAAATACGTATGTGGAGCGTTCCAGCTTCAGTGTACAAATTTTAATTTATATTACGAATTTTCTTCTTGTTAATATATACTTCCTCTTTTGCCCAAATATTTAATATTAATACTGTGGCACGAATAATTAGCGCCGCGCTATATCATGACAAATGTTATGTTGCCAAACAGGACGAACCGCAGACCCAGCATACCGCCACTGCTGCAAGTAACAATGTACGACAACTCGGCAATGCTCACTGCAAGGTCAAACATTCATGGTGAATTCGTAGCGCACACCGAACCGTTATCACGAAAATCGCAAGTAACGTCTGAAAAACTGCTGAAAAACAAAACTCGCACCGTCGCAGCGAACAGATTTCTTCAAACGTCCGCTCAAGCTTCATCGAACCAAATCTTGCCAGTAGTGAAACTGAAAAAACAAAACAAAATTCGACAATTTTTACACCGAATTCAAAATAAGCAACAACCGTCCATTGGCCGACAGTCGAGACATTCATATGCTCAGCGGAGGAATTTTTTACAACCGCATCCGCAACGGATTAACAACGCAACATTATTGCCAGCAAATCGCGTCAATGGAATTAAATATATGTCAGCTTTAGAGGTCGAAAATGCGGCCAGTAGCCAGATTTATCATTCCACGCGCCCGCAAGATATTTTTAACAACACTCAAAATTTGTATGCTAAATACGAAACACTACAACATGGAAACGTGCCACATGACGGTACGTATCAGCTGTCGAACAGGTCGCTCAAAACTCCTACTGCTAGATTTCAAACGGCACCAACAGTTGTTTCCAGCAAAACGTTGCACTCGCCACGTGTCAATTCGTACAGTAGTTTTCACCAACGTCACCGTCCGGTCAGCAATAGCTTACGAGTCAGTCCAAGTTTGAGCGAAAATGCTTTCAGCAAACAATATCCGTATCGCAACAACGGACGACTGCTACATCGACCGAACATATCGCGATCACAAAGCGATTCGTCGCTGGCGTCGCTTCCAAAATGGCTTTTGTCGTTGATGTGTTGTTTCGACGCAAACAATATTGATAATTCACGTACGCTACAAAGTCAAGATTCACGAATTTACTCAAATTTATATTCAAATGGTAACCGATATAGTGCGCATAGGATAATGACAAAAGTAAGCCAGCAACGTGGCAAAAACTTCAATAACAACACTGAAAATCAGTCACTTTATAAAATAGATGCTGTTGGTTATCGAAATTATGAACAACCAGCGTCATATTTAGTAGCCGATATACGAAATACTCCTGTCAAATCTGTAACCGCTCGCCGCTCTCTTATCGATCAACAAGATATGCTGTGGCCAAACGGTGACGATTTCAAACCATACACAAGCGAACTGGACAACCCGTTTAGTTATCAAAACAAGATAACACATCGTGAACAGCGATATAAACCAAATTTGGACGGCGCTGTCAACAAATCGCAACAAGATTATAACCAAATTATGACACCATCATCATCATTAACTGTACAAAATTTTGCTGATATTTCAAATAATTCAGTCAAACGACGCTTTACTTGGCATAGCCCTAGTGACACGTCATTGTTTTATGAAAATTCAAAACAGCCACCGATTGACACGCGTTTTGATCGCTCTGAACAGCAACCGTTCAGCGCTCATAATTCGTCGTATCAACAATCTGGCTTCGCTATAACCAGTCCTAAATTTCGACAACCAGAAATTAACCGAGCATCTACGAACCGGGTACCGTCAACGCATCGCCACTCTATCCAAAGTACTGCTGATCAAACTGGTTCAATATCGAATAAATTTTTTCAAATTTCAGACGCTTATAATTCTGGAAATCCTAAAAAACCCACACCTTTAAAGTCAACTACGAATCGATTTGTACTACCGAAACGCACTATACTGCCGGCCAAAACGAAAAAGTTTTCGCTAAACTGTTTAATTGTTGATTTAGACGAAACTCTGGTCCATTCGTCATTTCAGCCACCAACTCCGTCAAAAGTCGCTGATTTAAGTGTTCCTGTTGATATTGGCGGTGTACGCCACATTGTATACGTTATGGTCCGACCGTACACTGATAACTTTTTACGCTGCATTCGTTCGTTGTTTGAAACGGTTTTGTTTACCGCATCACTTGCCAAATACGCCGATCCAGTTGCAGATTATTTAGATTCACGTGTTGGCGGCGGTCCTGTTTTTGATTTTCGATTATTTCGTCAACATTGTGTTCAGCATAGCGGTGCGTATGTGAAAGATTTGGCGCAGCTCGGCCGCGACTTAAAACACGTCATTATTGTTGATAACTCGCCGGCGTCGTTTGCGTTTCATCCACAAAATGCGTTGCCTGTCCAGTCGTGGTTTGGTGATCCAGACGATACTGAGCTACGCGATATTTTGCCGTTTTTACGATCGCTTTCAATGTCGACAGATGTTAGACAGTCGCTTCAACAACGATATTTGACCAGTTCTGACTAAACACTCCCGGTAGGCGTAGACAGGCGATCTGGGCTGTCTGGCATAGTTTCCAATAAAACTAAGCGGTGCCAAATATTGTTCTGCTCCCGTTGTATGATACGTTTCCTGCTAGCACTCGGCAGTCATTTCATAAAAACAATGCCGCTCGTAAGATTGTCTCAAATATCCACAAATATTACAAAGTCACTTCAGCAGAGTTGACGTGTTCGGATAATTACCTCAAGCTTATTTGTAATTTTTTAAATGTAACTCATGGCTCAACGTTAGAAAGACTGTATGCTATAACCACTGATTGATTGTAATCATTTATGTTTCTACGGCGGCTTGCAATGTCCGCCGACACTCACTTTAACAGCGATATTTGACGAATTCAGAATGAATTTGCTGCATGGGTGGTCCTGCTATCTGGGTTACGAGGCAAATTATAGGAGGAATGGTTAGAATTTGGACCATTCAACAAAATTGCAAAAAAAGTTGATTATGTAATGATTTTTACATAGTCAGGGGTGGGCGGGCCCGTAGCCAATGGAGAGCAAGGGGGCTCAGCCCCCATGCAAAAATTTTAGCCCCCCTGCAAAAATTTTAGCCCCATAGAAAATTTTCAATCTTTCTTATAAGTCATTGAAAACCCTTGAATTCCCCCTGTAAAAAATTTTGCCTCCCGTAGCAAGGTGAGCTGGCTACAGACCTGGTTGTGGGTCGGTTTATATCAAAGTACCAAGGGTTAATTTTAGTACCAGTTCATCCTTAACTGACGCGGTTACCACAGCCTATTCTGAACTTAACATTGGAACAGTGAAAAGTTTAGTGCGGTTCGATACAAAATTATTAACCTTAAAATACGTGTTAAGCTTTGTTTTATGCTGGCTGTGAGTGTGTAATATTTATCCTTTAAACTATTGTCTTTGAATGGCAAAATTGAATGGACGAATTTTTAAGTCAGCCTAAAACTTCTGAAATAGGTTTAGTTGGAGCAGTGTCTGTCCAATCACATACCGCATTAAGGCAGGCCTAAAGAACTTAATGTCTTTTTCAGACACATATGATATAAAATTTTGAAATGGATTTGTTCATTATTTCTCTGTGTTATATATTTCAGAATTTTAAGTTAAAAAAATTTTCCATCTGGTTTTGAGTCATTGTGTGAAATTCCTATATGAATGGACCCGGTCAACGTCTCTTCAGAGCAAAATGACGATCTTTTCAATCTAAAGGGCCGGAAGTTTAGTTTTCGAAGCGATCCGGCCAACTCTAAGCAAAGACCTGTACCGTTCTCTAACCTGTAGCTGCAGAGTTCCCGCATAAGTGACTCAATAATTTAAATCTATTAAATACAAAAATTATAGCACGAAGCTTGAGCCAGAGATGTATCCGGTGTCAAACTTACCTTTGTTTGTAAGCCAAAAACAAACCGTAGCAGTGAATGAAAATGTTTGAATGATGCTGCATGTCAGTCGACATGTTTTTTCGCAGAGCCATAATGTATTTTAAAAAAGAGTAGGTACTAGAATACTGCAAAAAATGGTGCGTCAAATTGACTCTCTCCGAAATAGGCTCTATGGGACTACACAACTGAGTCAAATTTGATTCTGCAAAAGCCAAACGTGCGACACTGTGACTCGAATTTGATTCTGGCGGAGTCGAAATTGACTCAGTTTGTGTAGTCCCGTATAGAGCCTATTTCGAAGAGAGTCAATTTGACTTACCATTTTTTCCAGTGTAGGAAATATCCCTTAGTACCACGTGGTCAATCATTTTTTAGTTTACGTCAAAATCAGTTTTGCAAACTTAACAGATTGTTTTCAACGAAAGTTAATATCTGTACATCGAGTATCGGCATTATTTACTTCGTGTCAGCCTTGTTCTTTTGCGTTTAAATAAGTTATCATCAATTTATCATAAAACTCGCAAAAGCCTGAAGGACACACAGAACAATACTAAACTTTAGCAAATTCAACTATTTTGCAGTGTGGTGAGATGTGACATTAAGGCGTACTTACTTAACTATCTGGTATTGGGTCTTCCCGCTTAATGCTGAAATATTAAAAAATTTTCCGGAATAGACTATTTTGGGCAAACGCGAAAGTTGAATCACCGAAACCTACCGTTCACTATTGTTTAATTACTGTGAATTCCGATCAGTTACTCAGAGAGCGAATTAGTCATTTCTGGTTATTTCTGAGTTTAATAACGGGAAACACAAAACTCGCTCTGAGCTGATTTAATTCTGGGTGAATTAATAAGTCAATTCAGAATGAGTTCAATCAATCCAGAATTTTTAGTTCTGAAACACAAAACTCAAGCTTCTGAGTGCCTTTTTACTAATTCTGAGTTTAAATCAGCTCACTGAAATTTACAGCGCTCATGTTTCAAATCACCAAGTCAAGTTGTACAAGAAAAAGTAATCTCAATATCTCCAATGTTTTAAGTGTAGTGGGAACTTGCCTTGAAACATCATTCCCGGCTTTAACATTCAAGGGTACGCGAGCATTTACAGTATTCTTTATTTGTAGCATGCTCACCATACCTCTGAACAGACGAATAAAATTTAAAACGTTTCAAACGATCATAATTTGCCATCAGCGTCGGTATTTGTGCACGGTAAGTGTATGTGTAATGCAAAGAGATTGTCATATATGTGCACATATTTGCTGGTATAAGTGTTGCAGTGACCACATGGTGCAGCGGTAGCATGCTTGACTTGAGTGTAAAAGGGCCAAGGTTTGATTTTCGCCGTGGTCTTTAACTTTGGGCAAAACATCGAACAGGGGTCGTGCAAACCGTTGTTTTCCAACAATCAGATCATAGCTTTAGCGTCAGTTTGCTGACACATAATCGCTTTAATTTGAAAATCAAGTTAGTTTTAAGAAATTTGTTTTTAGCGATTTTTGTTTTGGTTATGGCGGTAACGCAAAGTTTATACTGCCAGAAGTTTCTGCCCAGTATGAGAGCAAGTTTATTAACAAAATTTTTTATTTTTTCAACAGTAAATTATTAATTAAGTGCTTGCAATATGACGGCGTTTTAAAAATTGAGTTTTCGAAATTGTGTTATTAGTAGTCGATTTTATGCTTTAGTATGCGCCGTTCACAATAGAAATTTTTCTTGGGCACAGATAAAATGTGTCATAGGGTAGGGTTAACGAGTGGCAAATTGCCAATCGTTAACCCTACCCTAACACTTTTTTCTCGTTAACCCTAGCCAAACACGTATCACAGAGCACTTTGTGACACGCGTAGGGTAGGGGTAACGGAAATTTTGCCCTACATATATATTTATGTTCAATGCAAGGTCTATATATGTGTTTGGCAGTTGAAATTGTTGCATTAATTATGTTGGTTTCTAATTTTTAGCCAACCAATAACATTAAAACGGTTCAAAACCTTATTTTGTGCTCTTTTTGTAATAATTCGTTCGAAACTAGCAAGGATGGGCGCCGGTGTCGGATAATATTCTTTCTCCCATAATATTTTCCTTTATAAAGTATTTCGGCCAATGTAAACAACAGGCGAAAAACAGTATTATAAGCATATTCCTAAGCTTAAGCCTAAGCCTAAGCCTAAGCCTAAGCCTATGCGTAAGAATAAGCATATTCCCAAGCCTAAGCCTAAGCCTATGTCAAGCAAAAATAGTCTAAAGCTTAAGCTTCCTCTATTCTAGTCCCACAGAATAACTCTTCGCCCTTGATCTTTACACGGGCCGGTATTTCCAATACTATTTTTTACAATCTTCGCTTTTCGAACTCCAAATGTATTAATAGCTAGCCAGAGAAATGTTTATATAAAATTAACTTTCGCCTACAACTAAAGTGAACAACATTAATGGATTCCGTAGACTGAAAACTTTAAATTTTATCTTAGTAAGAACGTTAATTGTTTCAAAATCTTTCTCCTCGTGTGTCCACTGGAACTAGCTCACTGGCAAATGTTGAAAAGCAATCGGGGTTTGTTTAAGTAAAATTTGAATTCATATTGGAAATTTTTGAAAGTTCATGTAATAGACACTTGTAAATTGTTGATCGAAAAAATACAGTTAGTCAATTGCTGCTGTGAAGGCAATTTGTAGTGCTGAACTGACGTTTTGAGATCAGACGAATTCTTAGATTGCAAAACACGACTAAACTACTCGTTATTCCGAATGTCATTTCAAAGCCTACTGTATTGATGGTGAATTTTCATAATTAGAGTCAGTAAATAGATAGGGTACAAAATTATAAATCAGTCCATAAACGTCAATTACCCTAATCAGATCGAAAGTTTACACTGTAAATTCCGATGAGTTAAATAATCAACTCAGCGGGAGAATTTGTTATTTCTAGCTATTTCTAAATTAATAGCAGTAAACATTAACTCACTCTGAGCTGGTTTAATTCTGGGTTAGTTAATGAATTAACTCAGAATGAGTTCAATCAATTCAGAATTCTGCGTTCTGAGAGACCTAATTCAGAGCTCAGGCCTCTGAGTGGACTCAACTCATACTGAGTTAAAATCAACTCAATGAAAATTACAGTGTAGTACACGAATTTGATTCATTACTTAAAGTGTAATATTACTTATATTTGTAGCAGCACAATCAAGTCGTCAAAGTATATCCGTAAAGTAATGAGCTTTAAACAGTCAACCAAGCCAGATGTTAAAAGCACCGCACGAGAAATTGGCTTTCTTGGTTCTGCTTCTTAACTATGTAAACCTAAAACTATTATTAATAAAACTAAAACTTTAGCATACTTAAAACATCAGGGGTTATGTATTTTCTATAGTGTGTTTCCTTGTTTTTAACGTCTGTAACAGTTTTGCTGACTTTTTATTGCTTTTTGTTACGCCTTTAGCTCACCGTTGTTAAAAATACAATTAAAAGTTATTAAAATTTACAAAACAATTTTTCAAAAACAAATTGCGAAAGTAACGGAAGGCGAAACTGTATAACATATTCACACTGGTACCGCTGCTCGAGCCAATGTTACTTTCAGGGGCGTAACAGTAGATTAAGCGTATTCCTAAGCTTAAGCCTTTAGCCTAAGCGTTGCAAAAGCGTATTTCTAAACCTAAGCAAAGCCTAAGAAAAGAAATGTGATCTAGAATCTAAACCTACTCTTTTATAGACCCACTATAGAAACCTTGACGCCTCGTAAAGTAACATGGGCTACTGCTCGCATAGTTAAGAGTCATGCAATAACCACTGGGCGTTTGATGTCACAGTTTGGAACAGGCAATACACACCCTAGCGTGCATAAACCGTGACCCACACAGAGGGACTGTTGATACACGCCCCTGTGTGTATTAACCATAGCATCAAACGGCTCCGAACTGCATATACCGCATTTTCGCCAGAGAAAATGCGGTTGCAGTAGAAGAAGACATAAATAATTATGGAAATAAAATTTACCACGCGTGCAAGCTACTATGAAAGCATAGAACAGTAAACGTTATGAGTGACAAATCAACACGATGGCAGACGGTCGTCTAGGTTCCTTTGGCAAAAAAATTCATTTCAAGCCAAATTTTCTAGGTCTTTTGTTGTTGGTCGTTCATTTAAATCAAATTTTCAGGAGCTATAACTCAGGCTTTCTGGTGGTTTATAGATATTTTGTTGTGTTTTATAGATATTTTGTTAAGTTAAATTATTTACGATTGGTTTCACATAAAGTGACTGAAATACAGTGGCGGATATGCAAACAATCCACGAAAACGTCACAATGAGTTTTCTAGACAAATACGTGAAAAATGTATGGCGAGGTTTACAAATTCAAATTTTTGAACCTTTGGCGTGTAGGCAATATTAAAACTTAAAATATAAATTAAAAAAACAGTAAAAACACCTTTGAAAATTGTGGAATTTTGGAGCTTAAAAAGTATCTTTAAATTGAAAATCCTGAATCCGCCACTGCAGAAATAATTTAAGTTTTAATGTTTCTAACTGCAGATGCCGCACTGTTAACGTTGAAACATTTTGCTCACGACCAAAACGATGCAACAGAGTGAGATAATACAGCCCCGGGAGTGTCGCGCAAACCGTGGAAGCAGGATCAGCAAACTTTGTATTTAATGGAAAATGTTAAGAAAAAGTGTAAGGTCCTTACGTCACAAACTAATATCGAAATTGCATTGTCATTAATCTCGTTTCGCTTGTGAGGTTTCAACTATTATATTTCGCGCTGCAGTTTATCTTGAGCTCTTTGTTTTTGGATCCACTAGTGCATCCCTGAGATTCAGGCTTCAAATTTGTCACGCATTGACAGTACTTCGGCAAAATTTTTTTACACCATCCCGATATCCAGGTAGCGTCCCAATATCGTTGCAAATACTTTTTTGCTTTACAGAAACTTTTAGTTTTCCACCGATTTATCATTTTCATTCATTTTTACTAAAACTGAAATGTGTAACTGAAACATGGTTAACATGTTACTTTAAGGGTCGTCCAGGTTTCTAGTGGGCCTATAAAAGAGTATGTTTAGATTCTAGATTGTATTTTCTTGCTTAGACTCAGGCTTAGGCCTAGGCTTAGGAACGCATTTTTGCAACGCTTAGGCTAAGGCTTAGGCTTAGGAATACGCTTTATCTACTGTTACGCCCCAAAAAGTTACACTGGCCACGCAGATTATGCATTAAACGCTTGATTAAGCGGCTTGGAGGCGAATCTTTTAATGAAGTAAGTAAATTTTTCGAGGTACAGGTTTTACAATGCATTTTTCTTGAAAATATAAACATATATCGTTTGAACTCATTCTATTTTTTGGCCTAGCTATCATGAAATGTTACGTAGGCTTGGATATACGGTTACGCTATTGATGAACGCGAAAGTTCTTGTTGTTTACAATATACCAGGCAACTTTATAAAACGACCCTGTCTTAGCATTTTGGTCATAACAGTTATTCGCTCTTTGATGCTTTTTATCTCGTTAAAATTTATACCTTCGGACCCACGTTATACCGTCGTCAACTCTGACCCGCATTTTTCTGTGAAAAAATGGTTAAGCTTAGCCTGATTTTGCTTGCAACCTATGAAATGTAAGGCCAATGTTACTTTAAGGGGCGTAACCGCAGATTAAGCCTATTTGTAAGCCTAAGCCTAAGCCTAAGCGTTGCAAAAATGAATTCCTAAGCCTAAGCCTAAGCCTAAGCCTAAGCAAAAAATGTGATCTAGAATCTAAACCTACTATTTTATAGACCCACAAGAAACCTGGACGCCCCTTAAAGTAACATGGGCTAAATGTAAGGTGACACAAAGTATACGGTTTGGCGAAATCTCGACACCTTTTACATTCCCATAAACTCTCAATACGAATCTCTGAGGACTAAGATAGTTTAATTTTACTTCGCGCTACTGAAACAAGGTTTGTGCCACATTACTTTTTTCCAGTGGCTCCGCTTATGCTTAGCTAAACGCGGCTCGATACTCGTTGAACTGCAGCATTCACAGCTCTATTTTTGATTAAGTTTATGCTTTAAGTTTTAGAATTTTGAGCACGTAAAAGCTTAATACATCGGCTAAAGCTAAGAGAAATGCTTACTATACTGTTCCGCCGTTAAAAGCGGCTTTGATGACTAAAAAGGTTGCCGTGCACCGCGAACTAAACAAAAGATACTCAAGCTATAATTTGCTAAAATTTATCGATTATATAGAATTTTTTTCTGAAATTCGGTGATAGAATAGCGACACGGCTTCGCCATAATACGTACCTTAGAATTAACTTCAAACCTGATGATTTACTTTTACTGCTTGTCTTGAACGTAGACATGGCACCCTTGCCCCTATCATATTTGGCCAGACCGACAATTCATGCATGCACTGCACGATATTTAAAAATAAACACTGCATAAATTGTCCGTCCATACGCAAGCACCCATCCCACTGTGCTAATTTTACACTTTGACTTTAGTTAGTAGGATAGTATCCAACTCAGCGTGAATTCAACATTAATCGCAACTCCACCGCACACCACATACCGTATGATCGAGCATATGTATGTTTTAAAAAACATAATTAAAAGATTTTAAATTCAAAATTTAATGATTGAGTTGTATTGAGAAGAAAAATTGTCGCTAAAACGTTTTTAACAGCGTGTCGTTTTACGCGTTACACATCAAACAAGCTTGGTGAAGGAAAACACCGTCATACACAACACTGATCGATCAAAAGAAAGTTAAATTTGCCTACAGTTTACTGCTAAACTGCAATATTATAGTAGTGTTTGCAAAATGTTGCAACCAGCATTTTGCACGCATATTATACCGAAACGACCGTGTATATCATCACCCGTTCGTGTTTTAAACGTCTCAATTTCATATCTATCAAAAAACGTTGCGGTAAGAAATTTTAATTTGTTGTTACTTTCGATACTAATACGCACGCCTACTGATATAACTATATTAAAAATTTGAAGCAAATTTTTAAATAAAAACATTACTTTCGATCAGCGGCGTACGGGCCCGTAGCCGAGAAGCGACCATCGGGGAGGGGGCTCGGCTCTCCTGGAAAATTTTGGCCCCCCTAGAAGATTTTAAACCTTGCTTGTAAGTCGTTGAAAACATTTAATTGCCCCTCCTGATTAAATTTTGTGCCCCCTCTTGCAAGGTGAGCTGGCTACGGGTATGGAAGCGTAAGAAAAAAAAGAGAAATTATGGCCCGAAAACGAGTCGCTCCACACATCCTAGAATTTTTCAAAATTGAAACTTTGTGTAAGGCATTATTGCCAAAATTGCGTTCTGCTCTCTCGATTGACTGTCTCGGGCGAGAGGGGGTTCGTTTACTGTTATATATTGCGCACCGCACAGTAGCTCCCACTCCCTCGACATTAAACACCGTACTGCGTCCCAGCTTAACGGAGTAGCATTTCGAGTATTTTGATTGAAAAACAACAAATATCTTTGGTCTAAAATATCTTCCTTGTTTAATCTCACAAACAAATGCATTACGACATGCAGAAAGGAAATTAACATCAGCAGCATTAATATTTGAGTTCATCACTGACGTTTACAAGCGTAGGAATCGAGTGGATTGATCCTGTATTGATACTTCTGCAGACGCAAGAAACGCTCTTTTAAAAGACTTGGCCCGTGTATAGAACACGGCCGGATCGGTTTCCGGCGGGGCTGTAATAGAGTCAGTTTAAAAGCTTTAGACTAACTTTTTTGCTCAGGCTTAGGCTTAGTCTTACGAGTAAGCTCATCGTTTCGTTTAGACTAAGGCTCAGGCTTAGGGATAAACTCATCCTTTCGTTTAGGCTTAGACTTAGACTTAGGCTTAGGAATATGCTTATACTACTGTTCCGGCCCTGTTCTATACATGGGCCAAAGACTTCTAGAATACCGTTCTCAATGCTAAAGTTGAAAAAACTTGCCGATACATGCAGTTACGGATCTGAAGATTTTTCTGCGCTCGTAATGATTATCTATAACACATATTTCCTGTTTCGTTTGTCATTCTCAGTTATAGACGTTTTATTTTACACATAGTTTTATATTCGCGTCTCAGCCTTTTTCAGTTTAGTTCGATTTTCTAGTTTCGACTTTTTATTTTTACACTTCCTGTACGCAGATTCGATTTTGCAACGTTTGTTCGTACACGAGTCACATTTTTTGTTACAGTTTTTCACTTGTGTCTTACTTTCACACTTTGGTCGTTTCACCCACAGTCGTTTCACCCACGTTGTTTCACCCACGTTGTTTCACCCACGTTGTTTCACCCACGTTGTTTCACCCACGTTGTTTCACCCCACGTTGTTTTGCCCCACGTTGTTTCACCCCACGTTTTCACCCCACAGTCGTTCCCCAACTTTCACCCACTTCACCCACTTCACCCCAACGTTCGCCCCAAACGTTTCCCCAACGTTCTACGTCTTCACCCCAACGCATCCCAACATCGAACCACCTCAACCCCCAACCCCCAACCACCCGAACCCCCAACCCCCAACCCCCAACCTGAACGTCACCTCAACGTCACCCCAACGTCACCCCAACGTCACCCCAACGTCACCCCAACGTCCCCCAAGTCACCCCAAGTACCCCAAGTACCCCAAGTCACACCAAGTCACACCAAGTCACATAGTCACACCAAGTCACACCAAGTCACACCAGGATTCACACCAAGTTCACACCAAGTTCACACCAAGTTCACCCCAAGTTCACCCCAAATCACTCAAGTTCCCCAAGTTCCCCAAGTTCCCCAAGTTCACCCCAAGTTCACCCAAGTTCCCAAGTTCCCCAAGTTCACCCCAAATTTCTTAATTCACTCAAGTTTATAAGTTCACCCCAAATCTTCACCAAGTTATTAATTTCCCCAAGTTCACCCCAAGTTTTATCCCAAGTTCAACAAGTTCACCCAAGTTCACCAATTTACAATTTCCCCAAGTTCACCCAAGTTCACCCAAATTCCCAATTCAATTTCCCCAATTCCCAATTTTACTATATTATATTTCAGCTTTTAGACTAAAAACGTCAAAAATATTTGAAAGTAAACTTAAACTGGTCATAGTAAAAAGTCATTACTACCTCTGCAATGTCGACGAATCTGCCTACAGTTGCTGGCATATCGGTGATTCTCAGTATGCTTTCGTTAATTGGTGTAATAATTCTTATTCCGCTTACATTTTATAAAGCTGAATATGTTCGCAGTAAAATGAAGCAACAGTTGCAAGAGTTTGATGTAAGTTTTATGCAAAAACGAAATCGATAATACTAATCACTGTCCGCTTATATGAAACATTCACGATTTCATTTTATAGTTATGCCTGAACTGTGTTAGGGTTGCGCTATACTAGTCGTCCGACGCTGCCCAAAGCAAGGCGCCGCACGTCAAACAAAGTATAGCGCAACCGTTAAGCTGGTATACATTTTTGAAAATGTTTTATTCAACCTTGCGCAAAACAAAGTCGACAAACTTTTGGTCAAAATGTTCTCTAACTTTGATTAAAGACCAAATGTGCACTGCAAAAATTGGTGAGTCAAATTGACTCTCTCCGAAATAGGCTTTTCCTGACTACACAAACTGAGTCAAAATTTGACTCCGCCTGAGTCAAATTGACACAAACTGAATCAAAATTTGACTCTGCCTGAGTCAAATTCGATTCAATTTGACTCTGGCGGAGTCGAATTTTGACTCATTTTGTGTAATCAGGAAACAGAGTCAATTTGGCTCACCGACGTTTTCATATTTGCCAAAATTTCATTTCTAGACTAACGCTGAACTTGCGTGGGAAGTGATGAATGCTAAACAAATGGTTATTGGAATAGTTCGTTTCAAACGTCAAAATATCTGCCGTACGTTATATTTCATACATATTTGCAGGGGCGTAGCCAACATTTCCGATTAGTTGATGGGGTTCAGGTCTATATGAAAACTTTGGATGTGTTTCTTGTGTTTTTCCATTTGGAACAATTCGCCAAGGCCGTAGACAAAAATGTCGGCCCATGTTACTTTAAGGGGCGTCAAGGTTTCTGATGGGTCTATAAAAGAGTATAGGTTTACATTCTAGATTACAATTTTTTGCTTAGGCTTAGGCTTAGGAATACGCTTAATCTACTGTTACGCTTCTCTAAAGTAACATTGGCCAAAATATAAACGGTGTTGAGCTTTAAACCTGCTTTTTTTCTACCAAGAATGTATAATGTCGCTTGCAATACCGTTTAATTAAAATATATTTGAAACTCGATAACTCAAACAAATTTCAAAATAATGACCGGATTTTTTGGTAAAACCTAATCAATTACTCCAGCTTTTACTGTATATAGAATGTTTGTGTACATCGATCAAGACTTTAATTGATTCTATTTCAAATTTTTGTACTAACGCTACAAGCTCGAAGATTGACCAACTCATGTGCACTGCAAAAAATTGTGAGTCAAATTGACTTTCTTCAAATAGGCTTTTCCTGATACACAAACTGAGTCAAATGCGACTCCGCCAGAGTCAAATTCGACTCGCTGAGTGATTCAGTGAATCGAATTTGACTCTGGCGGAGTCGAACTTTGACTAAGTTTTTGTAGTCAGGAAAACCATATTTCGGAGAGAGTCAATTTGACTCAACATTTTTTTACAGTGTGTATGGAAGTTTCAAAATTTCAGATAATAAATTTTAAAATAACATAAAATATTTAAACTTTGTCGGTAACTTTTTAGGCTGTGAATTTGGAAATCTTTGCCCACGAGGTCCACCTGGACCGTCAGGCATCGACGGTTTAGACGGTCAGAATGGTTTAAACGGAAGTCCTGGAGACGATGGTCGACCAGGAACCGTTATACCGTTTGTTAGTCCTGATCGTAGAGTATGTAGGCCATGCCCGGATGGACCACCGGGTTCACCTGGCGCTCCAGGGCTGAGCGGACCTCGAGTAAGTTGAATACCAATTGAATACTCCATATAGCAACTACTCCTCATTACCAGTTCAACTTTTACCAGCGCTATAATTTTTGGGGCCCATGTATAGAACAGGGCCGGAATAGTAGTATAAGAATATTCCTAAGCCTGAGCCTAAGCCTAAGCCGAAGCCTAAAGCCTAAGCAAAAAAATAGTCTAAAGCTTAAACCGACTCTATTATAGCCCCTCCGGAAAACGATCCGGTCCCGTTCTATACATGGGTCATTTTAGTATAATTTATTTAACGATTATTCAGTTAAAATTTAAGGCTACAGTAGCTTAAATTTGTCAAAATAAAAGGCGTATCTTGGCACATATTCTCAAATGAGTATAGCACCTGTGTCGCCAGGTAGCGATATGCACTGCAAAAAATGGTGAGTCAAATTGACTCTCTCCGAAATAGGCTTTACGGGACTACACAAACTGAGTCAAATTTGACTCGGATAGAGTCAAATTCTGCTGACTGAGTTGCACGTTTGACTCTGGCGGAGTCGAATTTGATTCAGTTTGTGTAGTCCCGTAGAGCCTATTTCGGAGAGAGTCAATTTGACTCACCATTTTTTGCAGTGTGTTTTCAAACGAATTAATGCAGTTCCGGAACTCAACATTGGCGTACAAGTAAAAGAAATCAAATGCGAAAAAATGTGCTGAATTTCGAATCTACCCATTGGCTGATTTGAAACGTGGTACTGCAATTATCCGTTAAACGTTTATTTGTCTTGTATCAAAAGCTTGACGGATAATACAAGGTTATACTTAGTAATGCACTTTCAAAACGTCACTATGCTTTTACGTTTCGATAGCGCCAATTGACATTTATGGACAATAAGTAGGGTTTAGCAACTCTATCCACTTACAGACTGTCATTAGGAATACGTACTCCTATTCATTGGGACTCAAAACGTGGTCTTTCTCTTATTAGCCCCCCTCTTATTCGGGTCACTACAGTATATGATTTGGGCGGAGGACCATTGTGTAGTGTTCAAATTGACGATTTCTGCTTTTAGGGCGACGATGGCCTGCCCGGACGGCCGGGTTCTCGTGGCTTTAGGGGTCGCCCAGGAATTCCTGGACGTCCAGGACCTCGTGGACGGCCTGGACGAGCGGGAAGTATCGGAGCACCTGGAGATTCTGGGCGAGACGGAACAAGAGGGATTCAGGGACAGCCTGGAAGACAGGGTAAAGAGTATTATGGGAAATGTTTTTGGTGATACACGAGATTGCCTTGGGCAAGAAACGTTTTAGCTCTATGTAACAAGAACTGGTTTATTTTGAGCTCCTTTCTTAGCTGATATGCAATAAGACTACTGTAAAAAATGGTTAGTCAAATTGACTCTCTGAAATAGGCTCTACGGGACTACACAATCTGAGTCAAATTCAACTCTGGCGCAAATCAAACTTGCGACTCAGTGAGTCGAATTTGACTCTGGCGGCATCAAATTTGACTCTGGAGGCATCAAATTTGACTCAGGTTGTGTCATCCCGTAGAGCTTATTTCGGAAAGAATCAATTCGACTCACCATTTTTGCAGTGTACAGATTCTGTTATTTCTATACACAGGTAATTGTAAATCACTTTAGGAATCCTTTAGATTTCCAGTTGCAAGTTTCCATATCGCAACTCTGGGTGTGCAGTTTTATATGATCATGCATGCAACTTCTTGTCTTCTTCTCAACCTTCTGTGACCCACCTGGTGTGGCCAATACTACGCCATTAGTAGGACTCACCAGGTGAGTTTATGTCCTGGCATGCCGTTTTCGATTTCTCTTACAGGGTTGCGTGGTCGAGAAGGCGAACGTGGTCGTCCTGGGACGCGAGGACCACCTGGCTCCCGTGGCAGGCCGGGACCTACTGGACAACGTGGCGCTATCGGTCTATCGGGGTTATCAGGGCGTCCTGGAATATATGGCGTTCCTGGACAACCTGGTCGTCATGGAGTCACTCCTGTTTGTGTTTGCATTTAGTCAAATGAATTCAATTTGCTCAACACCTGCAAAGCGCCGTGCGACTAATCTTTTGCTAATGTTTCCGTCTTGTGTTCGTCACTGAAAGACGAACCTATGATAATTCGTCGTCAGACAGTTTGTTTGTCGCCCGACAGTGTCCTATGCCCAACCCGACAATTTAAACATAATGCTAAGTATAATTCGAAGGCTTATCCTAAACCTAAGTATACTGATGGTCGATAAATGGACGACTCGACGAGATTTCGGATTACAAGTTGTCGGTCGACAAGTTGTCAGGCGACGAATTATTGTGATAGCCTGAACACAAAATAAGCTAATTTTGGACTTGGTGTTATGAATTTACATTCAACTTCAACAAAAACTGCAGAGTGTTTCTTCAACGGCAAGAGCGGATTGGTTGATACCGGGTCCGTCAATTAGTTGATGGGAGTGCAAGTAAATATGTTTTCAGCTGGAATGTCGTTGATATAATAGCAAAGGTGCGTTTTTAAAGTCAATGCATTTGCATGCAGGGCTCTACAAGAGTTGAAATTTTTTCCTTAGCCGGTAGTATGAATTGGAATCAAAGATTACTTAAAATTCTAAGTTAAATCTTCTAAGTTGAACATTAATTTTACATCGTTTTTAAAGTTTACGCATAGCTTCAATCTTGAAGTATCATCAATTGAACAAGTGAAAATTGCTCCAAATTCACACACAGACTCACTGAACGACTACGAAACTTTTATAAAAATACAAAAAATTAAACATAAAAATTGTCAGAATCAATGAGAAAGCGGCTGCAATAATTTCAGTGTACTTCAATGGTTGTTCACACGTGTAAATCAAATTCCTAGCTATGATTTGATTTTTAATGAATTATTTGCAGCTTCCTCTGACTGTACCCTGCTTGCCATATATGTTTGCTGTTTAGTTTTACATTTGTAACGTTCTGGGTGCTTGTAATTTTTGTGATTTATTTTGTTTTGAGTATGAAATTAGTGTCTGAATATTGTCTTGTCATGTTTGTAGTTATTATAGTATATTGTTTTACAACTGGTTGTGTGTATTAATTTTCCCATTTAAACCTAATGAAATATAAGTTCGACTGAGCAAATTTTAGGCGAACATCAGAGTTTTGTTCCACGGCATCTGAATTCGTGCCCTAATAGTTGAATGCAATCGTTATCCATATTTCGAATAATTTGAAACCAATTTATCACGGTGTCACTGCGAAAAAACTATAGAAGCCTAATGCTAAGCTTTAAGCCTGTACCTAAGCCTGTACCTAAGCCTAAGCTTAAGGCTAAGCGTAAATAGTAAGCGTAATCCTAAGTTTAAGGGTGGTGCTATAACTGACGTGTGGTACCGTCAGGCACCGTCCGTCACTGATCGATGCCGTGCGGTCACCGTTTGTCACCATATGGTATCTTAAGCGAGTCAATTCGCGCTTACGATGCCGTGTGATGGCGGAAAGCCTAAGCGTTACTGTAGCGCTATCCTTGTCATGCGGTGACATCAGGCGCGTCCGCCACCGTCCGGCACAGTCCGTTATTGATCGATACCATGTGTCACCATTCATTACCATATGGTATCGAACACGAGTAATTCGGGTACGATACCATACGGTGACACAACGCTGACTGTTTCGGCGAATATATAACTGCTCCTGACGGATGGCGCCGAACGTAATCAAAGGTATAACGCCACCCTAAACCTAAGCTTCCCAGGCTCACCTATCCGTGAATCTCAATGCACACCCTACTATATTGAACATTGGCGTCATGTTTTGTCTCAAATTTTAACCGAACGATGCAGTTACAACTCAAGTATTTAGTTTAAGCTTACCACAAGCGCAAAAAACTACTTTTGAAACAAAAGAGTAAATACGATATTTAAATTTAAAATGAATCAAAAGTTTTATATCTCGTTTTTAAAATCAGATCTTGTGGCTATAGGGAATTTGGCAATGAAGGATATTAAGTTAATTTCAAATATTTGTATTTTTAATACTTTTAGACACTGTGAGTGCGTAGCGAAGAGTAGGTGGGATGTGTTTTTGAAAGTGTCTGTTAAATAAAAAAATAAAACGGTATCGGTCAGTTGACATTTTTTTATAATTATTTTACATGAAAGCGCTGGGTGGGACAATAATTATTGCTGCAGGCTTTTTTGCTATAAAATAAGATACGAAACTAGAGAAAATATTTTGCCGCAAGCTGTATCATTGTGGTTTTTGATTAACGTGTTTAAAACGGTGCTCTGGCAGGGAATTTTTCTGCTCAACTGAACCACTTTCAGTTTATTATAGTTTGCGTTTAGCGGTTTTAAATTGTCAAAAATATACCAGTTGAAAGTTTGATGTCTTAACTTGAATTGTTATTTTGTTACAATTATACATACTATAAAATGCCACCAGCCAGGCCCGTAGCCAGTTCACCTTGTTAGGGAGAGATTAAAAATTTTTCAGGACGGGCATACAAGTGAGAGATTTTTGTTTAGCTAAATGAATTAATTGTGTCTTTATCATTAATACTACAGAGTCCACACTTTATTGGTTTTCATTACGAAAAATGTTTTCTGTTTTTTAGTATAAAATGAGATAGAAATTAAATTCTACTTCTTTATTTTACTTGGTAACAAAAAAATTAATAGCAACAATAAAATAATGAAATAATAAAACATAAATAACACCATGCTTTCATGTGGATTAAAGCCAATTTAGTTATTTTGATGCAAAATTGCTGCTTTTTGGGTAAAAGTTAAGCCCTATTCACACGTTGTGAGAACTTGCAGCTGAAAGATTCACTTGCACGTTTTGTTCAAAGTCCCGTTCAAAAAACTTGCAGCTGCAAATAATTCATTAAAAATCATAGCTTGGAATTTAGTTCACTTGTGTGAATAACCATGCAAGTTCGCTGAATGTATTACAGCCGCTTTGTCATTGGCTGATGAAAAATGCAAGTTCTGTGTGCAATTTACAGCTGCAAGTTCTTGTAGCACAAAAACTTGCACGTGTGAATAGGTCTGTATATTTTCTTTTTAGTTTTGATTTGTTTTTGTATTTAATTGTTTGTCTTTATTTTGAAAATTATGCAACAGATGATTGAATGTTTTCGATGTCGCCAACTTCAAAAGTTATGATTTCAGGTTGCGGATCTCTGCGTAGAGCACTTATAAAAATTTCATTAATGCTAAGCGCCATATCACAGATGACAAACTAAAACGAAAAAGTTTTTGATAAATTTAATAATTTACGCTATTTATGAATTATTGTGTCCGGTATCCTAGCAGATTTTGGCTCTTGTACAGCTCCAACACAAGCATATGCTTTAGGATTTACCAATGTGTAAACCAAAGCTTAAACTTTTGCCTGAGCGATTACCAAAGCCGAAGCCTTTGCCTTAGTGTTTAATTAAGCCTGAATCTTTACCAGAACTTTTACCTAAGCATAAACCTTTGCATGACCATAAGCGTAAGGTTTAACTTGAAATGTGCTGGGAAAGCTTGACCCTAAAAGCATAAGGCTTAACCTAAAATGTGGTGCAAAAGTGTATAAGAGCCCACATTTTAATTTACACGTAAAATTGTTCTTGTCGAAGTTAGTTACTGGGCTTCAGCAAATATATATATCGGTAGAACCTGAAACTGTTCAACTCATACGACCAGTTGATTACAGGTCCCGGTAATCGAAAATCAGGTTAAGCTCTGTTTTACTATATGTTAAAACTGTTATATAAAAGCAACCTTGACCCATTCATATTCTCAAATGTATATAGCAACTATCATCAGTTAGTAATACACGTTTTCAAACTCACTGACTTCAAAATTGGTACAGAAGTTGGACAAACAATATGTGACCAATCTGTAGAATTTTGAGCCTCAGCATTCACTGGTTCAAAAGTTACAAGACCTAACATCAACTGGTGATAGGTGCTACACACTTTTGAGAATGCGCGTTCTGCATTCACGCTGGTCAAGTATAAATAGCATTAAACGCTTTTGAATCTAATAATACATTGATTAATGCGGTTATATTTGTTCTTTCTGTATTTTATAGACATAAACCTTCGTTTGACTATTCTAACCAGACGATAATAGTCAACCATAACCTCACCGCATTTTGTCATAGAGAACATATCAAACAATTTCGGCTTGACTTGTAGTTAGCTTTCAAATCAGTTAATGTTACTAAAACAAGAACAGAACTGTTTCTTGACTCTGAAGATGGGTCTGTCATAAGGTAGAACCCAAATATGCCCTGAGACATTCTTGAGCACGTATTGTGCCCTGTTGCCGGCTCTGGGGTCCGTAAACTGGCTCTCCCCTGCTGCGATCAATTATATATAACATTATGGTTTCACTGGCTGCGGGTTTGCGATCATAACGTGTGTAGCGTGTCGCCCATGACATGCCGACGTTGCAAATAACATGTTGTCAGTCACTGATCAACTATTATATTTGATGTAATGAAGATAAATGGGCGGAGTAGCAGAGACTTAACTTAAATCAACCTTCGACTTAAGTTGATTTCGAACTCGAGAAAATATTTAATAGGTCGTAAGACTTGATAGGTGTGCAACTATCAGTTGAATTGGGTATACACACAAAAAAGTATTTCTGAATTTATTCAGAAAAGTGTTTTCTGTGTCAAATCTGAAAAGTTTTGCTAATATTTAAGACAATTTTTCTAAAAACAACTGGAAAACGTTTATTTTCAGACTTTATTTCAAAACGTTTCTTGAAAACATATCTGTTATAATAGAAATGCTTTTCAAGTGCACCTTGCTAATCATATTTCTCAAATGTAAGAAATTTTTTCTTAAATATCTGAAATATTATTTTGAGTGTAGCTTTGTAAATCAATGATTGGAAAAGCTTAAAATTTGACCAGGTTTCTGTCACCATTGATTATTTTTGTAAACAATCGTGTTGAAAACGTTTGATGTCATTGAATGCTAATTAACTTTAAGCTAAATTTTCAACTTAAGTTGAAATCAAACATATTACATGTCTCTGCAACCCGGCCAATATGTACAGCTGTTCGCTTTTGGTACAAATTGTTAATATTGTCATGTTGATTTGTATGCTCTCTTATGCTTTTTCGAATTACTATACTTACTGAGTTCACACTTTTAAATTAGAAGTTAATTTTGCAACGTGACTGAAGGAGTACTGTGGTAGAACTCGCGTACGCAATTCTACTCTCTAAAAGCTTAAACTAAATCTTGTTTTATGCTTAATCTAAGCCAGCAGAATTAAAAACTAATATGTTAGAATAGCTACACTAACAGGTAGGTTCGGTCTTAAACACGTTTAAAATTTTACATATTTTAGTTTAAGCTAAACTTATTGAATTGTTAGATATACATAATTTCTATGCGAAATTTGTTACTTAAACCAAAAATAAATTTTACTCAAACTCACGTTAAACTTAAAAATGCGTTTCTCTAAGTTTAACTTAGAAAATCTTTTTTAGTTAGTTTGTCTAGCTATTTAAGTTTTGCTCAAACTAAAAATCAAGGTTAGTTAAGCTATACAATTTTAGTTCAAATTTTTAGAGAGTATAACAAAGCTCAGTGAATTTTTGTATTTAAATTTTTTAAATTTTTCAATTGATAGGATCGTCAATATTAAGGCCGAAAATCTTTTGAACAAAATTAATTGGTTAGTGCAATTCGATAACTCAGTCGCAAAGGTTCTACGAAATATAGCACGAGGAATTTAGGCAAATACATAAATTATACTTACGTTTTTGACAGTGTCTTTTTTAATAACATAAGTATCAGTGCTGATTCTATAATGGTCACTGCCAGAATATTGGTTACGGGTGTACGGGCGGGGTTTTTGAATAAAAAACGAATAAAGTGAGAGTGACACTGTTACTTCGGCCAATGATACTTTGAGGAACGTAACAGTAGTATACTCGAAACCAAAGCCTAAGATTAAGCCAAAATATAGTCTAAAGCTTAAGCTTACTCTATTATAGTCTCGAGAAAAACATTGTTCGCTCCTCAAAGTATAATATGGACCATCATATAAACATAGTTCTATAATTCTCCCTTTGCACGTAATCTGCTAACGCGCATGGATTATGTAGACGTTTTAAAATTGAATTTATGTAGTTAACGACGGGTCCACATCGGATATCTTGATATTTTGGCAATCTTCTTTGCTTAGATTTAAATACTACCTTTAACTTGCGAATTTAAATAGGCGAGGTATTAGGCAAACTTATTTAAAAAAAATTTAAAAAAATTGAAAACACTAAGCCATAACTATTGGACACGTCTCCTACACGGTGGTTAGACAAGAAGAACATAAAGGTGAGCAATGCAGTTATGCACTGCGTTGAAGAGTATTGTATGTTTTGTCCCAAAGTAACTCAACTACCATAGCATAATAGGATATCCGTTTCCGTTTCCGGTAAAACTCTGTGTCCGGTTTTATTTTCGTCATAGAAATACTTGAATTTCTGTTATTTATAGTCAAAATTAGTTAAATATTATGTAAATGTGGCATAATTTTGAATTACAGATATGCTGCAATTGTTCGATATGAAATAAAGATTATAAAATTTATCAAAAATTTAACAAATTTCAGCGCATCCGCTATTTTTTCTTTTACATATTAGCAAGTCCGGTGAGTATTTGCATGCCTCAGTTGTGTCATCAGAGAAATATAATAGCTTTGAAACTTTTGTACTTATATACTCGTTTTTGGTTCTGTTATCTTCATCACTACCGTTTCCGTTAATTTAACTGTCCGCTTACATCCCGTCAGCTACTATAGTAATTTTTCAAAGGAAACATTATGGCAGAACATTCGACAATATTTCTGTTCCGATTTCGCGGTATCGCCAAGAAATTTGAGTTTCGACTTCAATTCCGACTATCTAAATTTTTTGTTCTGGTGTAATCAATGATACCTAATCAAGGTTATTAGAAGAAGCAATCGATAATTTTTTTAAAAAATATATATTTGTGAGCTAAAACAGCAGAGAGAAATGTTATATGAGAAGCCCAAATATGCCAAAAGTTTTAATATTTCATAATTACGGAAAAACATGGTCAATGGTGAAACGGAGGGTACTATTCAGGAGCCGAGAGTGCAAAATTTTTAATATAGTCACGTTGTTTTTAATTAAATGAAAACTGAAATTAGTCTTATTTCTATTTATTGAGGTGCGTCTCAAACGCTATTTTATTTATTATTACCTCAGGGCCAGAGCAGCCACCCCCATACCCACATTTCGAAGCCCCCCGCCCCTAAACAGCCCCCCGCCGTAACCGGTTGAAACACAAACGTCAAAATTTTTAAAATGCGCCTGACTTCTCGTTCGCTTCGCTCGCGAGTTTTTGGGCCCCACCTTGGGATTTGGCCGGAATCCCCACCCCAGTCTCCTCTGGCACTGCTAAAACATATCAATTAATTATATGAATTAGTTCAATTAACACGAACCAAATGTTACATTATTCTGCAGTTAATCGTTTTTGCACCCAAAAACGAACAAGGAATATTCTCCTTTGTGTCGTATTTCGTTTGCAAGTTAGCTATGTATGCCGTAGGCTCTGTGATTTTGAGGCATATATTTTATTTCGATAAAGGTGTAGGAAAACTCTCTGTAAAAAGCGTGAATCTAATAATTTGCAACGACATTTTTTAAAGTTTACTTTGTTCATGAAACTTACCCTACTTACGTCTTTTAGTATAAAGTGAGCTCAGGATTAACTTTGATTTTCATTTAATATCAAGAAAATTAATTTTAAAAATTGCGAGAAAAAGTTCAATAATTGTATCGTCACGATAATCGAAATGGCCAATGTAAAGAACAAAGGCGCAACAGTATTATAAGCATATTCCTAAGCCTAAGCCTAAACCAAGCAAAAAATTAGTCTAAAGCTTAAGCTTACTCTATTCTAGTCCCACCGAAAAATTCTCTGCCCCTGATCTTTACATGAGCCATCGAGATATTGTGATTGTATATGAACTTCACAACGATAATTACTGATCATTGTTTAACTTTGAGTTATTTTAAGAATCTGTGTTTTTAACCTGTTTGCGCTCGAAGTCATCTTTAATAAGCGCGACACAAAAAAAAATTTAAATTATATTTGGTAATTAACTTTAGTTTTTGAAACAATAACAAATGGTGTGTGCTGTACCTTAAATTTTTAGCTTCAGTAAATCACTTTTGCGGGGAAAACGTCATAACTGGGGCAGATCGGACCACGTTTTGTCCATGTTGATTCGACGTTAACATAAAATTTTGTGATCTCAATAGCGGTTGTGTAGACAAAATGTGAATGTCACATGATATTGGCTTACAAATCCGGTTCTCCAGCAATCATCGTATACAAACAGCCATATGTCACGTGATACCGCGGGACATTTATGGGAATATCATGTGATGTTCCGAAATTCTACCGAATATCACGTGATATTATGCAGTACAATGTAATTTGTGCGCACTAATAATGTAACGGAAAGTCCGATAATGTAGCTTTAAGTGATTTCGAATACTGAATTTAGCTTCTATTTTTCTGTTTCTGGACGAAATTTTGGCTTGATATATTTCTAAGTAGAAATACTGTAGTGACCCGAATAAGAGGGGAACTGATATTGATTTCGACTCTCCAGAGGGTACCCCCACCCATTGTTATTCGGTTACGGACTGTTATTTATTTTCAACGCACGCTCCGCCGCCCTTCGTTACTGATATATACGATACTGCAATTATCCGTAAACGTTTATTTGTCTTGTGTCAATAGCTTGAGCGATAATACAAGGTTATACTTCGGAATGTACTTCCAAAATTTAAGTACGCTTTAAAGCTTCGGACTCAAATTATTTGGTCCTGCAGTCATTTATGCACTGCAATTTAGGGTTAATTGACATTTATGGACTCTAATTGGGGTTTAGGGACTCTATCCGCTAACGGACCCTTTTTAGGGATACGGACTCCTATTGATTCGGACTCAAAATGGGGAACCCTCTCTTATTGCCCCCCTCTTATTCGTTTCAATACATTAATTCAAACTTTAAATTTATATGATATTCTACAGGACATTCAGGTTAGTTTACCACAACCTTGCAAACATTATCAATCATGTCATTTGCAGTACAAACAGTGAATGTCACATCAGGATGACAGACAATTCAAATTTTTATAATTACAGCTGATTAACGTGCAGACAAAACGTTACGCGCTATTGTAGAATGAGCAAAACATGTTCCAGTTTGCCCCAGTTATAATGTGAACCCCGCTGCGTGCTGCACCGCGGATTTTTAGCGTCAGTACATCACGTTTGGAAATATTTTTATAATCAAATGGTGAGATGCCAACATTACAATTATTCGCTGCAAATGGCATATATAGCATGCAGTAAAAATTGCGTTTCATTACATTTGCCAGCCCGCACCAAACCCGTCCAAAATTTCTGGATCCGCCGCTGATTCTCAAAGTATGACATTTTGCCAATTATAGATATTTTGTTCTTGATTAGGAATGTTTTGTTCCGGAATTGTTGCATATCATAACGCCTTTTATACTATTAATATTGTTATAAAATGTCAAAGCAAACATTTTCAATTAATATTTGTCTTGTGAATTGGATATTTTTAAATTTGACGGCATATGCTGGTTGATATCTAGTTATAAAGCTTAATTAAGACTGCTCAAGATATTTATAGCATAAAATATACAAATTAGCATACTGACGTTTCATTTCATTGTGTCATTGCATGACATTAATCAATACCAGCGTTACTGCTTAAAACGCAGGCAATGTATAGGACAGGGCCGTCACAGTTGTATAAACATATTCCTTAGCGTAGTCTACGCATACAATGAGCTAATAGCTATTAACCTAAGTCTAAACCTTAGATTCAGCCTAAGGCTAAGCAAATATCTACAGATTAAGCTTACACTATTGCAGTCCCACAGCCAAAACGTTCCGCGACTGATTTTTACATAGGCTAAATAGTTGAATAGCTAAAAAGGCTAAAAACCGAAGCATACGTATGTTGCATTGACGACGATATTCATGAACTAAATTTCGAGGCATTCACAGTTTGAGCTTGTCATTTCAATGAATAATATGAAATGCAGGACCAAAGGCGCAACAACCAATCCAAAACCGAAGGAGCGGGGGGCGCATAGGCTGGGCACGACATCAAATGATGGAAGAAATTTCGAAAACGAAACGAGCGAGGCGCCATCCATTGTTAATCCCTTTGTAAAACACCGGCCATACTAATTTTTCATAAAATTTTCTATTCTAAAGTGATGTAAATTTTGCTGACTTCCCGAATAGAACGTTTTGGCTCATCCTACCTCAAGCGACACGTGCGCCTTTGCAGGGCATTAATATTTTTTGCGATTTTAGTCGTTCAAAGCTTAAATGACGTAAAAGTCAAACTTTAATCATATGCAATAACAGTCTTTTGAGGTTAAACCATTCTCATTTACATATCTGCGTTCCTCTCGGCGACGCCTTAAAGCTTAACAAAACAGCCGGTCTCGATCAAAACATTTTCGTTTGAATACAAAATTTTCCGCAGTTGTCACATTTTGCCTTGAGCTATTAAAAATTAAACGTAGCAATATTAGTTGCTTTGCCAGCAAACAAAACAAAACTTTCCACGAGATATCGTGCCAACGTATAATATTTGCGGCGAAAATAAAACTGCACCCAATACGAAACCCTAGTTTGTTCGACTATTATCGCTCCAGAAGTTTTAGTTCATTCACAACCGTGGTTCAATTAAGTGTTTAAATCGAGTATTTTTCAGTACCAAGCAGAACTTGTGAACACTACAACTTGAGGTATAGAACAGTAAGCGACTATATCACATTCAACAATTTCGTTAATACGGGTCATTTACTTGTTCTTAATTTGCCAGGTTAAATTGGTCTGAATATAGCTGCTATGGCTTATGGTTTAAATAAATGTGGCATGGTGACGGGGGGATCGTGATGAATACCAGTGAGAGACCGCGATGGGACGTGCACCTTCAGGATACTGTGACGAGCGTTTGGAAAATGAAATCTGCTATGAATTAAGAGATGTATTTTGATTCTCAAGTCGACCTCAGGGTCGGGGTGACGTCATTGCCACGCCTATTTCTACAGTCTCCACCGTTAGTATCTTAATGAATAAGTTTATAGTGCGGATTTAAACTGTGACAATTAGGATTCAAACGGCCACGATCGAAAAGTTAACAGTCCGGAACGCAATTGTTTCGCTGAATGACGTCATAAACTTTGCTTGTAATGCTAATTTCAAAAGTCAACCCATATTAATGTGTCAACTGACTGTGAGATGTCGGCTAAGAATAGTTTTGCATTTAAATTTGAACCAGTCTTCGGAACGAGTAGCGTTTTATTTTTGGGTATATTGTAAATCTTTATGAACGATTTTAGCTTTATTCGGAACCATGCAGTGGTCTGAAAGACACTGTGCGTCACTGTTGTTTGTGGTTTGCTTTAATTTACAGCTTAAAAATATTAGTCTGAAATTTGAGGGGTTTATAAAAGACTGTGCAATTTAATTGACAATTAAAATCAAATATAAATTATTGTCGATCCTTATCTCAACTGGGTTTGACAGCCACCATCTAACGCATACCAATACTGCCGTTCGTGGAATGCACAATGTTTAAAGTGGGTATTCCGTGAAAAGTCATAATTGAGAGCTCTTGGCTCAAGCTTTAAGTTGACATACCTATAGATGACCGGTGAATCACCTTAAAATCCGCGAGAGTTTCGGGTTCAAATCAAGCTTGTTTTTATCATCGTCATGTATTGACCGTTTACCAAATGTTCCAGCTGTTCAATGAAGTAACAGCTGCTGTAAAAATGAGGGCGGGCACATTCGCTGGAGTGCAATATATAATATTGGAATATACCTCATGAACGAAGCGAGAGAGAACTCAAATGCAATTTCAACCCCTTCTCACATTGAGTTGCCTGTAGGCAACTCAGCGCAGTGTATATACGTTAAATAGTATATATCGTACCGTGTTTAACAATTGCAACACGTATGCATAGTTCTAAAACACCACAAGACGTGAGAGCCCCCTCGGGCTCGAGCGTCAAGCTCCTATAGCTCAGTGGTGATGGTATATATACGCCTCCCACTCCAGTCACTGGAGTTCGAATCTCAGCATAAAAGTAGGTCTCAGGGGAAATAGAAAATATTCATGTGAGAAACGGTTAATTTTTTGTAACGTACGAAACCTTTTTAAACATTCTGACTTCAAAAATGGGATGGGACCGGCTTCCATGCCGCTGGGTCGGAGCCACTTTTTTGTGTTACAGGGTACCAAAAATTCTACATCGTCGCTTTACAAATACATAAATATACATAAATCAATAATGCAACGCTTTGATCACCAGCATTTAAGTAAAATAACTCAAACATCGAAACTTGTACAAATTAAAGCAACAACAGCGCTGTTTTTATTCGTCGTTATTGCGCTCATGTTCGCGTCATGCCGCACTGGTCCTGTGATGACACGAGTATCAAAGAATCATGTTGGCGTTGCCAGAGTCACCGGGTCTGGTTCAAAATTACCCGCTGAGTATTTAGTGTGTCGGGACGAGTGCATGCCGGTCAGCGTGCGTCAAGAAGAACTTCAATTTTATCCTGAATTGATTACAAAATGTTGCAAACGAATGCGACGCGCGCGTCGCATTGCGACCCAGTTTCAGTAATGTTGTTTTATAGCTGCTGTTTGAATGTGAACGGACATTCGGGATCGTAAATTTGTATATATTAATAACACCTAATCACCAGATGGCGAACGTTTTTGAAACTGATGTAGTCTTGTATTAGAGATTGAAACTAAAATTTGGCACTGTAGTGATCCGAATAAGACGTGGGGGGGTAATACGATGGGGTCCCCAGTCCAAATCAATAGGAGTCCGTATGCCTAATAAGAATCCGTAAGCGGATGGAGTTCCTAAACCCTAATTAGAGTCCGTACATGTCAATTATCACTAGTTTTAGCGCATAAATGACTCCAGGACCAAATAATTTGAGTCCGAAACTTTAAAGCGTACTTAAATGTTGAAAGTACATTCCTCAGTGTAACCTTTCTTTATCGCTGAAGCTACTGACGCAAGACAAATAAACGTTTAATTCAACGGATAATTGCAGTACCGGTTATATCGATAACGAAGGGTGATGGAGCATGGTTTAAAAATAAATAACAGTCCGTAATCGAATAACAGGGGGTAACCCTCTGGGGAGGCCAAATAAATATCAGTCCCCCTCTTATATTCGGGTCAGCACAGTATATAAAACTAGCGAAAATCGAATGCAAAAAATACGCTGTATTTCCAACTTCAAATTTCGCTGGTTCGTAAGCTATACAACATCTATTACCCGCTGGTGATAGGCACTACACCATACATTTGAGACCGCATAACCAGACCACTGTTTGATTAAAAAATATTAAAATATTAATAAAAGAAACTATATTCAACGCTTCAGAAGCATCATAATCAAAGTATTTGCAGAATTTCCAACACCAAATTCTACAGCATATGTTACAGTGGTCCATTTAGGTTTGTTGTATTAGTGATGTAAGTATAGCCTTGATATGTTTCTTTACAATAGTAAAATTACAAAACAAATCTATATTATTAAAGCTGAAACCAATGGAGTATCGAGAAATTTTGATTGGGGGGCGCATCCTGTGAGGCCAGTGGCTTTGGTTTCCGCCTAAAAGAGCCAACTTAGAATGTTTTAGTAGTACGGATTTCAATTTTGTGATGGAATTTATGACGTTGGTCACGCTCCCTTAGTTGGCTCTGAGACCAAACAGAGTTGCCTGTTAGGCGCTTAAAATTTGGCAGTTTGAGTGTCTGGACCAGGTCGAATTGTTTGCCACTCGATCACGAATTGAAAAAAATATCGCTAGCGAACCGAGCGAAAAGCTCCACACCATTGTCTTTTACTCTGCGTAGCACACCACTTCAGTTTGAAGCCTATGTCCTGGCTTTTTGCTCGCTCGCGAAACCTCCTTCAATATCCAACCTCCGTTCTGACCCTTGATTGCCCTAAAATGTTTTTGTTACGTATTCTCTCAAAGGAATCAACTTGAGAGTAAAGTTTTGTTCGTGAATTGATGGCTTCCAAAGGTTGCCAACTGTACTACAATAGAACAAACACCTGGCTGATAACATATGCTTGCTGATTATCTATGTATAAAGTAACTAAAGTATAGCTTAGGGAGGGATCCCGAGTCCTAACCCCAAAAAAGCAGCAGAAGCTAAACTTAAGCTCGAAGTTGACGTGCCTTTCGTTCCTTGTGGAGACATTATGCACAAAATAATCGAAGAAGGTTCATGAGGAAGCTTATGCTGAAAAATTTTCAAAATATCTCCATTTATTGGCAAATTTTGGTCAACAGAAAAGACACAACAAATATTCAAAGATCATCTTCGCATGCAGTTGGAGGTGAAAACACCGCTGCTGCAGTTCAAAAAATTTTGCCTGAGTCGAAGCTTACTTAAAATTAGGCAATAAAGTGTGGCCAAAAATTTTTTAGGTTGAGCATACAAGGGTTTTCGTTGGCTTACATGCAAGGTTGAAAATTTTGAAGGGTAGGGGGAATTTTTCCAAGGAAGCTGAGGCCTCCGCCCCCTCTTGGCTACGTGACCGAGTTGAGATTGCTGATTTTAACAACAATCTTTAGAGGGATGCCAAGATTTTATATTAGGCTTCGGGTTAGAGTTTTGTCAATAAAAAAACTAAAACTATTCTCTAAAATCTTGAACTTAAAACATACCTTAACTAAACTTGCATATTAGTTTTACTACAACTTAAATGGCTGAACGGACTAACTAAACTAGAATTTTAAGTTTTACTTAATACACTAACATGTTTTTAAGTTTAACCAAATCAAAATACGCACGAGTAAAAGTTAAGAATCGGTGCCAACTTCAGAAATTACGTTTCTTGCATAGACTCTCGTTTGTTTTAGCGTATTGCATCTCGAACGTATAAGAATATAAGTAGTTGATACTTAAATTGGCTCGCAATATTGTAAACGAAAACTCGGAGCACGTTGAAAAGCCAAGCGCTATTTCAGTGGTAATTTACCGATCTAAATTTTAGTTTTTGTTGTCGCTTGTGTGGAATGTCCAATCATGACGAACGCTTTAGAAGTATCATCGACAGTTCGTCGCCTGACAACTCATTACCCAACAACTTGAAATCCGAAATTTGATCTGCTCGACAATTCGTCGCCCATCGTTATGTTTAGGCTAAAGCTGAAGCTTAGGATACGTTTAGGATCATACTTCTATTTAGCCATAGGCTTGAGAAGACACTGTCGTGCGACATGTTGTCAATCGACGAATTGTCGTAGAATCCAGTTTTTAGATGCGTACTTGGTTTAGTGTTTCACACCAAGGACGTGTAAAACATAAGCAATCAAGACTCATCATACCGGAAACCAGGGACATAGCCCGGCTCACCATACTAGGGTAGGCTAAAAAATTTTCAGGAGGGCATATAATGGTATTCGTTGACTTCCAAGCAAGGTTGATAATTTTCTAGGAGGAAGCAAAACTTTTCCAGTGGGGCTGAGCCCTCCTGGCCCACCCCCATGGCTACGGGCCATCGGAAACCGGTCACATTTTTTACAAAATTGTATAAAATATAAACTATAACACAAAATTTTAGGTTTGATGTTTGGTTCGAAAACATGTTATTAATATAATATGTTAACCAGGAATTAAAATAGAGCTGATACAGTGATGTAACTGGTCCTTTTTGTGCTTAAAACCTCAATATACCAGTCGTAGTGGGACTACATTTATTGAGCGAAGCTCGAACGCACGTAAGCAATTAAGGTAATATGCAAATTAGTTGTTAGCTAACTATTCATTTATCGGTTTTGGAGGTTTGTAAGCAATTTCCTCAGATTCCTCGCACCCACAAACCCTTCAGCCACTAATCAAATTATCTATTAGCTACCTGCTCAATTATCGGTTTTGGAGGTTTGTAAACAATCTACGCAAATTCCTCGCACCCAAAAACCTTTTAATGCTAAAATTAGATTGCTTCTATCTGTAATAATTAGTGAAATATTGTGGAAAGTCCTAATTTAGGCTTAATTAATTATGCAAATTAGCCTGTAGCTAATAAACGGCTTAAAATTTTAAAACCCCAATGCGAGGTTAACACCCCAGGATAATTGGCTTTCAAACAAAAAAAGTTTTTCAAAATCGGTTCAGCCGTTCCTGAGATTGTTTTCGGACGGACAGACGGACAGATGGACAGACGGACAGACGGACGGACAGATGGACAGACGGACAGACGGACAGACGGACGGACGGACATCCATCTTTCGACCCCCAAGTACAAAACATAAAACGCTTCGCGAAACTCCGAGCTTCGCTCGAAGTTTCGCTTCGCTCAATAAAACGCTTCGCGAAACTCCGAGCTTGGCTCGGAGTTTCGCTTCGCTCAAAAAGTAGTTTCTCGATCTCAATGGAGTAAATCGAACTAAATCTATACAGCTTACTGCTACCGTTATATTTGCCCATGTTACTTTAAGGAGCGTCCCGGTTTCTGGTGGGTCTATAAATCAGTAGGTTTAGATTCTAGATTACATTTTTTACTTAGGGTTAGTCTTAGGCTTCGGCTTAGGCCTGGGCTTAGGTACACATTTTTGCAACGATTAGGCTTAGGCTTAGGCTTAGAAATACGCTTAATCTACTGTTACGAACCTAAAAGTAAATTGGCAGTTATATTTGTATAACAGTTGACACCAAAATAAACAACAGACCAGATAGACATAAAACTAAACCGATTGAATAGTATAAATAACGAAAATTTTACGGCTTAAAAAGGTAAGAAAATTGTAATTTAGTAAACAAATAATTAATTAGTCATGGGACGACGGCTACTGCTATCTAGTGAATCTTCCGTTAAAACTTATATCTACGGAAGCAAGAGCGAAAAAACAGAGATAAACAGTAATGAAATGGTTGCGAGCGAAGTGAGTGGAAGTCAACACAATCTTTTTGTCTCCGTTTGGGGCCATATGTTTCTTGCAATCTTCATGTTAGTCAGAGTTGAAATAACAACGGTTTCTGCAGCAAACCAAGCGAGCAAAGTAAGCGAGCATGCAAACAAATTAAAATGTTAGAAATGCACAAGGGAATACCAATGACCGTATTCTCAAATGTGTGTAGCATTTAGCACCAGTTTGTGATAGGTCTTTGGAACTTTGAAATCACCAAACGGAGAACTTAGAAATTCACCACATTTTTTAGATTTGATTGACCATATTTCTGTGCACAATTTGAGATATGCAACCATAACTGTTCGTGAGTTTGAAAACCTACTACCAACTGGTGAAAGATGCTATATACATTGGTGAATATTTGTCCTACTGTAAACTGCTATGTACTTAATAGTTTGATAAGATTAACGATGAAAACCCAGCTGGGATGAATTGAACTCCGAAAATTGGTATTTTAGTATTCGCGCGTGCTTTAACACTGCAAAACTAAATTGGAACGCACGTACTGTATTGACTTGAATAAGAGGGTGTGGGGTAATAAGAGGGAAGGGGGTCCCCATTTTCAGTCGCGATCAATAGGAGTCTGTATCCCTAATAGGAGTCCGTAAACGGATAGAGTCTCTAAACCCTAATTAGATTTCATAAATGTCGATTATCCCTAATTGCAGCGCATAAATGACTCCAGAACCAAATATACTGGAGTTCGAAACTTTAAAGCGTACTTAAGTTTTGAAAGTAAATTCCTAAAGTATAACCTTGTATCATCGCTCAAGCTATTGACACAAGACAAATAAACGTTTAATTCAACAGATAATTGCAGTACCGGATATATATCCGTAACGAAGGGCGGCGGAGCGTGGGTTAAAAATAAATAACAGTCAGTAACCGAAAACAAGGAGTGGTACCTTGCTGGAGAAGCCAAATCAATATCAGTCCCCACCTTCTTATTCGGGTCAATACAGTAGACCCTATTTTAAATATGAAATTAAAATAATTGTCCTCAAAAGTTGAAGGCACGGCCATGGAGCCACGTGCTCCGCGGTTCTTGCCCTTGATTCATAAGAACGAGGACGAATCTATAGACGAACCTGGCGATCGTCTCCGTAAATGAAACTAACGCAAAGTTGAAATGTTGCATCAGGATTTGATTGTACAATTGTGTCTGGCTTCTCGCTCGTTTCGTTCGCCAGTTATTTTTCGCTATTTTATTACATCTGTTCAACTTTTGGCTGCAAAGTGCCAACCCATGTGTTTTTTCAATTCTCCGTTCAAAACACATGGTGATCCTTCAACGCCATACGGTGAGACATGTTTAGCGAGTCAAGTTTAAGTACTTAGTAAAATTTTGCAAGGAAGCATGATGTATAAAATTATGGCATTTTCTAGGAAGCAGCAGTGGCATCTTGAGTCACTGCCTCGTAGATAAACATGGCATCTCTGGGCCGCCTACGCAGACGCCTTTGGTTTGAAAGTTCTGCAACGCAAGCGTAGAGAGCAGGGCTAGGCGTATTTTCTAAATCTTCCCTGATTGAACGCTCTACGGGCCTAAACATATCCACCGTAGCCGACGTTCCAAGTAGTTAAGCCCTTGTATTGATGTTGTATAGGTGTTATATAAACAGTGTCACAGGAAAAATTTTCAGATGCACCAGCAAAAGTAGCATATGTAGCTCAGATGAGCTATATTCGCTCTAAAAATTCTCTATAGTTCCAAACCAAAGGGCAAAAATTTATTGAGATCCGGTCAACCATAAACAACACAATTTTGCTATAAAGTTTGAAAAATGTTCTCTATATAAGGTCATTTGCATTTTTTTGCCCAAAACAGGTTGGTTCCCGCTTGTTACGCATACGGGCCAATGTAAAAGAACAGCAAGCAAAAAATTTAGCCTAAAGCTTAAGCTTACTTTTTTTCTAGTCCCACAGAAAAATTGCTGGAACGATGTTTAGCCGGAGGCAAAACTCTCAGGTTGCGTATCCTGGCCGATCCAGTGGAATACGTGATAAACTATACGGTCAACTATAGAGTGCCATGCGCAGCGTTGCCAGGGCTTCCTCCGAAAATGTACTCTGTAACTTAAAATTACAAGAGTTCGGTTTGCACTTGACAGGTTACAGAGTGATGTTGACACGTTGACAGGGCCAATGTTGCTTTTAGGGCCGTAACAGTAGATTAAGCGTAGTAACATAAGCCCCGGTGACAGTATTCCAAAATCCCATATATGGATACCTGTTGAAAAATATACAATCAAAGCGAGCGAAAATCGAGGCGCATGTTTTTTGTCGGCAAATCACTTGACTCCAAATTGAAACCAATGAAGTTTTGAAGATTTTTTATTTTTAAAATCGTAAACTGTGTCCCGCATTTTTAAATGTTCAGGTTCGTTTCATTTCAGGAGGCTATAAACCTCGTAACCGTTGTGCAATGGCGGATCCATGAGGAGGCCACCCCGACCGTGCCCCCCACCCCAACAGCATCTCGACAAAAATTCTATAGCAATTTTGTGACAATAGTTCGTGGTTTGTGTACGGGTCAAAAGTAAGTTTATTACCTGTGAAATTTAGGCCCCCACCATTTTGAGATCCTGGATCCGCCACTGCCGTTGTGTTCGAGCATTGCGAGCGAAAAATTTCATTTTATATTTCTCTAAAGTTTTTTCTACAGCTCTTAAAGGTGCGTTTTCTCGAGGTTTTCCAGAAATTATCACTGAGGATATGTTCCCCTATCCACACTCGTACTATAGGCCTAAACTGGCGCAAGATTAATAATGAACCTAGCTCGGTAAAGCGTACACGTGAGGCGGGTGAAGCGTTCAAGAGTCCAATTTTGTAACCATTTCAGACCAGGCGCACAACCTGGGATGCGCGGAGCGGTAAAAACAGGCCAGCACCGTTTAACCTAAGCCTATAGAGCTGCCTTAAATCCTTCATGACAATGGGTAGCGGATGATATACTTTGCAAAAAATGGTGAGTCAAATTGACACCCTCTGAAATAGGCTCTAAGGGACTACACAACCTGTGTCAAATTCGACTCCGCCAGTCAAATTCGATTCTCTGAGCGACTCGCGTGAGTCGAATTTGACGCTGGCGGAGTCGAATTTGACTCGCTTTGTGTAGTCCGGAAAAGCCTATTTCGGATAGAGTCAATTTGACTCACCATTTTTTGCAGTGTACCTATCGCTTGTACTTTAAGTTGAGCTTGGCAAACCACGTCGTTGTCGTAGTGTGTGTTTTTGCAATTGTTGACAAAATATTTTGCGGGTTCAAGGAGAGAAAGAGGGGTGATTTTATAAAATTTAATTTTTGAAAGTTCAAATTAAGGTATAGAATAAATGAGGAGGTCATGAGAAGAGCCCATACGCAAGAATTTTCCAAATTGAACCATTTTGGGCAAACAGAATTGTAGAATCAAGAAATCAAACATATTTCATTTACTGTACATTCGTAGGACCTGAAAGACAAGCTGCATAAACTTGGCATATTTTGTGGACGACGCATTGCTTCAAAGTGTTGTTTGTATTCGAAATATTTTGTATGAAATTCAGCTGTACCTTAATCCCCTTCGCAAATAGAATTGCCTATGGGCAACTCAGAGCAGTGTATATACGTTATATAATATTTATCGCGCAGTGTTTAGCAATTGAAACACGTAACACATAGCACTAAATCACCACAAGACGTGAGAGCCGCCTCAGGCTCGAGCGTCAAGCTCTTATAGCTGAGTGGTGATGGTAATCGCCTTCCACTTCAGTCACCGGAGTTCGAATCCTAGCATAAAAGTAGGTCTCAGGGAAAATAGAAAATATTCATGTGATAAAGGGTTAAGCGAAAAATTTTCAGTTTACTAATATACTTAACTCATACTCGTGTGACCTACGTCTGTAAGTTACATACTGAAAGTTCCATCGATGGACCTTCCGTATTGAGAGTGTTAAATGTAGAGTAAAAAAAGCGTACCAAAGGCATGCCATTTTTACGCCGGGCTCCCAACCTGGGTACGAACCGCAAAACAAGGTCCTGAACTTTTGTATCCTATCCACTTTATTTATGAATATGCTAGCTCTATTATAAATGTTCGGTCCCATGTATAGAACAGTGACGGAACAGTAGTATAAGCATATTCGTAAGCCTATGAATAAACGTATGCATGAGCCTATTCGTAAGCCTAATCCTAAGTAAAAACGTTTAAGCTTAAGCTCACTCTACTACAGCCCCTCAGGAAAACATGCCGGTTTGGTCTACAGATGGATATACGCAAAGAATATTAGGTTTATTAACAAATACCGAGACGACTGATCCATGTATAGAATAGGGCCGGATCGTTTTCCGGCGGGGCTGTAATAGAGTCAGTTTAAGCTTTGGACTAACTTTTTTGGTTTAGGATTAGGATAGGCTTGGACTTAGGAATAGGCTCATTCTTACGCCGCTTAGGCTTACGTTTTAGGCTTAGGAATATGGTTATACTACTGTTCCGTCCGTGTTCTACACATGAGCCCAGAGACATGTTCATTGCCCTCTATAATGTATATACCATGTACACATTATGTACATATTGTACTGTGTGTGTCATTATACAGTGTGTAAATGTTTGTATTCTGTGTTTGTCTTTGTGTCTTTGTACAGTGTGTATCCGTTTTTTGTGTGTCTGCTCACGACGGAGTTGTGGTTTACTTTGCTATTGGAACATATATGTTATAATATTGTTGATATATATGTATATATCCAACACTTACGTTATAAGTTCTGTTTATCTTGTAGTAATGTTCTTATGTGTGTATGCAATACAATATATATTGCCTCGTATTTATCTTATAATAATGTTGTTATGTGTGTTTGCTATACGTTATGTGTATTGTATTCTTGAAAATGTGTATCTCTAAAATATCGCGTAATTCGTTTGTGTGTTGTGTGTTCTTGAAATGCTTGCGACACACGTAAACATGTTTAAGAGAAGGTGGGTTTTTTTGGGAAACTAACGGCGCGATTTCATTCTGTTTGGCTTTGCTTTTGTATGTAATAGCTTGTACTAAAAGCAAAACGACTAGTTGTCAGGGTACAACCGGAGGTCTGGCTCCGGCTCCGGCAGAAAATCGGCCTCCGGCTCTGGTAGAATTTTTGCCGGAGGTTCCGGCAATTTCGGTAGTAGAATTTTGCTTTATTTTGCTAAATTTAACTGTTTAGCGCGTTTCGTGTTACTTTTGTCATAATTTTCAGGAAAGAATTTCCGAAATTCCGCAGAAAATTAGTGTAAAACCAAACAACTTATTAACAACATATTGCAAATATTGGCTAAAATTAACTAACCATCATTTTTACATTCTAATTTCGCCTCACCTCCGGCTCCGGCAAGTTTCGTTGACCTCCGGCTGCGGCTCCGGCATTTTTCACCTCCGGTTGTACCCTGCTAGTTGTATATCATAAAATCTGTTGAACAGGACCGGTTTTGTAAATGGCAAATCCCAAACTGATTATTATGAACAGGGACATCACGACAATACGTCGCCTGACAATTACTTTTAATCTGAAATTATATCGACTCTACAATTTGTCGCCCACCATTATGGCTAGGGTCATGTTGAGGCTCAGGTTTACGCTACTTAAGATTATGCTTAGATTTTTTCAAACGCTCTAGGACGGTTCGGACAGAAGGCCGCCGGACAAATGGCCACTAGACAAAAGGCCGTTTAGATAAAAAGCCGTCCGGGCAAAAAGCCGTTTGGATAAAAGGCCGTCCAGACAAAAGTCCGTCCGGAGTCCGGTCAAAAGACCGTCTGGACAAAAAGCGATCTTGACAAAAGGCCGTCCGGACAAAAGGCTGTCCGGACAAAACGTCTCCTGGACAAATGGCCATCCGGACAAAAGAACCGTCCGGACCGGACAAAAGGCCGTCCGAACAACAGGCCGTCCGGACAAAAGACCGCCTGGACAAAAGGCCATCTTGACAAAAGGTCGTCCGGGCAAAAGGCCGTCCAGACAAGAGACCGCCTGGACAAAAGGAGACCATGACAAAAGGCCGTCCGGCCAAAACACCGCTTGTATAAAAGGTGGCCTGGAAAAATTGAATTAAACACAGGCTCTCAAACAACGACATGCTAAATGCAGGTTGAGCGTGAATAAGCAGTATAAACCCTGCAATATCATAGCGAGCCGTTGTTTTTTGTTGCTTTTTAATTAATTATAACCAGAATCTAAACATGCATGCAGGTTGTTTTGCGTTTTCGACCATTTACAAGCTCTCCATCCCCTAAAAATCACCACAAACCATTTTATAAATCAAACGATTGTACGAGAAATCATAAATCGAAAACGAATTCCTGCAAAATCAAAAGTAACAACTGAAACAATGTAACCACGAAAACAAACGCCCATAGCCAGGAATGGGGTTCTCGGCGAAGGCAAGTCTCGGTATTTTGCAGGTATTGGTCTCGGGGTTTTTAGTGTCGGTGGTTAGGAACCGACACCAGATGTCGAGGATTCAGCGCATGTATAACTGTATTATTGAAGTGATACCTATAATAATAATAATAATGTTTCGCGGTGAATCGATTTTCATAGTTACGCAATAAGTATAACAGGTATTCTGAAAAAAACAAAACAAAAAACTGTTAAAAAGTAATTTATTTTGAAAATTTTAAATTTTCCGGCGATGGCCAAAAATTGACCGATGCTGACACTTATATGGCCGGTCTCTGGAGTCACGTCTCGGTCGGTGTTTTTCATTGAGACCGCCGGTCCCTGCCCATAGCATAAAAATATAAACTGGTTGGGCCATATCAAGCTATATGCATCGGGGGGAACGAACAAGATGTGACCCATTGAACATTTTACCTAAAGGTATGAGAGTAATTTTTCCCATACGTATTGTCCACACGTTGGATGTTTTTATCCGGACGGTCTTTCGTTTAGACGGCCTTTTTGTCCAGACGGTCTTTTGTCCGGCGGCCACTTGTCCCGCCGCCTGCCTTCGTTCCGGTCACCCTGTAGGACACTGTTGGTCGACAAGTTGTCGGGCGACGAGTTGTAAATGCATAATGTCATCTGTCGCTTCTTGTCACCATCTGTCTCGTCGCTTTTCGTTACCGTAGGGCGTTGCCCGCGAATTAGCATTCGACGCCGTACTGCAAGGCAATTTGTGTAGGATACCTTTTCCAATGCACAATCCATTGGGGAAGGCCCCCTTTCCAACGCTTGCTTAATAATCGTTTTTATGTTTCCGGGTAGGAGCGTAGCCAGGATTTCTTTGCTTGACCGTGTAACCATTAAGATGTTTGCTAGAAACTGCCGCTAGCGAGTAATTTTGTGACATCTATCAGTCAGGTGGTTGCTATATAGTCTGTCGGAGGAGCAGATGCCGAAGTTGAATTGAAGCAGCGGGTGCGTTGCCCCAATTAAAATCAGTTTTACATGAGATGTGGACTGAAAGTAAACGTCTGCCGTCTCGCTCGCTTAGTTTGAAAAATTTGCATGCGTAATTTTTCAATCAGACCAGCGCAAACGTAAAGTTACTTAAAAATAAAAATTATCGTTGTAGTTTAATGTTCAGTGTTCACTCTATTCTACTCTTGGTAGTTAAAAACAATATATAAAAAACCAAATATTAGGCAAATAGGACATCCCGGGATCGATCCCCTTCACACCAGACCCCAACGAAATTCAAATTGTCCTCGCGATTGAGTACGAAGATCGCGTGTGATTTTTCGCTAGCGAGTTTTTATTTTTGACAATTTGGAACTTTCCGTGTTCGGGTTGCAATCCGGTGCAAACCTATCGGATACCGGATATTTGCGGTTGTGGTCCCGAATAGCACAAAACTGCTTTAAAGTAAAGACATTTTTGCTGCGATTGCATTCCAGGGTACGTCCAAAAGTTTAAGTTTCTGACTTGAAGCGAAATGAAAAATTCAAGGTAAATTTAAAATGAAATCAGTAAATGTATATTTTTGAACGACTGAAACGCTAGTAACAGTGCGCAAATTTTGTTGCTATAACCAGTTGTCATCCGGTTCCGGTTACAAGTTTTCGATCCTGGTCCGGTACTTGGTAACATTAACATCTAGGCCGATATTCTCAAATGCGTATACGTAGTATATACCTATCATCCGTTAGCGCAAACTGACGAACATCTGCAATTGCAGATCACAAAATTGGTACACACGTAGGGCAAATCAAACACGAACAATATTGAGAATACGCGGGCTTCTTGCGGTTCGCTCTCGCTGTTGTGAAGTATATTTTAATATTATTTCTGGTAGTGTTAATATTATTCCGTATAAATAGATTAGTAATAAGTGTATATATACTTAATGGTTTTTACCGAACACATAATTTATCAACAAGCGACCATAACCAGAGTATTTTCCATTGTTTACACTTGTGTGATTGGACTGTGAGGCCAGACTATTACGTTTGATTATTTTTGTTCGACTGTTCATTATACCGTACAACAATGTCTACTATGCTACTGTTGCGAATGCAGGATAAAGACAAGCAAGCAAAAGTTGAACGTGAACAACGTGAATCGTTGAGTTTAGAAGCTAACCGGTAGGTGGTGTATAGTGAGTAAACTTGACTTTGAAATATTTGTAGAAAATGTTGTTCTAGAAATATTAAGTTTGTGTATCTCTCTCCTAGGCTTAAATCTGCTATTGAGGCCAATTACCAATTGGTGTAGGCGAGTCTGCTGTTCTGAGCAAATAGCAAGATTGGCGGACGCCAAATAGCGATTGTAAGATGTAGCAAAACAACAGTGATGTAAAACTAACGCTGATTGGTTAACGGTACTGCGTCTGTCCACGTAATCAAATTTGATTGGTGTATAAGTTAAATAGCAGTTTAGCCTAGGCGAAACTGCTATAGCGCAAAATAGCAGATTCGCCTCGGTCAATTAGTAATTGGCCTGAATACCATATTGGCCTACAACATATCCAGCGGCGGATCCGCGATTTTATTAGTAGAGGACACCATATATAGTTTTTGTGTTCGGAAATTTTACAGTTTTATATTAAACGCGTATTGCACGTAGTAAATTTTTTCTCGAAATTTAACACTGACGAGTTTCGGCGCTGCGCAGGCGTGAAATTTCGTCGCTATATTTTTGACGTACCCGACTAGAAAACACATTGTTGAGAGCTTCAGATGAACCAACATCGTTTGCATGGCAAAATTTTCAGTACGCCAGGGTGGGTGGTGCCACGGTGGATACATCTCTCATTTTTATCTTCCGAGGATCCGCCAGTGTTTCTCATACGCTGCTTGACAGTTGTATAAATAACCGTGTATATAAATGTACTGCTTTTGTAGCTAAGTTGCTATGTTCGTGTGGCATTTGTTTCAAGACTGCTTTTCATATCTATCAGTAGGGTGCAAACTGGAACTGAACGATATACCGGAATCGGATCAACAAATTTATACCGGAATCGGAACAACAAATTTATACCGGAATCGGATCAACAAATTTATACCGGAATCGGAACAACAAATTTATACCGGAATCGGATCAACAAATTTATACCGGAATCAGAACAACAAATTTATACCGAAATCGGAAACAATTTATACCGGAATCGGAATAACAAATTTATACCGGAATCGGAACAACAAATTTATACCGGAATCGGAACAACAAATTTATACCGAAATCGGAACAACAAATTTGTACCGAAATCGGAACAACAAATTTATACCGGAATCGGAACAACAAATTTATACCGGAATCGGATCAAAAAATTTATACTGGAATCAGAACAACAAATTTATACCGGAATCGGAATAACAAATTTATACCAGAGTCAGAACAACAAATTTATACCGGAATCGGAACAACAAATTTATACCGGAATCGGAATAACAAATTTATACCGAAATCGGATACCGGAGTCGGAACAACAAATTTATACCGAAATCGGAACAACAAATTTATACCGAAATCGGAACAACAAATTTATACCGGAATCAGAACAACAAATTTATACCGGAATCAGAACAACAAATTTATACCGGAATCGGAACAAAAAATTTATACGTGAATCGGAACAACAAATTTATACCGGAATCGGAACAACAAATTTATACCGAAATCGGAAACAATTTATACCGGAATCGGAACAACAAATTTATACCGGAATCAGAACAACAAATTTATACCGAAATCGGAACAACAAATTTATACCGGAATCGGATCAACAAATTTATACCGGAATCAGAACAACAAATTTATACCGGAATCGGAACAAAAAATTTATACCGGAATCGGAACAAAAAATTTATACGTGAATCGGAACAACAAATTTATACCGGAATCGGAACAACAAATTTATACCGAAATCGGAAACAATTTATACCGGAATCGGAACAACAAATTTATACCGGAATCAGAACAACAAATTTATACCGAAATCGGAACAACAAATTTATACCGGAATCGGATCAACAAATTTATACCGGAGTCGGAACAACAAATTTATACCGAAATCGGAACAACAAATTTATACCGAAATCGTAACAACAAATTTATGCCGGAATCAGAACAACAAATTTATAACGGAATCGGAACAACAAATTTATACCGGAATCAGAACACCAAATTTATACCGGAATCAGAACACCAAATTTATACCGGAATCAGAACACCAAATTTATACCGGAATCAGAACACCAAATTTATACCGGAATCAGAACACCAAATTTATACCGGAATCAGAACACCAAATTTATACCGGAATCAGAACACCAAATTTATACCGGAATCAGAACACCAAATTTATACCGGAATCAGAACAACAAATTTATACCGGAATCGGAACAACAAATTTATACCGGAATCGGAACAACAAATTTATACCGGAATCAGAACAACAAATTTATACCGGAATCGGAACAACAAATTTATACCGGAATCAGAACAACAAATTTATACCGGAATCGGAACAACAAATTTATACCGGAATCGGAACAACAAATTTATACCGGAATCAGAACAACAAATTTATACCGGAATCGGAACAACAAATTTATACCGGGATCGGAACAACAAATTTATACCGGAATCGGAACTGCATTCGAAAGCAGGAATTTTTAATGCCATTTCTTTTTCGCATAGCGGGTCTTATGACATGTATATATACTTTGTATGCATGCGTCATATCAATATTGCTTCAGAATGCTCTCTGAGTTCGCATATATATATGTTATTCAACTTTGTATGATAATTTCTGCCCCATATCTATATTAAATGCACTCCGAGAACTGAGATACGTATGTTTTGATTACGATGAAAATTAACATAATTGCAGTCAAATTTCTTCACACATAATATTAATTGCAAATAATACAGGCTAGAAACGATGAAAATTTATGATTCCGACTTCAGCTATACGTACTTATCTGGTATGCAGATTCGGTCGCGGAACCGGAACTGGATTTTAACCGGAATTCTAATCGGAATCGCAATTTCGTTTGCATACGTATATATGTATATATGGTTTACAAGATTGGAGTACATATTGCAGCATATTGTTGTATAGCAATTATATACTTTTAAAATGAACATTTTTTCGGGTCATAGCAATAACTGCCGAAATGATTTCAGTAATTGCTGAAATCATTTCAGGGATTGCCGAAATCATTTCAGTAATTGCTGAAATCATTTCAGTAATTGTATAAATCATTTCAATAATTGCCGAAATCATTTCAATAATTGCCGAAATCATTTCAGTAATTGCCGAAATCATTTCAGTAATTGCCGAAATCATTTCAGTAATTGCCGAAATCATTTCAGTAATTGCCGAAATCATTTCAGTAATTGCCGAAATCATTTCAGTAATTGCCGAAATCATTTCAGTACATAATTGCCGGAATCATTTCAGTAATTGCCGAAATCATTTCGGTAATTGCCGAAATCATTTCAGTAATTGCCGAAATCATTTCAGGGATTGCCGAAATCATTTCAGTAATTGCCGAAATCATTTCAATAATTGCCGAAATCATTTCAGTAATTGCCGAAATCATTTCAGTACATAATTGCCGGAATCATTTCAGTAATCGCCGAAATCATTTCAGTACATAATTGTCGGAATCATTTCAGTAATTGTCGAAATCGTTTGAAAAAATTAGAGTTTAGCTGAAAGTCAACAAAAGTATTGGCTTTTTTGTTTTAACTTGGATGGGCGATACGTATTATATGAAACATTGTGCTGCAATTACGTTTCCAGACAAGTCAAAAAGTTTAAGTTGTTCACAAAGACGTGAAATAAAATTAAAAGCAACTTAACAATTAATTACGCGCGTAATTTTTATTAATATTGTTTTGCGCGGCTCAAATGTGTGCAAAAAATCTACGACAGTTGTTCGCCCGACCCACTTTAGCCTGACTGTGCCCTAAGTCTGAAGCTCAACCCTAAGCATAAACCTAAAGTCTAAGCGTAAGCAACAGTGGAGGCGACAAAATGTTTAGTAAGTCGACTAGATTGAGGCTTACAAGTTGTTTATGCCAGTCGACGATTTGTCGGGCGACCAATTGTTGTGATACCGCTTTTTCAACAGTTCAGTCCCTAAGACATTTCAGGATTTTTTGATACGGATGAGAGAGATGATGGTCGGGAGTTTGTGGCCGGCCTGAATTATTTTATTATGAACGGCGAACTAGCACGGGTGGTTACAGGGAGTCTGCCGCCCCGCTTCCGATATATTTCGTATATACGTACTGATGATTTTTTGAAGGAACAATTGAAAAAGTATTACCACCCGTTTCCCCACCGATAAGTATACTGGGTCCACAAGTAGTGACTACTGGTTAATTTGCTTAGGGCAAAAACAGGAAAAGCAATAATTGCAAGTTTTTATATAGCAAAACTTGGTTATCTATTTTGAGTTCTGTATATATACATGTGTAGTATATGACATATACGTATACCTAATTTAATTGGTTATACCAAGGTTCCAGCCGGAGCAAAATTTTGTCGGCATCGGAGTCAGAATTTTAGTTTCATGCTGGATCCAAAGCCGGAATCGGAATAGAAACCGGAATTTTCAACCTTAACCTACTGTTGATTATGATCAAAGCTTTTGAACTATAAAAGAAGATAATTTTATTTTATTACCCTGTTTGTGCTGGTGCTGAGTGTAATTTTTTAGTCATTATCTACTCTACAGTCTGCAAAACTAATAGAATTATTCGCCTGTGCTTAAATATGCGAAATTCTGCGTATACTGTTTTTCATTGTCTCCAAACAAATTTGATGTATGTACTATACGATACGTTTATATATTAAATTTGAACTCAGATCAATCATGACGCAAAAGGATGCTTAACCGAAAATTCCGGAATTGCGGTATCGGAATAACAGCCGACCCGGAATCGGAATCGGAACAACAACGCTCTTGTTCAAGAGTATCAGTATCCACTCTTGCTCAAGAGTATCAATATCCACTCTTGCTCAAGAGTATCAATATCCACTCATGCTCAAGAGTATCAATATCCACTCTTGCTGCTATAACCAATTTTACCGTTCATTGTCGCATGTTTTGTGTAGCATTTAGTAGATAGATTTTGTGTTGTAGAAAACATTCATTGTAACCGCGTGTTGCTTGATTGCATTCATTTATTGCGTTACTGGATCGATCTGCATTCAACATCAGTGCTGCTGCTGCTGCTGCTGTTTGTGCTACGTATATTTACGTTCCGTGCTGCATTATTTCGCTTGATCATGGTAAATTATTCTTTTGTTGGTATACACTTAACAAATGCGGCTGTTAAATTATAGAACGCCATTTATTCCGTAGCGTAATTTTTCAATTTACCCATCCATCCATCCATCAACGTATCGTTTAGGTCGGCCATCGTCTATTTAAATTTACAGCTGTGATGTTTTCCGGCGCACCGCGACTACGCTTTACTTCTCGCCTTCCTGCCGGACAATTTGCCAATTGCATTAAAATGATTTATGTGAGTAATATTTTTGTTGGTGTTTCTGGAAATTTCGGCTCCTCTGCTTAGAATTCTCGCCCCCTCTTGTGAGAACTGTTTGGTAAGTATATGACTGTTACATGGGTGAGTTGTTAAGCCTAATATTTTCACACCTTGAGCGCTTCGGTATTTAGATTAAGGCTGATGGTCGAGTTTTGAGGTTTGTTCGCCGTACAATATGACGTAAATTTCAGGATCCGCGTAAGAGATTTGTTCATAAAATACGTACTTTTTGTGCTGGAAACTTAATGTGAGATCAAGGGCAAAACAATGGGATAGAGAGGGTATATCCTTTCGAACCCGGGTGGTACCGAATCTACGAATTGACCGAATCTGAATCCATTGCTAATTTGGCGAATACGAATCCATTGCTAATTTGCCGAATCCGAATCTTGCATAATGCAAATTTCTGTTATATCTACAATTTGTTTCAGAATATCAGCGCAATGCCAGCCGCGTAACTTTTAAACGTTAATGTATTTCGTGCCCGACCTACGTTTTCAGATTTGTGACCTGAAACAAAATTTTTTTATTAGTATAACAAGATATTTAAAATTTTTATTGTTTTAAACTGAAAAACATGTTGCCGAACACTGTTGGATTCGGCTTTTAAATTCGGCTTTTTCACAACCGAATCCGAACCACAAGTTTTTGCCGAATCCGAATCCGAACCTTTGTTGTCACCCCCTGCTACGAACATTCAGGATACTGGAGATCAAAAAAACTTTTATGGTGAGGGTATACTCCCGCGAGCTGAAATGCTGACTACGTCCCTGTGTGAAATGTGAACTTCGCATTGGAATGAAAAAAATTTTAACTTGTAACTTACTTAGTTTCACGCAAACCATTTTACGATATATACGTTTATATGTATATACCAACTAATTACTAGCTTTACAACCGACATGATTCCCGTAATAAATGGTTTTGTTGAAATCGAGTTAATTTATGTATAAACTGCTGAAAAGGAATTTTGGCTAATCAAGGCTCGTTGTTTTATTAAATTGTGGCTTAGCTGGTTGGAGCCCTTCAGGGAAAAATGTAGGGGTAATAAGGGTGGAAACAAAGGTTCGGATTCGGATTCGGCAAAGATGAGATTCGGATTCGGCAAAAATGAGGTTCGGATTCGGTTGTGGAAAAGCCGAATCCAACAAAGTTCGGCAATACGTATGTTTTTTCATTTTTAAGCAATAAAATTTTCAATACCTTGCTATAAAAATCAATCTTATTTCAGGTGAGAAATCTCAGAACTGACGTCGGGACGAAATATATTAACGTATTAAAAGTTATACGGCTGGCATTGCGTTGATATTCTGAAACAAATTATAGATATATCTGAAATTTGCAACGTGCAGGATTCGGATTCGGTTTCGGATTCGGATTCGGCAAATTAGCACTGGATTCGGATTCGGTCAAATCGTGGATTCGGTGCCACCCTGGGGGCAATACGGTTTGGTCTGAGAAGTATTGTGTAACAGTGTCCAGTGTCCGCTAAGCAAGAACGCAGTAAAAGGGATGTTTGGGGTGTCTGTCGACATCCCAATAAAGATATAGGTATTACTGACGCTTTGTCGCCTGCCAAAGGTAGGATTCCTTACCCCGTACTTTCAAATGTGTGTGACTGTTATCACCAGTTGGTGATAGATCTTGTAATTTTCGAATCAGTGAATGTTGCTGTTCAAAATTCAACACATTTTTGTGAGTTTGAAAACCTATTGCCAACAGATCATAGTTGCTGTATGCATTTGAGAATATGGAGCCTTATCAAATTTGATGGCTTTCCATTTTGGGTTTAGCTTTCCTTTAGCTGACCATCGGAGTGCTTCTGGATTTAAGATTAAATTCAATTATTTAAAAAAGAACATTACTGCATAAACCTACGCAAAAAATAGCTTTACTGAAATGATCGTAGGTTTTGCTGAAAAATTGACAATTTGCTCTGCTTCGGAGGTTGCATAAGTATACACAAATCCACTTACTTTCTGAGGTTTGTTAAATTTTCGTGTGCCGTGTGGCATTGCTTTGTTAGAAAATATTAATGTTTTTTTTATGTTTTACTGAAAAAATTGACAATTTGTGATGTTTTAGGCGATATAGTGCCGGTGCAAGCGCTCAGCAACGTACACTTTCATCTGCATTTATCGGCACAGCTACAACTCGAAGTCCGTGCGGAGGTGGTGACGTTATCATGACATCAGCTGGAGGAGTCATTCCTCGGGGCAGCAGTGCTGCCGGAAACCCTCCGGGAACAGGAGGTCCCAGCGGTGGTGGCAATCATCCTGCGACTCCTGGCGGTACGCAACATTCCACAACGCATTCGTCGTCTCATCATTCGGGCTCCGGCCAGGTGCTGATGGTCGGTCCGAACTTCAAAGTCGGTAAAAAGATTGGATGCGGCAATTTTGGCGAGTTACGGCTTGGTAAGCTAAACTACGTATATTGTTAGCGTATTTTGAAAGCATTGTTATGTTTTCTGCTACTTGATCAAAAAATGTTTGTAGGACTTACTTTCTAGACTGTTTCACGTTCCAATGATAAATTCCACATTGTAGTTTGTTTTCGTTCAGAACGGATGTGGAATAGAAGCCTTGATTGAAAATTATAGCAATTCAGTCCTAAGAGTCTCTCACAGAAACTATGATGTTGAAAATTTGGGCTTTTGTTTCGAGTTCTTTCTCCACACTAGTGTATATTATTTTTCTAAGTCTAAGCCTAGGTTCACGTTGAGGCTTAGGCTAAACGTAACTCTGAGCCTCAACATATTATTAACGCAGTCATTATGTGTTTGAGGGCTTTTTTCTTGGGGTAAGGCAACAAGAGTCATTCTGGCTCATTGCATACTCCTTATTTCTGTCTATGTGCGGACTTTTTCTGGAAATTTCTTTAACTGACGCTCTCAATGAGAGCTTTTGCATCTCAATACGTATTTGGTTTTAGTTAGTAGGACAGTATTTTGATAGACTATTTTTCGTATTTCAGGAAAGAACCTCTATAATAATGAACATGTTGCCATTAAACTTGTGAGTTTTGGTTGTCCTTTAGTTATGTGAGCAATAATGGGGGGGGGGGGGGTTCAGGAGTTAAAGTTTCTATTTCTAGTTAAACAGTATATATTATCTAAAACACTTCTCGAAAATTTTGCTGCAAATGCGGTGAAATCAACTCACGACTTAAGTATTAACGGGCCGCTGCTCGAACCACTGAGCTATGCAGCCGTGCAAACGTTTCGCTACAATGGTTCTCGCAAGTTTGGTACCCTTTTCGAAATGTTATAGAGCGCAGCTCCCTTTCCGAAATCGTGGCTACGCAATTGATTATGTGAGGAATTTGTATCGTAAAATAGATTCCTTTTTAGTTTAAGCATATATCCAGAAATATTTTGTGAGTGACTGTGACCTTTTTAATGTTATTATAATTTACTTTGTTCTTTTAAGCGTTTGTAAATCTGTTGCACTGTTTGCACATGATCGTTATCTATTTGTACTATGCGTTTAACTGTAGTATAAATGATTTCAGGAACCCATGAAATCCAAAGCGCCGCAGTTACATTTAGAATATCGGTTTTACAAGATACTAGGCCAAGGAGGTTGGTTAGAAATTCTTTTTGCTTGTACTTTATGCTTCCTTCAGATATGTGTCTGGGTCTGTGCTTCGGAACACAACGATAAATTTACGAACAACAATGCCAAAGTCAGGGTGCAACCGGAATTCTTATTCCGATTAGAATTCCGACTCAAAACGAGTTCCGTTTCCCATTCCGGTTGCACAATCAATCGGGATCGGAATTTTGAAATTTTAATTTTAATCCTACTTGTTGTGATACGTTGGCTAAAACTTCTGTGTCATTTATCAATTAAATTGATTTCGATAAATTGACTTATCAATAATTGATTGTAGTTTAGTTTTTGCAGAACCAAAAATCAAGCCAGTTTGTTCATGCGACGTTTTTGAAAATTGTTAAAAAGCCAAGAACATCCTAATCAATGTTATATTTGTCAATACAAATTATCGGTAGTTTAAAAATTTCAAGTTCCAATTCCGATTCCGGTATAATTCAGTTCGGCTTCGCATCCAGGCCAAAGGGAACAAACTTCGCATCCAGGCCAAAGGGAACAAACATCATTGTAGATATATTTGGCAAAGAGCCCATCAATGGATAGAAATCGAATTTTTTGCTTTAGCCGGCTAGATATTCAGTCACAGATCACGTTATGCATCAGCAGAAACTGCTATGAATGATTGATTACTTATTACGTATTGCGTACTAACTTCCGTTATTTAGCCTTTTGTATGTACATTTCCTCCCACATTCCTAGGCTTGAGCTTAGGCTCAGCCTTATGTTTAAAAAAGACTTATCTAAGCCTCGGCTTAAAACTTTGTCTCGTGAGTGGAAAGTGTCGTTGTTAATATTTGAAATAATTATTATAGAAGGCATCCCTTCGGTGCACTACTTTGGCCCTTGCGGCAAGTACAACGCTCTTGTAATGGAGCTCCTTGGACATTCCCTGGAAGATTTATTTGATCTCTGTGACCGACGGTTTACGCTTAAGTGTGTTTGTATGATCGCCATGCAGCTAGTAAGCATTTTCGGTATTTTAAAGCGGTAGAGCTTTTGTGCAAAACTAGCAAAGGTTTAGCCAGAGGAGTTGGTTTTTTAATTTCAGGGATCAAAATCCACCGTTTATGACGTTTGCAAAGGGGTTTTGGTTTTTTGGAATACTTTTCAGTTTGTAACTCAAGAAACTTCCACATCCATTGAATTTTTCATAGGTCGTGAACCCTTTCGGATCAAAATTCTGGCAGCACCTGTAAAAAATATTTTCTCAATGGAATGAACTATGCAATGGTTTTTAAGAAAACTCGATGTATACAAAGGTGTCTGTTATGCGGGGTTTGGTAGGGTTTTACGCTATAGTAACATCAAACATATCATGACAGTTTGAAAAATTAATATTCAACTATGCAAGTATGTTCTGCTAATGACGATAATGTAGAGAAGTTTTTCACAATTTGCATTTTCGTGATGTATGTTTCAGTGAAGGGGTGTTAAATTTCACAGTGTTTAAGTTTGTTGCCTGCATTAAGCACTGTAAATCTCTATTTGTCGAACATCATAATATACCGTTTTTTAAGATTCGTCGCATTGAAAATGTACACGGACACCATTTGATTTATCGCGATGTGAAGCCAGAAAACTTTCTTATCGGACGTCATTCTGCGCGTAAAAATCATATTATTCATATAATTGATTTCGGTCTTGCCAAAGAATATATCGATCCCGAAACCGGCAAACACATTCCTTACCGCGAACACAAATCACTTACCGGCACCGCTCGCTATATGAGTATAAATACTCATTTGGGCAAAGGTAGGTTGTGGTATTTTAACACGAGTCGAGGATGACTATATGGAGAGGAGTATGCAACTTCCGCGCTATTGCGTGTATCTAAGTCTCCTCCACAAATTATGTGGAGTACGCCAAAGATGTAACTTAAATATGTACCATGGCGCGTTGCATTTTTGACACACTCAACCTCATTTGTAGAGTAGATTTAGACACCGTTATAAGCTTAAAGTATGATACATATCGCTGAACGCTATGTATAAACATGGCAAGTGATCCTAGATATAAGCATGCATAATGATAAACCTCAGGTAACTATATCCCTATCCCTGGATTATAGGGTGGTTGGCGAAAACGCAACACGTGCTGGTGCATTCCTTTGTACACGGAATATATTATAATCAATTGCATACACTTGCCCGATTATGCATCACTCTCTTTGGATTGTATTAAACAGTAAAGGATGATAGCTATACGAAATGTCTTTAGTTTACGCAAATCAGCATGATCTAGTTTACAGTATTATCTTCTCATATAAGTTGCGATTTGCAGTGGTGTATGCTTATTGCTTAGCTTATTTCATTTTTATAGTTTCTCAAAGTCCACAAGTCTCCTTGCCACTTAATGGGCAGGCCGCTATGATTAACATGTGCATCATTGTTTTGTAGAACAAAGCCGACGCGATGACCTTGAAGCGTTAGGTCACATGTTTATGTATTTTCTCCGCGGAAGCTTGCCTTGGCAGGGGCTCAAAGCAGATACACTCAAAGAGCGCTACCAAAAAATCGGTGATACGAAACGGGCAACTCCAGTCGAAGCCTTGTGTGATAATTTTCCTGGTAAGAATAAGAACGTGAGGGTCACGCCACACATTTTGTTTTATCGATTCTAGTTGCATCTGTATTTTCCCCGAAACTTACGATTTGTAATACATTGCAGTGTTGTGGTACTCGTTCAATTCAGTAATAAATATAGTGATAAAGATCAAAACTATATATACGCACGTTTTATGGCATGACTAACTTAGACTTGAAATTATTTAGAGTAGAAAATAAACGTACCCAAGGCACGAATGGAGAAGGCAACTCGATGAGTGTATATAGTACGCATATACGGTCGCCAAATTTTCTCTGATCTCAAAAATTTTTTTGTGTAACTAAGGAGTCTTAAAGTCGAGAATGCCTTTACCAAGCTCTGCTTGTGTACAATTAACAAAAATTATTTGCAGAAGAGTTTGCGCAATATCTGCGATACGCGCGTCGATTAGACTTTTTCGAAGCGCCGGACTATGATTATTGTTGGAATCTGTTTCGATCTGTCCTAGAGCGTCATGGATGGCCTGATGATTACGAATTCGATTGGACAACAAAATTGCGACAAGCGGTATGTTTTGATTTTTGAAATATGCCCACGATAGCTGCCTAAGCCTAAGCATAAGCATCACGATGGGCAGCCGAACTACAAGTTGTGGGCGTCGAATTGTCGTGTTATCGCGATATATTCTGAAAAACTAAATTGTTTTGCTGCGCTAAACCAACAAGATTATGCTGGTCGCGCCGTAATCCGGAGTCAGATTTCGTTCAATGTAACAGAAAGTAAACCTTGCCTGGTTGTTGCTTTAACAAGTAATTCAAAGAACAAAATATTGTACAATAGGGCAAAGATTGTTTTGTCTGGTTGTAGCTTTTACCTCAAATTCAAGGAACAAAAAATTTTATAATGCAAAATATGCCTTTTCTGGTTGTATTAACGTGAAATTAAAAGAACAGAGTAATATACAATAACACAAAGTATGTTCTGGTAGTACGCAGCTTTTACTTGAAGTTCCAGCAACAAAAATTTTTATAATAACGCAAAGTATACTTTGTCTGGTTGTAACTTTAACGTCAACTTTAAGGAACAAAAATATCCGGCGCATAGTGAAATTCTTTAGCATTTTCTTGCATGTTTAGTATGGGGTCCAGGGCCAGTACTTGAAGGTGTTAATTCCGTTGAGGATAAATTAATTATTCGCATTTTCTAATATGTACAAGAAAAATTATGAAGTAAGTCCTACCGCATTACTTTAATGTGGGTGAATATAAAGCAGTTTGATTAGTTTCAAATTTAGTTATATATTCATTATTTCAGACAACCCCGGTGGGCTCAATACAAACTCCAGATGCAGCTGCGTCGAAAGAAAATCGACAAAGACACCCGACAAACCAAAAAGTGAGCTATTGGTTTTTGTTTTGTCTTAATACTTTGCACCTTGGTGGCTCCAAAAATTTCGCAAACAGAGCGTGAAACCAAACGCAATGTTAGTGTTAAACCTCAATACAAAATCTCGGTTTGGACCCCTGTTGGGGAACCTAGGCAGAGTTGCCTTCCTTGAATCCGCCAGTGATTGCACATGGCACACAACTATATTGAAGATTGTGGTGCGTCAGTGTGCTGAAAATATTGAAAATTAATATTTTATTTTCATGCGGGCAGTTTTTGTTGCATTTAATTTTAAAAGGATTTCGGTGTTTAACATTCTGCTTTTATCAGGGTGAGCGTGTGACCGGATGCCTGAGCTTCCCACTTTCTACGTATGTCTCCAATTTTCCTGGCACAAAGTGCACACGTCTTTTTATACCCATTGGCCTATCCAGAAACTTCTAATGTGGAAGACTGAACGATATGATCACTAAAAAATCGTTCGTAAAAGCGAGCTAGAAGCCATGCGCGTTTGCGGTACTAAATTTTAATTCATAGTTTTGGTGGTAATCTCTGATGGAGGAGCCAGGCCTGGGTGCCCACCTCTTGGATATGTCAGTGCCTGTAATTAATATGGCCATTGCTGTTATTATGTTTTGTTTATTTTAGACCGGTAATTATCCTACCGGTTCAAAGTTAAACGACCAAAAGAAGCTGCTCCCTAACATATCGTCTGACAGGCTTGGTGGCTCAGTGCAGGTGCGTTTGCATAATTTTTTCTGTGGTTTTTTTCTTTATTGGTTCTAGCGCCATGTTGAAAAATTTTAGTTCCGATCTTTCACATTTGATAATTAAAATTGTTCCATGCCTGAATAATTTTAGCTGGAATAGCTTTCAAATTATGTATGCAGTATGTATTGAATTAGCAAATAATCAACAAACTGTTATAGACAAAAATGTGCAAGTGCTGATTTAATAGTAAAACAACACTCTTGTACACTTCATCCCGCATTTAAGATTAAGACAAAGGCTCAGGCTTAGATAAAGCCTCAGGTTTCTTAGGTAAACCTATTCTGGTATGTAATCCTGAGCCAAAACCTTAGTCTACGGTATGGGGTGTACAAGAGCCAAAACAACAACTATCAACCAGTAAGTTTCTTGTCTTGAGCTGAAGTGAATGTTTCAGGTAATGAATTCACAAGCTGGTGAAGTATTGGACGATGGAGGCATTAAGTCGCAACAACCAATTAATTCGCAACCACCCGAGGATGATTTGGTCTCTGAAACAAAGTAAGTTTGTATTTCACACTGTATATATCATTGCACTTGGTTACATATAACATAAAACTATATAATAGTTTAACAGCAGGGTGCAACCGGAATTACAATTTACCGGAACCGGAACCGGAATTTGAAAATTTTACCGGAACCGGAACCGGAACCGGAAAATGAAAAATGCATTTCACCAAAAATTTCATTTTAATCTTATTTTTTGCTCTATTATTTGTGAAATAACCTTAGTCGAACATAGGTATTTATTTTATTTGTTGTATTTTAGATTTTCATCATCGACTGAAGTGAAATCCACCATCAATGGCTTATATTCGGAGTACAAGTGGCTGTCAAAAGAGATTCTTAAAAATTAGCAAAGTTAAGAAAACGGCCAAATTATAATACCGGAATTTTTAAATCCGGTAAAAATTTACCGGAACCGGAAGGTGAAAAATTGCCGGAACCGGAACCGGAACCGGAATTCCGGTTGCACCCTGTTTAACAGATATGGTCATGTATAGCTAAAGGCCGTACTGTAACACGAGAACGTGCCTATTCCTAAGCATAAGCCTAGGCAAAAAAGCCCACCAGAGCTTAAGCTTGCTGTATGTATTGCAGTCCCGCGGAAAAACGGTTTGCCCATCAGTTGTATACATCACCGAAAGATATACACAGAAACTGGACTTGTTAAGTGCTGTCTTGCTAACAGCCATCTTTATTTAGAAATACTAAGTGACAAATACCCATTGCGCGCGGTATGAAAATTGTACTCAATTTAGATAATGCGCCAAAATATGAACTTTTTTGGTTTTAGCCGTCTCACGATAGTTGTGATTAATTCTAATTCGGATTATGTTTTAGCTAAATCTGACTTGTTTCAGGTGTTTCTGTTTTAAACGAAAGAAACGAAAGGCACAGCAGCATCGTGAGGAACCGGTCAAATAATAGCGTAAAAGTAAACTTTTTTGTACTTTACGACAAAACGTTGGTTGCTCTGTTCACTTTACTGGTACACATGAAATATGCTTTATATGGGCGCACAGTTCTAAATCGTTGAATAACGTCGTCATGAATAATGCATAATTGATTCAAGCTAAAGTTGTTATGTTTGTTGCAAATTAATATGTATATTTTCAGAAGAGCACTCAAAAGCGTTGTACATATAGCAGCAAGGTTATAATATTTTTTACAAAGTTCATCGATAAATCGGTCCATATAAATTATAGTGGCATGCCAGTTGGAAGACAAGATACCGGTCGACTTAGAAACTGGGAAACGTAGGCTTTCGGTTTGTTTGGATTAGGCTTAATATGTTTAGACGTTTGCTTTGGTTTATACTATAGTTTAAACTTAGGCTAAAGAAAAATTTTGTGATTTGTTGAGCGACTAATACTTTACTGTGGTGAAGCTTTGAACACAAGGTAGGACTTATTGTAATAGCATCCGCTGATACAAGTTAGCTTATTTTTTTGTGCATAAGGGTGCAGTCATGATTTTTAAGAGGTCTGCGCTCTTATCATCTCTAAGTGGTGTTCGGCAGTAATTGTTTAAAATGTGCATAGGTATTTAATATCAGATGAGGTTTTGTATTTTGTACACTTTCCCCACCACAATGTTAGATTTTTAGGTTCATACTAAGGTTTAGGTTTGGACATAGGTTTAGGATAAGTTTTACCTTAGCCTTTGTCTACGTGAGGCTAATCCTAAGCAAGCATTAGCTTCAACTTCAAATGTGGGGGAAATGTATCCAAGCCGAACTTTCTATTAGTATATTTGCTAAATGATTGTACTTGCGTGTGTGAAAAGAACGTTAATGGTATTTTTTTACATTTGAAATGTTGATTGACTATAGTTTGGTGTGTGTCCCGACACAGCCAAAAATATTTTGCATGCTATTGCCTGTGTTCTGTGTAAAGATTCATCCGCATTAATCGCAATATATTTGGCGGTTTCTTGAGATGCCGATGTTATATTACAGGAATGTTTTTTGTGCACACATTTGAGGATATGGGCATGCGTACATTTATAAATTATATCTGTGCGATATGCTGAAACTTCCACCACATTTAAGGTTAAGTCTTACGCCCATTGTTGCACTTAGGTACACGCTTTACGCAAAATCTTGGGCGCCAGCTTAGGCTTTGGTAAGCCTTTTCCTGACCCTAAACCTAAGCCTAAGCTTGTAGGGAGAACGTGTGTAAGAGCATTGTCGGCTGATGATAGTTGCTATTTCAAGTTCTGATGTTACAGTTCTTCGTACTATTTGATTTATATATATAAATATATTAAGGAACTCTATAGGATTTAAAGGTCTCGTTGTGTTGTATTTTCTGATCTGCGTACGTATTAGTTTTTTCATTGTTATATGCTCACTTGCCGATATTATATGAAATGTTTACATTCTATAAACCATGTGTATTGCTAAGGATGCAGCATTGTACTTGTATTTTACATTAATTTCAGACCGTTTCCGCATGGTCAGTGCTAAATAGAAACCATATAAATATGTATTTTTTAAAGTTTTGATTACATTGCTATAAGCAGATGCAAAATTTCGGCATCAGTAAACCAGTTATTGCAACATCCTGTCGATCTTAATATGACGCAACAGAAAAATTATTTTAATTTTAATTGGGTACGTATATGTCGTAGACCAATCTGCTATTCAGGCCAATTACCAATTGGCCTAGGTTAAACTGCTATAGATAGATGTAGCAAACAACAGTGATGTAAAACCAAGGTTGATTGGTTAACGATGTGGCGTGTGGCTAAATAGATAAATCTGATTGGTTGCAGTTTAACGTAGAACAAACTGCTATAACATAAAATAGCAGATTGGAATAAAGTAATTGGCGTGAATAGCAGATTGGCATACGGCATATATATAACTTTAAAGCTCTCTTTGTATCATGGTGTGTACGTTGCACTAATGTGAATGAAATAGTGTTTATTTCAACGTCTATATATGAAATTAATGAATACGAAGCCGTTATTTTATGGTCATACAGATTTGCTTGCTTTAGTCCATCTAACTTTTAATAGTTAGGGTAGTCTCGTTTTTTGCTATGGAACAATAAATTAATGATTTTAAAAAGGGGTAAAATTTAAACAAGTTCCTAGGTTAATTTTTGCTAATGCAGGGTCTATTCAATTATCCGGGCAGTTTGATATTTTGGCTTGTTCAGATAAGTGAAAGTACGGGGCAACCGAAAGATCGCTAAAATTCGTCTAAGAGCAGATAAGTATACATACCTCTGCGAGCATTATGCGTTCGTTTCTCTGGCTGCAGGACGAATATCTGACGCATGAGTAGGCACGCAACCGCTTTCACATCCATCAAAATATCATATTAGTTTTGTTGAATACAAATTTGTTTTCAGCTAATTTTTAACTTTTGTCTGGTTGTCAGGAGCCGGATCGCTGAAAATCCGGGTAAATAAATTCCGTAAACTAAATAGAGGCATTGTAATAGAACTTTAGTCAGTTGTTTTTCTTGGGATTTTTTCGACGGTTTGTGTGTGTAGTCACAATTAGTGTCGAATTTAGCGCATTGCGGTATCTTTTTTAGATAAATGTTCCCTAAGAAAACAGTAGTAATTAACTTCGTTGCGTTTGCTCATAAAATATTATCGGTTGTCTAACCAGTAGTGTGTACCAGCCAAATGCCTCAGTCTATGCAAAAATGTAGTCTAGAATCTAAGCCTACTCTTTCACACCCTCCAGAATCGTGGACGGCCTTAAAAGTAATATGGACCACTACGGGCATCAATTCCAATGCCCGTGAGTGGTACGTTTGTGTTTTTAGTTTTTTTATTATTTTTACGCAAAGTTACTTGTAATTCAAATCGGGGATGTTGAAACTTTATGAACATTTGCTTCTTAAGCGTATCGTAGTATTTAACTTTTCCTCATATAAAAGTCTATGTCCTTTTATTACTGCTTCAAAATGCAATAAATTTACTAATTTTGGCTTTAATTTTGGTCCAGTGTCGCTTTCAGGGGCGTTCCGTTTATCTGCGGGACTCTAATAGAGTAAGCTCAAGCTTTAGAGTAAGTTTTTGGTTTTGCTTAATCTTTAGGCCTAGGTTTAGATGTAGGCCTATCGTTACGCTGAACATTATGCATCGGCTTAGGAATATGCTAATACCACTGTAACGCCTCTGAGAGTAACATAGGCCGGTATTTTTGTACTCTTGCGACACTAAGTTAAAGATATTGGCCAATGTTACTTTTCGGGCGTCAACAGTAGATTAAGCGTATTCCTAAGCCTAACCCTAAGCAAAGAAACGCAGTCTAGAATCAAAGCGTACTCTTTTACAGACCCACCATGAAACCGGGACGGGTTAAAAGTAATATGGGCCACTGTTTGCGATAGTTGAAATCGTTAAATCATAAATAGCCGTGTATTTTTTGATAAACATTTCGGCCCATGTTACTTTAAGGGGCGTCCAGGTTTCTAGTGGGTCTATAAAAGAGTAGGTTTAGATTCTAGATTACATTTTTTGCTTAGGCTTAGGATCACATTAGGAATACGCTTAATCTACTGTTACGCCCCTAAAAGTTACATTGACCAACATTTCGATCAAAACAAGTGTAACCAGTTGAAACTATAGTTGCTATACCAGTATTATAATCCGCCGTTTCTTGATGCTCAGAGCGTTTGTGATATTTCATTATAAAAGGCTGGCTCTAGCCTGAGAGTATGAATAAATAGTGATGCGTTAATTAATCAAGGGCGAATTCATTTCATACCATGACTTTGTGTGCAGAATACTATAGCTAGGTTTATATTTGGTAAGCCTATTACATTTGAAAATGTTTCGTTATATACTGCGGTCTTTATCGTGTTCGCAATGCATATTTCGCTTCCTTTCCCAAATCCATCTCAAGTGAAGCCCATGCAAGGATCAAGGGCGGTCCGATTTTCTGCGGGGTTGTAATAGATTGAGAGTATTAAGCTATAGAGTATCTTTATATCTTATAAGTTTAAAGAGTTATGTATATGCTCATTTTCACGCTTAGGAATATGCTAATATCCTTTAAAAGAAGTTTGAGGAATGATTTTTTTGACAATAGTTTGCCAATTTGTTAAAATTTACATGACTTATTTTGCTCCACCTCTAACTTAGGTAGAAATGGTTTATCTTCCATTTATTTCACTTCCGGTTACATCCGCCAGCGTGCGTGTGCGGATATCCGTTTCTGGTAAAATCTGTGTTCGTTTTCCTTAATGAAATACCGAAGATTGTTTTACATTTATACTCAGAAGTATGCGAATGGCGCAATTTTTCGTTATACAACGTATAACTCATAATGGCGACCCCCCTCTCATTCGGATCATCCGTTTATACCCTGATTTGATGGAAGAAATTTTTCGTTATGTATTATTTTGTGTTGAAACGAGAAAGTAATTTGGTTTCGCATATTTAGCAGGCGTAAACGGATATGAGAAATACTGGAGCCGCAATGAAACAAAGTTTGAAAGTGAAACAATATATAAGATATCAACAATGATCTTAATTTTCCGATTTTAACAGTGATTACACTGTAAATTTCATTGAGTTGATTTTAACTCAGAATGGATTGAATCACTCAGTTTGATTGAGGACTATCAGAACTCTCAGAATTTTCAGTTGATTCAATTAATTCTGAGTCAATTAATCAACTCACTCAGAGTCAATTCCACTCAGAGGGAGAATCAACTCAACTCAAGGTGAGTAATATGTTTACTGATATTAATTCAGAAATAACCATCTCGCAAGCTGAATTGATTAATCAACTCATTTTAATTTATGTTGTACGATTCGCTTATTTTTTTGAAAGACTGTCTCATGTCTGCTTCTTCGTCTAAACGAACGGTTCAATTTCATCTTTAAACTTTTGTTTAAGTGTTGCTGCCATTTATTGGACAATTCAAAACAATGTGGGCAGGGTACAACCAAAGGCCTGCCTGAACGTCTGGCTTTGTCAGAAAAGGCTTACACAAAAAACAGCTACGCCTGGGCATTGCTAAATCATTTCCGTGACCTATAAAGCTTGAGGCTATTTGCCAAATGGTATCAAATTTTGTATAGGAAAGTGCAAAATGCACAAACCCAGCTGTAAATTTAATATTTTACATTTTGTATATTGAATTAAAATTTTACAGTGCGGGAAACATCATTTTGTTATTCGTTTGAAAGAACTATTCATTTAAAAATTTAGCACAGTGCCGTGGCAATTTAAATTTGTTTTCTAAATTTGCGTTTTTACTCGAATATTTAACTGTTACAGTATGGCTTTTTCACAATTTGGTGTGTGTCCTGACTGTAAACAAATATGCGGATGGGATCTGAAAGAATGCTCTGATCATCGGTGTCGACGAGTATTAATGAAACAATGCGGATCACCAGGTTGCGGTGCTAACTACTGGATATGGTGGACGGCATGCCGTAGCTGTCATGGATCTATCACTCCTGAAGGTATTAAAGTGAATCGGCACTGTTTTTACTGTTTCCAGACTTCCACTGAAGTTGTGGGAAGAATTCGGGTGCAGCCTCAATTCCCCGTCCCAGCGAATGAGCTGTTACCGCATTGCACCACAATAAAACACGACATCGAAGGGATTTTAGTAGGTAAAACGGTTCTACAAGTGTTAGTGCGGGGGTTTTGAGGTCAACAAATTCCTATCCTGGTTAGGGTCCGTTGAACTTGCGGAAGATTCAAGGGGACATCAAGCACGCTGAGAACCACATCATGAAGCAAAATTTTTTTACGTGGGGCTGCACTGCAAAAAATGGGGAGTCAAATTGACTCCCTCCGACATAGGCTCTACGGGACTACACAAACTGAGTCAAATTCGACTCCGCCAGAGTCAAACGTGCGGCTAAATGAGTCGAATTTGATTCTGGCGGAGTCTAATTTGACTCAATTTGTGTAGTCCAGTAGAGCCTATTTCGGAGGGAGTCAATTTGACTCACCATTTTTCGCAGTGTGGGTGAGTTTAGGGAAATATCACTGTGTAAGCCGCAAGACCAATTTCAGTGTGTTATGTTTTTTATACAATAGCCTAGTCTAGCGGTATATGCTAATTCCTCAAAATTGAACTAAAAATGTCAAAGACTGACTGCGGTGTAGGCAGAAGAAAGTGGGAGAATAATTACTTGAAATTGCGACGGGTTTAGGGTGGCGTTCATAATAGCACCCGCAGAACCCAAATAAAGAAAATTTTACCAAGCGGATGAAACTATTTCTTGTGGGGGAAACTAAAAAAAGTGCTTTACTACTTCACAGTTTGTTAAATCGTTCTATCTGTTGTGCGCTGCAAAAAATGGTGAGTCAAATTGGACTCTCTCTGCAATAGACTTTTCCGGACTACACAAGCTTTAGTCAAATACGACTCCGCCAGAGTTCAATTCGAGTCACTGAGCGACTCGGGCGAGTTGAATTTGACTTTGGCAGAGTTGAATTTGACTCTGTTTGTGTAGTTCCGAAAAGCCTATTTCGGGACTCACCATTTTTTGCAATGTGTTTTTGACTGCCTTTGCATATAATAATAGAAATATTCCTACACTGCAAAAAATGGGGAGTCAAATTGACTCCCTCCGACATAGGCTCTACGGGACTACACAAACTGAGTCAAATTCGACTCCGCCAGAGTCAAACATGCGGCTAAATGAATCGAATTTGATTCTGGCGGAGTCTAATTTGACTCAATTTGTGTAGTCCCGTAGAGCCTATTTCGGAGGGAGTCAATTTGACTCACTATTTTTTTGCAGTGTATTTACCCAAACAGATCTGTGCGAAACTAAAATTTTGACGTGGAATTCATATCAAAAAATGTATCTCGCCGCTCGCTTGCTTTGCTCAAGAGGTTTTACTGTAACTGTTGACAAGATTTTAAGTCCGCTGCCTTCAAATACAAACGATACGCAACTGTCAACTGACCTATATTGCAAAACCTAAAAATGATTTGCCTGGTGCGATAGAAATGTTATTTCAGGTCCACGATTAGTAATTCCTGAGCCTCCTCGTAAACGGCCATTTCCACAGATACCAGCTTCACAATACTCAGATACTGGACCATGTCCAGTTTGTTATCTTCCAGGTTTGAAATGGACCGATGTCAAGTGTTCAGGTATTGTGCAAATTTTACGAGTATTTGCAATAAAATGTTTAAACTTTAAAATACGCAAAAAATTCGTAGGAAACATTTCACATCAGTCAGGAGCTTCAAAAAAATATATATGGCAAAATTTCAGGCAAAACTACATAGTACACTGTAAATTTCAATGAGTTGATTAATCAATTCAACTAGCGAGATAGTTATTTCTGAATTAAAATCAGCAAACATTAACCCATTCTAAAGTTGAGTTGATTCTCACTCAGAGTTGAGTTGACTATGAGTGAGTTGATTAATTAATTCAAAATGAGTTGAATCAGCTCAAAATTCTGAATTCTGATAGTCGTAACTCAGACTGAATGATTCAACTCATTCTGAGTTGAAATCAACTCACTAAAATTTATAGTGTAGATGGTACTTGTTTACTTTCCCCCACCTCTCTTAGTTTCATAGGCGGCGAAACGTTCCTCCAAATAAAAACCCTTATGCCCATATGAAATATACCCCTCCCAGCAAGGTGGGCTGGCTACGGTCCTAACGCTACGGGACTATTCATTGAAAAATAAAAGATGTGAATGTTTATTTGCAGATTGTAATTCTAAAGTAGAACGCAAATGCGAAACGTGTCAGTCTTTTGTTGTTCCGTGGTGGCATTTGTGTAAATACTGCAAGTATCCGAACAAGTTTAAATAAACACAACTCTCGATTAAAAGGCGAATCGTTTGCAACGGCTACTAAAATGGATGATTCCTTCGGTTTGCAGATGCTTCACGAAATGAGAGATTTCTTCAAGTCCAATATATTGATGGTTTCCAGCTTTAATTATTATTGTACTTGTCCGTAAACCCTAAGCAACACAGTTTTACGCTTGGGTAACTACTAACTTTCATTACCTTCATAAGGTCGACAGGAATTGGCGTATATTTCACGGGTTTGTTTACTAAGCAAACCGAAGCCTGTGAAATCTGTAGCGAAATCAAAAATGTAATAGTAATATTGGAATGCCTTCACCAAATGGCACTGTTTAGTCAGATCAAATGTTTTCCGTTCATTACTACTTATGAATGCTTGTTGGTTCTAAATCTAGCTTTAACGACATGAATCACATGTGAGCAGTAAGTATAAAAGTGAAATATGAGTAAAGTTAAAGTTAATTTAGGCATATATATTTCGGTTAAAAAATAATGTAATATATACAGTTGTGGGGGTTTTAAAAACTTTGGTCCATAAAAATCAGGATCGGCACATATTTCTGTGGGACTAAAATAGAATAATCTTATACTTTAGCTAATTTTTTGCTTGGCTTAGGCTTAGGCGTAGGAATAAACTCATTCTTACGCTTAGGCTTAGGCATAGGCTTAGGAACATGCTTATAATACTTTTCCAACCCTGTTTTTAGATTGGCCGAAACTTTAAATGCATTTCGCTGTTTTTATTAAATTTTACTTTACGTGGTTATTTGCATACTGTTATGACTCGAATAAGAGGTGGGAAATTGCGTTCGCTTTCCTCTGAGCGCCCCCTGAATTATACAAAAATCACATCTGTTCTACGCAGTTCTAATCTACCTGCCTTGGTTTCTGGTTGCGTAGAAGTGTGGCATGGGTTTAGGTTGTCGCTCCATTTGCTCGCGTGATTTTTTGCGCGGCGACTAAAGTATATTATTTATGTAAAGCTTAACAGTTGAGTTCGGAAACCCAGCCAACATTAACTTGTTGCTTATAAGCACGCTTGTGTAGTGTATAAACTGCACAACGAGTGCGATAGTTTTGGTGTAGATTGTGTTCCTGGTTTTTACAGAACACCACACACTACATAGAAAAACATTTGGCTCTTTTTTACACTTACTCTCTATCGGGCGCGTAGCCAGTGGGTGGCCAGAAAGTTGCGTTCAGTCCCCCAGAGTGCATTTTGACTCACCCTGCAAAATTTTCAACCTTGCTTGTAAAGTTATCGAAAAACTGTGTATGCTTTTCGTGAGAAGTTTTTGTAGCCCCTCCTTGCACGGTGAGCTGGCTACGGGCCTACCCACCATTAAAGTTTAAGTATATATGGCTTAGGCTAAGTAAAAACAACTTCTTAGACAAAGAGTCAGCTTAAGGATTTAGCGTTATACTTGTCGTGCGGTGCCATTCGCCACCATACGGAATCGTACGTGGGTATTTCACGTACGACTTCGCACGACGACGTGCGGCGCCGGACGGTGATGGACGGTGCCGTAAGTTAAGAAGAGTATATCGCCACTATAACTCAATCAATGTATTTAGTGGCACGAAACGATCGTTGTAAAAAAGCAAACCGGTACGAATTCCATGCCTTCAAAGCCTCATTTTGCGCAAAATGAACCTGTAACGGTTGCTAATTTTTAATTTGTGCTGACTGATTATGCAACGTTCACAAAATTCAACCGCGCCATAAAATGTGTTGTGACTCGTGTCGAGGTAGCATTAACGGAAATATTTCCGTTGAAGTAGTGTTAACGAGTGGTTGTTAATCCTGGGTCATCGCACATTTTGTGGTCAAACCGAATTTGCCAACGACGTATTTTGAAAATGAACTCATAATAAATAGCTGAAATACTTTTCAGACCGGTGTCAAGGTGCCATAATATGTTATTAAAGGTAAATATATAACTAAAGAAGTTTACACAGCGAAAAATGCATTTTTTATTGCGTTAAAGGTTTAGACTTAAGCTTTGTTGTATGCTTCAGGGGGGATATTGCTTTTTCGTTAACTTGGGTGGCAATCATCGCGTAATATAATGAAGTCTAGCAGCAAAAAATAGTGCGAAAAATATGTACTGTTGTATTAACCCAAATAAAAGGGGGCTGATATTTATGTGGCCTCTCCGGAAGGTACCACCCTGTTATTCGGTTAGGGACTGTTATTTATCTTATCCCACCCTCCGCCGTCCTTCTGAAATATACCTGGCACTGCGACTATCTATTGGTTGTTGATGTTTTTCAGGAAAATGTTTATAGAAATTTGTGCAAACTTAAGCTGTATCTAAAAGAAGAATGTTTTTTAAGGTTTTTGGAACAATAACCCGACAGAATGATAGCATGCTGGGTTTTCGAATGTCTTTTTCTCAGCGTACCTGATTTGTAGTTTGTTTTGAAACTAGGTTTCTTGTGTGCTTTTTAACATATTTGCTCTGAATAATATCCTTGCAAGCAGAGTAGAATAATGGGTAATTTTCAAGGACCTTTGTTATGTTATGATAATATGTTGTTGCCTTCTTTGGTTTATATAATTGCTTTCGTTGATGTAAATGTGGTTTATCCTTTTAATAAAACCCGGGGTGTTCGGCAAACGAGCGCTTCGGACTTAAACTTAAACTATTTGCCTTGTATGAAAAGCTTGAGCGATAATACAAGGTTATATATACTTAGGAATGTACTGTCAAAAGTGAAGTATGCTTCAAAGGTTCGAACTCAACTTTATTTGGTAGTGAAAAGTTTGCATGGCTCCGTAGATCAGTGGTTAGTGCAGCGGACCGGTAATTGGTACATCGTGGGTTCGAGTCTTAACGCATTCCCAGTGAAATTTGTTTGAAGGGCTCTATATGGTACTGCTTAACTTAGAAAGGAATAATTGATTAGGGTTCAGTGACTATCTTACAGATCCTTATTAGGAATACGGACTCCTATTGATTGGGACTCAAAATAGGGACCCCCTCTTACTATCTCCCTAGTTTTATTCGGGTCAATACAGTAGGCTCAATAAAAATTATGTTCTATGCAGATAGTTATGTATATATATACAAAACGCAACGTATTTTACAAAGTAAAAAATCCAAGTCTTTCTTGTGTACACGCAACGGCGTCCCCATGGGGGGGGCATTGTGGGGCCGTGCTCACCAAATTTTGCTGGTGCCCCCAAATAGACTCGGTCTAAAAGCAAATAATCCTGAATTGGAATTGTCGTCGGGGAGTCCAAAAAATTATTAGGTGTCCCACCAAATATTATTTTTTGCGGACGCTCCTGTGTAATTGCAAATCAGCCGCGCTTGCCTTTACGCAACGCTGTCATTAGCTTGAATTATCATTCTTATCACTGCTGCTTTCGAAATGCATAAAATCCTAAAATAATGAAAATATATTATTTGAAAAATGTTTGCAACTCCTTAAACGCCATTTTTTTCCAAGCCATGTATGTTTGACTATTTCACAAGTGAAACTTTGTAGTATCTGGGCGCTTCAAATCATAAAATTTGTACAAAATTTTCATACGTTCTCAGCATCACTTGAAAACAAGACACTACGATTGGCCATTGTTAGCTATAGGGCCCTTATTAGTAAGCTTAAGTCAGTAATTGTAAGCCTAAGTCTAAAACCAGAGACCAAATTCTAAGCCTAAGCTTCCCAGTTTCTAAGCCCTCAGTCTCCGGTCTCCCAGTGGTCACGCCCCTATAATCAACATGATCCCTGCGATTGGTCTCAACAACAGGTCCAATAATAGGGACGACTTAAAAAGCAAAAATTCAGATCCACTGTCACATACCAATTCTTATCCGGTTAATTTTGACTCAGAAAAAATTGGCCTGCAGACTAATTTTCACACTTAAAAATTTTTGCTAAAACTTATTTGTTCATTGTTTTCAGCTTTGTTTAACGCTGAATTTATGTGTTGTCCAACGTTTATTGTTGACTTTACTTCCCTTCAAATGTGTTCAATTCTAACGTTATGTTTTGTTCAAAGTTTACATCATGTTTGTTATCATTATTGTAGTGGCGTCGCGTTCTCCGCGAGACAGCAAGATGCAAATGCGGAAACGGATAAACATGAGAGGTGTAAGTGGGTAAACATTTTTTACACGCGCTGAGTTTTGCGTGTGTAGATTTTATTTTTTTACCCACATGTATATCCACGCAAAATTTCTTTACCCGTTACCCGCCTTTACCCGCGCAAAATTTCTTCACTGTTACCCACCTTTACCCGCCCTTATTTTTCGTCTACGTTCCGTATAGTTGTGTAATTTTCAGTGCAATGATGTTACTCGTTACTTATTTTTCACTCATACGGTAAAACAGTTTAAAAATTCAAGTTTTTCTACATTTATTTGGTTTCAAGTTTTTTTATAAAAATTTTAGGCGGATAAAGAGTCACAAATTTTTTAGTCATGCTTTGAAATTTTTTACACGCGGGTATACAAGCGTCAAAATTTTCTTACTCGTCCCGCGTTTACCCGCGGGAATATATATTTTATCGTCCACTGTTTCCATTGTTGTGCGACATATTTTCTCATTCCATACATTTTTATTTACCAAATCAGATAACAGTACATCAGCCAACCAGACAGCAAAAAATGGAGAGTCAAATTAACTCTTTCCGAATTAGACTGTACGGGATTACACAACTGAGTCAAATTGACTCCGCCAGAGTCAAATTCCGTATACCATACACGTCAAATAAAGCTAACACAACATATATAACTGTAAAAGACAAACTTACGATTAAGAAAGTTGCGCTAAGCAATGTTGCCTTCTCGGCGATGCTGATATCTTTCGGAAAACTGACAAAAAAGTTATCCGCATCAGTGAAAAGTTCTTTGCCCAAACCGCTCCATTTCTTTCTGATCTGCCCGACTTCAATTCCATTTCGAGCGGAAAAAATCTGTAACAAACAAATTATAAATGATTGCAAATAAATTAGTTTGAAAGTGTTATTCAAACACCTTCAAGTTTTTGCAGTACGTTCACATTGCATTGTGACCTTTTACCATTTTATCATAAAAAAGTTCTCTGATTGGGCGCGCCTGTCCACCGCCTCCCTCTGTATCCGACTTTGTGTGTATAACGAATGCAATGTAACCGGTCCAAAAGCTGATCTGTAAAAATTGCCGTTTGTTATACACTTAAAATAACGATAGTCCTTTCTTTGTTCAATCATTTACCTGAACCCCCGGTGAACCCCTGTGGTTATGCTTGAATCATAATACATGAGAGTTGAAAAACCCGTTTTCATTTCAACTTTATTATGTGTTCAGGTGAATTTGTTCCCAGTCGTAGTGGGGTTACACGTATTGACCAAAACTCGGACCCACTTACTGAAAATATGCTCAGCAATCGTCGGAATAGTTGATATGATAAAACAGAGGATATCCTACTAATTTGTAAATATAGAAAGTTTCTAGAGACGTATTGAAGCGTTGTTTATCCAAAAACATTACGGAATGTAGGCGACCGTGCCACTCTCAAACCGTATTTCAAACTGAAAAACTAAACCTTAAATTAAATCCAAACCTTGAAACCACACTTTAACGGAGTCCCTGGTTCCACCTATAGTCTCTCTTTAGAACTTAAGTTAGACTAAGCGTTGCTTTAGAGGCGTAAAATGTATAAAATCAAGGTTATTGGGGACTGTTCTGAAATGTACAACTTACCTAGACCCTGCGTGGTCACTATAAGTAATGTTATATATTATTTTATGGCATGGGCTGCGAAAGATCATAGCTAGGCTATGTCAGCACAATGGGATTGTTTGGTTGAACGGTTGTTATTTATTGCTATTTCTCGGTTTTCGGCATATTTTGTACAGCTGGGCGGAATCTGGAAAGGGTAGCCAGGACCGTGATCAGCCTTACAATGGATTTTGTAGGAATTGCGGCGTTGATTTTGAGTTTGACTTTAGGGTCCGTATTATTAAATGTGTGTAGCACCTATCACCAGTTGGTGATAGTTCTTGTAACTGTCGAACCAGTGAATGCTGAGTTTAAGAATTTGGCGCATTTTCACATTTGACCTGCTCTACTCCAGTACCGATTTTGAGTTCCTCAACTGCAATATTTAGCGAGTTTGAAAACCTAGTACTAACTGATGATAGTTGCTATACACATTTGAGAATACCAACCTAGATTTCAACATTGCGTATTGACAGTTTGCGGACTTAAGGAAATTTCGGTTTTGACTCAGGATTATTTTTGGAGTAGAATTGCAACGGACATTTGAAATGTGAAGGAAATCAAGGGAATTGTGTCGTTCTGGTGTTGCGCATAGCGCAGGATTTGCACAATATTTTAAATACTGGGGCGTCATAAAACAGGTAGGGAAACTTTTGGAATTTAAGAGTTTGGAGCAAAGTCTAGTGATTCTAACGGGGTTAGTTTTACATTCTTAAACCGGAGGTATATGACAGGAATTTTTGGGGATTAGGGGAATAATGGTGTGATTCTAATGTGGTTAAAGTTGCACGGCTTTCAGGGAATGTGGATAAATTTTGGATATTGTGAGCCAGTGGCTGGATTTAACCAGAATTTAGACACGGTTTTCGCAGGGTATTTGGGATCAGGCTAGGACAATTTATACCTGTTTGTCGTTATTGTGATATATTTCGGTGTTATATCTGGTATTTGGTACGGTAGTAAAAACTCAACCGGTCGTGCTAATAAATGGGAGCTATTAGCATAACATCGAGAAAGAACAGAACTAAGTTGTGATTTGGGCCTTGAAACTAGCAAATCATCAACGTTTCACACGGATCAGTGTTATAATCGACAAAACCAATACTTATATAATACATTCAAATTCTATTATTCTCAAAAATCACATATCCTTTCAACCCCCCCGCCCCCCAAGGCCCGTCTGATTGCCAAAAAATTTACACCGTTGGATTCAGCTCCGCAAGCTGCATCAAATGATATATAGTTTCCTAAACTTTTGGACAAAAAAACTTTTTGTGTCCCAAGCGGGGGACCTCGGGAGCTTAAAAAAATCGGATTTTTCAAAAATTCAAATTTGGGTGTAAAATGATCACGGAAATTCAATAAAATCCAACCACTTTTGGGCAAATGCAGGTTGAGGATAACCGAAAAGACCCTAAATTTCTTATGCCCAATAACTCTAAAGCCAACAGCACGCAAACGCTTATAGTAGTGATATTTCTCAAACTGAATTACTATGGTCGGCATAGCTACTATGTTAATTAATTAGTCGCTAGCTATTTATTTATGTATTTTGGAAATTTATAATCATTTATTTGAGTTCCAGTAGGTTTCGATTGTAGATTACATTTTTGCTTAGGCTTAGGCTTAGGAACTCATTTTGGCAACGCTTAGGCTTAGGCTTAGGCTTAGGAATACGCTAATCTACTGTTACGCCGCTTAAAGTAATATTGGCCATTAGGCTTAACGAATTAAGCTAATATTCTAATTAGTTAGTGGCTGCTAGGCTTAGGAAGACGCTTAATCTACTGTTACGCCCCTTAAATTAACATTGGCCATTAGGCTTAACGAAGTAAGCTGATATTCTAATTAGTTAGTAGCTGCTAGGCTTAGGAATACGCTTAATCTACTGTTACGCCCCTTAAATTAACATTGGCCATTAGGCTTAACGAATTAAGCTAATATTCTAATTAGTTAGGGGCTGCTAGGCTTAGGAATACGCTTAATCTACTGTTACGCCCCTTAAATTAACATTGGCCATTAGGCTTAACGAATTAAGCTAATATTCTAATTAGTTAGGGGCTGCTAGGCTTAGGAAGACGCTTAATCTACTGTTACGCCCCTTAAAGTAACATTGGCCATTAGGCTTCACGAATTAAGCTAATATTCTAATTAGTTAGTGGCTGCAATTCCAGTTGTACATTAACAAGTATATACCTTAAATGAAACATCGCGGCAACTTTTTACGCATGGACAAGAACACGCACAACAGGGTCCTGTGATATAATACAGCTCATTTCCATCAGGATCTAAAATGTCGTATTTTGGAAGGCAAATATGCCATCGTTGACGGACTTCGCCTAACACTCGCCCACTCGGTTCTGTCGCGTATACTCTCTGCAAAACAAAATCTAGGACCCAGAATTATATACCATGACTGAGGTTGCTTAAACCTTCTGACATAGAGTCGACTGTGAACAACTTAGAGCGTGTAGCAGCATTTAACAATTACTTCGCGTATGCACAGTGCAAAATCGTGCACAAGACGTTAAGATGTGAGAGACCTGTAAGGGTCGACGTCAAATCCGTATGGCTGAGTAGTAATGGTGAACGTCTGCCTCTCGCAAGGCTTGTAATACATAATAGTGAATATTCATGTGAGAAAAAGTTAACCGATTCACAAGTCTTCAAACAGGTTTTAGGGAAATGAAAAATATCCCTCTTAATGGCAACAGGAGTTAGTTTTTGATATTAATATGGTTCACTCTTTTCTCTCGGTGAACAAACGACCCATACTTACTGTTAAGCACCAAGAAAAACAGCAACAACAACAATAACATGGCTTGTAAGGTCTCTTAATTCGTAGCACTTCTTCGCCCTCCGGCGTTGTAATAACCATGTGGAAACCGCGTGCTGGCCCACAGCAGCATCTCGCCAAACAATTCGAGTCTGAAAGAAATAAATTGCGCTTAAATACGTATGCTAATTTAAAAATATGTATACCATATCAAAATAGCATGGTGTGTGACCAAATCACATTTTGTGTTGAGCATGCAAGCGAAAAACTAAATTTTACAGTTTTGCTAGGAAATATACAAATCATATTCAATACTGGCGATCCCGTAACCAGCGAGGGGGAGGCTCAACCTTCCACGGGAAAATTTTGCACCCCCTAGAAAAGTTTAAACCCAGCTTGTAAGTGTCACGAAAACCCTCATTCGTATGCCCCTCCTGATAATTTTTTCGCCTCCTTGCGCAAGGTGAGCTGGCTACGGCCTGAAAAGTGGTGGGACTTAAGAAAAAAAGCAGCCCAACTACTTCAAAAGTTTTTCTGCTATATAACAAAATATTTAGTGTTCCAGTATCATTGCACAATTTCGCACAATTTAATTTCGTGTCATAGCCCATGGACGTGCCAGAAGTGCTCATGGACTTTGTGGCTCGCTGTCATTTCTGACCTACTTGTGTACATAGCAGGGCCGGAGCAGCCACCCACCATACCCCCATTTGGGGGCCCCCACCCCTAAACGGCCTCCCTAACCGACTGAAACAAATACTGCTTAATTTTTAAAATGCGTCTGGCTTCTCGCTCGCTTTGCTCGCGAGTTTGGTGGCCGAATCCTGGAATTTGGGGGGAGCCCTCACCCTGCCTGCTCCGGCACTGCCGCATAGTATATGATCAGCTACAGAAACTCGACAACGAATGGCTATAAACAAGGTTCGTTACTTTTGTACTTATTGTGGACTTATATACACTGTAAAAAATGGGGAGTCAAATTGACTCTCTTGGAAATAGGCTTTTCCTGACTACACAAACTGCGTCAAATTCGACTCCACCAGAGTCAAATTTGCAACATAGTGAATCGAATTTGACTCCGGTGAAGTCGAATTTGACTCAGTTTGTATAGTCAGGAAAAGCCTATTTCCGAGAGAGTCAATTTGACTCCCCATTTTTTGCAGTGCAGCGTGCATATAAGTTATTAAACCTTTCTAACCTAAATTTTACTATATATAATAACGACTAATTTCAAACCAATATTTGAATCACAGCATCACGACGAGTGGAAGGCGTTTACCATCAGCATTCAGCAGTGCTGCGTTGACACTTGAACTCAACGGGACTCTCACGTCTTGTGGAGATTTTGAACTTTGTTAAACGCTACGCATTGTGTATTCAACTCATGTATACAGATAATTAATTCTCAGTTGCTCACAGTGTACTCAATGAGAGACCGGGTTAATTATTAAAAAATGTTTTTGCGTATAATAAATAATAAAATTTACCTTCTTGCGCTTTAAACAATACATCTCCAGTGATTGACTTTATTTTATATTTGTTTGATGTTTCACAACCAGTGAACACTAAAAAAAGAAATATTTTTATTTAGTAAAAGTATAATCAAACGGTTAAGGTTGAAGGTAAATGGCCTGATATTATTGCAATATCAGCCGAAGCTACGTTTAAACCGTTTTCTGGTACATTTTCTCATTTTGTTCTCAATTTAAAACCAAATACGACTTAATACTAAAAAAATTTACATTCTTTGCATTCAAATCATCATCAAATTGTTTTCAGCAAGTACACTCGCGCAAATACGTTCAGTAGTTATTAATACTGAAATGCAACAAACGTTTACTCGACAATAATCCGTGTTTTGGATATAGATACTTTATGTTGAAATCTATTTTTTAAATTAAAATTTAACCACATTTATTAAGTCTTAAAATAGATACACTGAGAATGGATCAGACAAATGTTGCTGCTGTCTCACGAATCATTGCTATTTCGATAACATTTTTAAGCTTTAGTTTGAAACATATGATGTAAACAAAAAGCGCGGAACTTACGTTCAACATGTTCGACTTTCTGCTTGACCCATATTTCAGACAAATTTGACAATACGTTTAATCCATAACCTTGTAGTGTTCCAGCTCCTAATTGGACACCTAAAATATAGAAAATTCAGTAAAACGTTTTTACCATACTTAGAAAAAACAAATTGAAGTTTAGCGTTCGTCTGCGTTTTGTAGATCCGTTAATACCATTTGTAACCAGCTACACTGTTATATATGAACAGTCATAAAAGAAAACACTGTTGCTAAAAAATTTCCACATAAAGGTGGCGTTAAAGTTAACACCTGCTGTCCTATACATCGAAAAAATAAACAAATTGTGTATACCTGATATAGTTGAAATCGGCTGTTGAGTAATTGGCTTCATTTGCTAATTCGTTTTGCATCAACCAAACAATGTTTCATAAAAGTAGCACTTTTATTAGATTTGAAATATTTTAACAATATAAACTATGAAAATGTAATACATCAGAGCCACAAGATATCGAAGCTTAGGGTTGCAATATTTGCAAAGATGGAAGAATAGACATAACAAAATTTTAGTTTGTAATCAGAAAATCTAATCCTTGTACTATTTTGCATTTAGCATAAGTGTTATTTGATATCTGGGCATATCTATATGTCGCTACCGAATACCGAATTATAAAAATGCGAGGGTGGTATATTTTAAAAAAGTTAGATAATTCAAAACTACGTATAAAGTATGATAAACACGGACAGTGCCAGTTAAGGTAGAGGTGATGAGAAACTTCAGACTTTGCTTACTAAGCAGCTAAAAGCAGGCAAACATAGGGTGCCTCGAACTAGGAACCTATAGGATCCTCAGGCAAACGCACTACCACTGTACCACGCAACCCGCCTCTCGAACTGCTTTTCTACGTGGACTGTATGTGGACACGCATGTTGGCGGGTAGCAGACAATACTGTCGATTGCAAATATTGCATGTGCACCAAAACAAGCATGTCTCACATGATTACAGAAAGTATCTTCTGAAAATAGCTTGAGTATACACACAAAACTGTATCTGGCTCCAACAACTTGGGTCATCCACGTTATACTGTCTACGCTCCTGTAAAAAATTGTCCCCACGTACGAGCCCCTAAGTCTGTAATTTTACTGTTTCCAAATTACACGTCCAAATGTCACTCATATCCTGCGTAGACCCTACTGACAACTCGCACTCTCTATGGACGACCTATGTTTGGTCATGTTGCCGTGCATACCCAAGCTAAATTGTCAATACGTTATTTAAAGGGCAACTGTTTTGTCCAGAGTCTGTCAGAAGGGACTCAGCTTATTTCGCAACACAAATGTTGTCGGAAGGAACTGAGTGAAGTATGATTTCAAATAAATTTGTGCTTTTTGGTGGAAATATATCACGTGTATAACAGCACTTATAAACTGGTAAATTATGTAGGTATTTCACGGTTTGCAAAGATCTTCACTCAAAGGAACAACCAATCATAAACAATGAAGAGCTAACTGGAAGTAACTACTGAACCATCAAAATACCAATTTTAGGGAAATGAAGCGCTGCTTTGTATTCTCTGTTAAAGTTCTAACTAGCTGGTGGGAAGGGGCGAACGCTTTCCCTTGACGACTAAAATAACTCGCGATAGTCATATACAAAACACGCAGTCTATCGAAATGTATTAATACGTATTTACAGCTTAAGTAATACTGCAAGTTGCACGTCCACGTGCATATGCACACTGAAAATCTACCAAACAGTTATCTAAGTCGCGAAAAATTGATTTTCGTTAAAAAAGAAGGGCGAAAATAGGTTTAACCAGAGTCTTCTCAATGGAATTTAGAAATTTGATCTTGGATTGATTTACTAGTCACAGATTTGTAAAACAGGTTAGTAAATCTAAATAAAAATATTTTTAGATCGTCTTAAACTAGATTCTTTAAAATAATGGATTTTTGGTAATAATTTGTCCATAGTTGCAGCTAATTTTTGTGCTTGTGATTTCATATAAAACAGATAATTGCGACCAGTATAAACAAGTATCACCTATCAACACTTGATGATAGGTGTCATCGCCTTCAAACTAGTATTGGTAAGGTTCGAGATTAATATTATTTTTCGAGTTTAATTTGCCCATATCTTTTGTGCCAATTTTCAAACCCACAACTGAAGGCGTTCGGCACTTTGGAAACCAATCTCGCTAACGTGGTGGCAAACTCAAAATAATATTTCTGATATTGAAGAAAAAATTTCTTACACATAAGGAATATGATTAGCAAGGTGCACTTGAAAAGTATTTCTGTAACAGAAAAGTTTTCAAAAAAGTTTTGAAATAAAGTCGGAAAATAAACGTTTTCCAGTTATTTTTTGAAGAATTGTCTTAAATATCACAGCCACTTTTCAGATTTGCCACAAAAGTACTTTTTCAATACTTTTTTGTGTGTAGGTGCTACAGTGCAAAAAATGGTGAGTCAAATTGACTCACTATGAAATCGGCTCTACTCGACTCCGCCAGAGTCAAATTCGACTCACTAAGTCGCACGTTTGACTCTGACGGTGTCGAATTTGACTGAGTTTGTGGAGTCCTGTAGAGCCTATTTCGGAGAGAGTTAATTTCACTCAACATTTTTTGCAGTGTATACGGATTTGAGGTTATGGGCCGTTAACATACAACTAAATGCACGTTAGTAAACAATCCCAAGGTTGATGTATATGCGCTAAGTTACGTAAATAATGTTTTGTTTCTCAAAACAAAAGCTTATTGCAAGTGCAGTCAAAGTCTTTAATGTTGTTATACTATTAGCACACATAACTTCAAACGCAATCGCTTTCTATATATATTGCTAAAAATATAGTTCTCAATCGACCAAAAATGCACATTCAAGTAGTGTATAAGTTTGTTACATACCATTTTGACTTGTCTGACATAGATGACTGAACAAACAGAGAGAAATCTAAAAAAACAGCTGAAATTATGGTAAACGAGGCTGTTAAATACCTTTGTTTGCACAAGTCCATCAAAATGAGGTATATATTGAAGGTACCGCTAGTTTTGGCACCAACTATGTGATTATGTTTTGAGATATAAACAGAAAAATCTTAGAAATAGTATAAATTGCATCAAAATAATACAAAATTTGATTACATTTGGAAAGTATGGTATATTGTAATGGAACTGTTACAGTTATGTGGACTGCAACGGCAATATTATGATATGAGACATAACGAAAATTAATAAGATTTCAGATAGGAACGGAAAACTTGCATGAAAACATAAGAAAATGTCATTTTTTTATTTGCAAGTCATTATGGTATAGAATTACCCAGTGACCTTTAAGCTTACGGTGACGCTTATTTTGTGAATTATACTGAGGGATAAGTGGAACGTGGCATTCAGACCTCGTTTACTTGACGGACTTAAATAGCTGCGGAGTGCAAATGAAAACGTTAAGTTTTTTAAACGAATAACAAAATGTAAGCTTAAAATTTTGCTTCATAAGCGGCAAGCAGTGATGTTAGGCCCACAAATCTTCAAATATATCTCGATTTGGTTCAACAGTATCTTTAGTGCAATGATAAATTCACTCCATAGAATTGGATAATTTTAAAAAATCTAGAAATTGTTATTTATGGTTTCATAAGACTTTATATTTAAAGTTTTGAAACGCTAAAAATTAACTCGATCTAAAAGTAAGGCCAAGCTGATCCATTGCTCAGAGAATTAGCAGGCTGTTCTTTGAATAGGAAGGCCTCCATTAGGTACTATCATAAGTTTCGCAGCGTTTTGTAGATCGCTACTTCACTGTTAGCTATACAAGCTATTGTTAATAGTGAAACTGTGAACAATACAGACAGGTATACTGCAGCTAAAGCTAAAAGTGATATATTTTACTTTCTAAATCAGTTAATATACTACAACTGAAATTCCGATTCCGATTCAGGTTACGGCAAAAATAACAAACATTGTGAGCTGCGTTAACCCGTAATTGATGATCTGTGAGTCATTTGCTACAATGTACCTACTTGTAAAATTCAACATAATCCGTACAGCAAACTCTTATGTTTGTTTGAAAAGAGCACATACAGCCTTGCGAAGAGAAGATTTTTCTTTTATCTCCAATCAGCCTGCGTTCACCCAAAATTTGTCTGTTTCACAAAAATTTTTTGTATTTGAGCTTTAGTATGACCCATCATAATCGTTGCACACCCAAATGCGATAAAAAATTTGCCAGAATGGTTAGACAAATATATCATCCGATGCAGCATTGAAAGTAAATATGGCCAAATAATAACTAAGTTGACGGCATCCCGTATCGCAGGCAGCGCGCAAAATCAATTATTTGAACATACCACGTTAACAGAGGGCAATAGGCGTTTAGCTCCCCCTCCAGGAAAAGTTTTGCCCCCCCCCCTAGAAATTTTTGCCCCGCTTGTAGTGTTGAATAAACAACTGTATGCCCCGCCTAAAATAGCTGTGACCCGCCTTGCATGTTGCGCTGGCTACGGACTTGTAACGTAGGGCGTAATTAGTGAATGTTGCGCTTCAAGATTTTGCAAATTTTTTGCATTTAATATACACTTCTTCTAAAATTACCGTGCAGACGTTCACATGCTCACGTGATACAAGTCGATTATTCAAGGACCGATTGCTAAACTGGTGATAGCTGCATACTCAGTTAAAACCGTACCAGCTTTAATAGTATAAATATGTAACATATGAAAAAAAACTAAAAAAAAACAATATTCTAAATGTTTTAGCTCTGTCTACATAGCTTGCTATCTTCTAGTTGCTTAGTGCAAACAAGCGAAATTTTTCCCTAGTCTCAGGTTTCCAGTTTGAGCAATAATTTATTGCCACAACTACGCACATTGTTTTTAGTATTTCAAGCTGCTGTAGCGTTAGAAAAATGATAAAACTATTTGCAACAAAACCTAAAGCCCTTGTTAAAACACTTTGGCAAAATAAACAATGGTCGCAAACGGGTAAAAAAATCTTGCGATCTGAAGAACAAATATGGCATCTCTCTGTGCGTCGACAAAAGACATTCATGCTTTTAAACAATGAACGATCCACAGGGGCGCAGCAGACAGGGGTTAAGACGGGGGGTCCGGCTCTTCCTTAGTGTTGGCGTCTGGTAATTTTGCATAAAGTATTTATTTTTATATGCTTTTAAAGACTTGAGTATATGCTGCTATCTAACATACATAAATTTGAGTAACGAATCAAAAATCTGTAGTCAACTCAGTTTAGTCGAAAGACGCATTGGACCAGTCTCGGGTAATTGACGTTTATAGATAAATTAGTTAAATTTTGAAAATCATCCATTTATCTACAGGTACCCCAAATTTCCCAAAATAAACAATTTTTCGACCTTTACAGATTACTGTAGTGCTCCCGATAAAAGATGGCTTCTGTGTCGCGCTAGGTGGCCGTCTTACCCTCAAACGAAGTGGGCGACACACGCAGAGGGTCCATCGCAAAATCAGATTATTTATTCAGACAACACACTAGGCTATAAAACGGAAAGTAAAAGTAACAGAAACGTGCACTGCAGATATATATACATTAGAATTTTTCACATCTGAGAAGTAATTTCGTGGTTGGTTACGGATCCTAGTCTGACGAGCGGAAGGTGTTTACGATAACCATTGCCCTATACGAAGTTGACGCTCTTTTCAAATTTTACACTGCGTAATGTCATAATTGTTACACAGCTCTAAAGTTCATTAATACTTTGGAACATTTTCTGCACTTGATTATGCTGCAATAAATGTAGGTTTTTTTGCTTTGAGTATACAATTCCAATTTTAGTACTAAAACTGAATTTGGTTTGAGGAAAACAATCTGGGGTAATTGACGTTTATGGACTACTGTTAATTCTATATTCTGTCCATTTACGGAACTTATTTGAGGAAAAGAGACTCGTATTACCCCTTCATTTGGGTCACTACCTACCGTCAAAATTTGCTGTCAGACGCACCCGATCAGAGTTGCACACGAACCGCAGGTATATAAACACAGGCCATGTGAGAAATTTTGTAACGCCTGTTTCCGGAGTAAAACTTTGTGATTCTTTACAAGGGTATCCAAAATGCTGTTGTGCAAAAAAAATTAGGAATAATTTGCATTGTTTCACCATAAAAGTAGCTGGAGCAGACGAAAAAATTCTGTATTCGATCTCGGCAATAATTTTCAACTAAATGTTTGACAATTTTTGTGAGTAGTTGGTTTTTTCGGTGTATATTGTTTGTAATATTTACAGCTAGTAGACTTTGGTCTTTTTCCAATCAAATGCGGGGTTCACGTTATAACCGGGGCAGCTTGGGATACGTTTTGAAACCTAAATTCGCATTTGCCTGCTATTATCGTGAGTAGGTCACGTTTTGTTCTTTAATATCATGATATTGGAGGTATCAATGGCGGATACATGGGGGGACACCACGGCCGTGCCCCCCCAACAGCTTCTCGACAAAAAATATATGGAGTGTCAATTGCTGTTGTATGCTGTTTATTTCTCTGTTTTATACACAATAGTATAAGCAGCTTATAATAAACTGCCCTGTTATTTAAGTGCAGTCTCGGATGATTAGATGTTTTGTCGTCACTAAGCAGGGTGGCACCGAACCAATAATTTCACTACCTCTGAACCTTGATTCTGAAATTGTTTTCATACAGATAAAATATATATTCTATAAAATTAACAGTGGCCAATGCCAACAGTACAAGCCGAAAAATATGCAGGTAATAGAAACGTGTGAATTTTGAAATATCGAGAACAAAAATTTATTGAAAATAAACTGAAGTCCATAACCGCGAATGCTAAAACATTTTTCAAAAATAGCAGGAAGTTCTAACTCATTCAAACATTCAAAAACAGAAACAGATGTTACTGAAGCTGACTGGATTTTGTTTTTCAAAACTGAATTGGCTTCCGAATCCGATCCTTTAATTAAATTTGTGCCTGTTTGAAACCAAATCTGAACTTATGTTGCCACCCTGTTGTTTAGGTCTAACTGGGTTCATGCGTTAGTTTTATTTGTGATTCATCTCAATTGAACGAACGTAAAGAAGTCAATTTTATGGCAATAATTGGTGATTTGTGTGTGGGCCAAAAAAAGTTTATTCCTGTGAAATTTTGCCCCCCCCCATTTTGAGATCCTCGATCTGCCGCTGGGAGGTATTGTCTGCGAATATCATATGATATATTGTCAAATCTCTGCATCCTTGAGGTAGCATGCCCAAATTGTTCTGTAGAATATCACATGATACTATAATGTGAAATTTGAATTTTTGAATTAATTAAGCTGTGGTTGCAAGCGATTTTGTGACGGAAACGTTTTGCAGGCGTGTATTTGGTATTTAACCCCTTCTCACATTGAGTTGTCTATAGGCAACTCAGCGCAGTGTATATACGTTAAATAATATATATCGCACCGTGTTTAACAATTGCAACACATATACATAGTACTAAATCTCCACAAGACGTGAGAGCCTACTCGGGCTCGAGCGTCAAGCTCCTATAGCTGAGTGGTGATGGTATACGCCTCCCGCTCCAGTCACTGGAGTTCGAATCCTAGCATCAAAGTAGGTCTCAAAGGAAATAGAAAATATTCATGTGAGAAAGGGTTAAAGCACCTCTGTACCTTTGCCGTTCAACTTTCCACTCTTTTGTCAGCACCCAACGATTACACTGTCCCGATGAATCTCACATGATATTCCCATAAATATCCCACAGTATTACGTGAAATACCGTCCATTGTGCACACTGATCCTTTCAGAGCGGTGTTTTGTAAGATGTCATATGACATTCTAGTTGTCGGTTGACCCGATATGAGCCCAAATTTTAACGTTGACGTCGAATCAACATGGGACAAACAATGTCCCGCCTGCTCCGGGTATAACATGAATCCGACATAATCGGCAATATATTGTAAATAACTTTGACTGAACACAAAAGAAAAAATAAGTTGATTCGCTGGTAAACAATAAATATTCGCAGGCAAAGCGCGGCCCGGGTCAACGATTTTAACTAGCGTCAGTCCGAGTTCCAAGTATAAATCAATCGAGTTTTAACGTGGCATTCAAGCCCTGCTTCTTATCGGCTCAAGTTTAACACGAGATGTTTTTACTGTAGATACGATGCGTGCACACTAGAATCCGTAATTCACGAACATAAAAACTTCATGAAGCGTACTGTAGTGACCCGCACTCGAATAAGAAGGGGGCATTCATTTTGTGTCCCAATCAATACGAGTCCGGATCCCAAATATGAGTCCGTAAGCAAATAAAGTCACTAAATCCTAATTAGAGTTCATAAATGTCAATAACTCTAGTTGTAGTGCATAAATGATTCCAGAACCAAATGCAGTTGAGTTCGAAACTTTAAACCATACTTAGTTTTCAAAAACATTAACTATGACTCTGCATCACCGCCCTATAGCTTTTGCTGCAAGACAAATAAACGTTTAGTTTAACGGATAGTTACAGTACCGGATATATCAGTAAGGAAGAGTGGTGAAGGGTGGGTTAAAAATAAATAATAGTCCGTAACCGAATAATAGAGGGTAACATCTCGAGAGGCCAAATAAATATCAGTCTCCCCTCTCATTCGGGTCTCTACAGTATTTGTAAATTGCAAGTATATATAACTGGAACAAGTATACGAGTCGTAGTGGTACTACCAACGTATACTACCAGAGGTCTGCCTGTAGTCCCGACAGAAAGTCGACCTCGACTCCGCTATAATTTCTGCCAGAGTTTCCGGCGATGTCGTAAACGAAATTTAGCATAGCTGTACTGACCTCATTTGTTTTGTGCGTTTCCTATTAACTTTTAAAATTAAACACCATTTTAACTATCTAATTTTACCTCACGCACCCTGAGTACTTAAACGTAAATAGAGCAAAGTTCGAACCCGCTTAAAAATAGTAAACTGAAAATTTTTCGCTTAACCCTTTCTCACATGAATATTTTCTATTTCCCCTAAGACCTAATTTTTTGCTAGGATTCGAACTCCAGTGACTGGAGTGGGAGGCGTAAACCATCACCATTCAGCTATAGGAGCTTGACGGTCGAGCCTGAGGCGGCTCTCACGTCTTGTGGTTATTTAGTGCTATGTTTTACGTGTTTCAATTGGTAAACACTGTGCGATCAATATTATTTAACGTATATACACTGCGCTGAGTTGCCCATAGGCAATTCTATTTGCGAAGGGGATAAGGTACAGCTGAATTTAATACAAAATATCTCAAATACAAACAACGCTTTGAAGCAATGCGTCGTCCACAAAAGATGCCAAGCTTATGCAGCTTGTCTTTCAGGTCCTACGAACGTATTTACTTCAGTACAGTATAAATGAAATATGTTTGATTTCTTCATTCTACAATTCTGTTTGCCCAAAAATGGTTCAATTTGGAAAATTCTTGCGTATGGGCTCTATGCTAATTGGCGTACCTAACTAACTTTTTACTGTTCAAATTTCTAAACGCTATGTTTAATTTTTAATGTATAAAAATCCCAAAGCCAACAACACGTAAAAGTTTATAAAAATGTCATATTTAGCACGGGTAATATGCCAGTTAGCTAGCTATTCATTTGTCTATGTTGGAGGTTTAAAACAATTTAGATTTCACGCGCCCAAAAACTCTTTATGACTAAAATACAAACACATAGCAGTCTTAATAATAAGTGCAATAAAGTAAAAAGTTCTAATTTAGGTTTAACTAAACAAGCTAATATGCAAAGTAATTAGTTAATAGCTAACTTTTCATTTTTCTGTTTTGGAGGCTTATAAACAATTTAATCAGATTCGTCGCATCCACAAACTCTTTTGTATGGAAATTATATTGCTTGTAAAATCAGAGTGCAAAGCGGAACAGGATTATACCGAAATCGGAACTAGAAATTTTGTGACTGTACGGATAATTTGTATTGACAAATATAATGCTGATTTATGGTGTCTGTTGGCTGTCAACATTTTTCAAAAGGGTTGCATGAACAAGCTGGCTTTGATTTTTGGTTTTGTCAAACTAAACTACAATCAATTATTGATAAGTTAACTCATCGAAAACAATTTAATAGAGAAATAATGCAGACTTTTATGCAACGTACCACAACAAGTAAAATTAAAATTTCAAAGTTCCGATTCCGATCGACTGTGCAATCGGAATCGAAATCGAAACTTTTAAATAAGAATTCTAATCGGAATCGAAATTCCGGTTGCAACCTGCTTGTGAAACTAATTAGTGAAATAATGTAAAAAGTCCTAATTTAGGTTTAATCAATGATGCAAATTAAACATGTAGTAGTAAACAGTTTTGAATTTTAAACCCCCAATTAGAAGTTAATACCCCAGGGTAAGCTTTCAAACAAAGTTTCTACTCGAGGAATTTTTTGCAACAAAAAATTAACAGCATTTAAGCCTTTTAAAATTGATTTTCATATTGTTTACGAAACCTTACAGCATAAATTAAACATAAACAAGCAACGTACAAAACAATTATATCATAACCTGTTGTTACGTATGAATACTTCGAGCATGGTAAACGAAAAAATTCCTTTTTAAACGAAATTTCAGTACCGTCATTTTGCAACACAGCGAAATACATATTTAAACTTCGGCTAATTTATTGCGTGTAATGCTGCGTTCACACGCTCATTCAGGAACAAAAAAATCGAAAACAAAATTCATGTTATTACTAAGCATTTTCACAGTAAGGATGCTCAGAGAAATTTTTTCCGATGCAGCACAAAAATCTTACTTGCGGAATATAAAAAAATTCAGAACAAACACACAACCTAGGTTGACCATATCTATAACGTTGTACTTCTGTGCAATGATATTTTAACAAGGCTGATTACAAAAACTTTGGAAGTCTGAAACAGATAAAATAATTGAACTTCTTAATTGGACATTGAAATTTCCATTGGAGATCCATAACCATCAACTCTTGATCGACTTCCACCTGAGGTATCATGACAAAACCACCGCCACACCATATAATCTTCGCCAGCGATACATCGAGACTCAGTGCGTATACGCGATTCTTCGTCTTTGAGAAACGAAACAGCTTTGTCCCAGACTGCTCTTAGCCGTTCCCTTAAAAACAGAGTAACGCTTATATACAAATTAAATAGTGCTCGAGAAAAGCTTACCTAAAATATCAGTTCAATTACAAATTTTCACATCAAAGAAAGAAAACAAAACGCCAACCATTTTAGCAGTGAATCGAAACGAAGCACAGAAATTATTAATATATAAGCATAAACGGCTGTTTTAAATTCTAGCTGCCTGGCTGAACTTTTGATTGTTGAAATATTATTGGAAACAGCAAAAACTTTAAAAAATATTTACAGTACGTAAGAGCTTAGATTGAATTCATCAACGCATTCATAAATATTAAGGCCAATTTTTTTATTCACATACGGTGTACTTTCAAAATTGGTTTGTTATGTCCATGTCTATAAGGGCACAAAGTGTCATAATTTTCACATTTTTCGTAAACCAGAATATTACTGTATGCTTATTATTTACGGTTAATGTGAAACCGATGTATAATCAACAGCATCATGATGATTCCAATAGAATGACAAGAAGTACAAAATATGTACAATTAGGCTATAGGCAAAACATAGGGTTTTGTCCAAACTGCAGCAAATCACTTACCGGTCATCCCGTTTAATAAGTTGATCGCGTACGTGGGATATAACTAGAAAATCATCCCGGTGTCCTGTCGCACGACATTGCTTCGAATAGGAAGACACATAGTCTGGAAACATGCCAAAAATGAAAAGGTACCAAATATTAACTTAGGTTTGTAAAAAAGTTACCCAAAATTATAATATGCCCGGGGCTGCTTGCAAACTTCAACATCGACAGTGCAGCTGAAAACAAAGCACAAGCTTTGTAAATATTCTGGTTTGATACATGTTGGTAAAATAAATTGGAGGGTTTTTGGCAATCCAAAATTATGAAATCCCGGGTTCTTCACAATAGTTGCACTGCGGCTTTCTGAAACGAAGTTTTCATTGACCGTGAAAGTCCAGCAAAAGATAGAATAGGTTCAAACGCTGAGAAGATCACAATGTAAGGCAACATTAATACATTTTGATGTGATATTGCAAAGTTTTATAATACATACCTATAATTCTGTCTATCATTTCATTCACCATTGTTTCTTCAGCCATTTTCCTTCGGTACTGTTTCCAAATTAGGAACAATACAATAAAAATCAAGCCAAACGCTGCAACAAACCATTAAAACACTTTTTAAAACACAAAACAATAATGCTCGTTCATTAAGATGTATGGTACGACAATGGCTGGGTTTCTGAAACCGTACTTAATACAAACTAGTACTTGAGCATATACGTGATATATAAGTAATTACTTCACCATTTTGCCCTTTTTGAAAGCGTACTTAAGTTAAGTAAATATTTAAGTAGCTTATTATATTTGGTATATTACGGATTAACAGTTTAGACATACTAACCTTTGCCTAATGAAATTGTAGACTCACTGTGTCTTCTTAACATAAAGCAAAACAATTACATTCTTGTTATGACAATTGCTAACATTTCAGTGGTTTACTTGTTTTTGCTTCAAAAGTTAAGGCTCGAGCAATTACTTCAGCATAACATAAGTAAATACATAAGTAATATTTCAGAAAACTAGCCACTATGTTTAATTATTGAAGCAAATTAAAAATTTTACAGCGCGTCAGTTTGTACAAAAAGATATAAATAGCTACGTGGCGCGAAGAAGAAAAAAAATTGTTTAGTCGCTTAACTCAAATTTAGCAGTAATTGTATGTGTACAACCAAATTAATACAGCATACTGTAAGCAAATAAATATACGATTATTAATCACGATATATAACGGTTTACACTAAACTAACCAGCGAAAAATATGCCAAGCGGAAGCAGCATTTTGTTCCAAAGAAGTTCACACGTGTCAACGGCAGCCCCTAAGTCGAAATGATTGATATAGGAAAACCCACAATCTACTCTGGGTCGTGTCTACGGAGAATCTAATTCCCTGTCACAGCCAGCAAACAGCCACATGATGGCAGGGGTCATAAACAAATTTCCAAAAACCGCAGAGTGGCGATCTGAAGATTTTGAGGTATATCCTTATCGTTTGCAATTGATGTCTTAAGGGTATCAGACATTGGCAAAGGATATTTCTTAATTGTATCGTCAACGTGATTGGTGACTCCTAGAGAAACAATGTCAATTTTCATTTTCTAATTGCTAAATCTCATAATGTTAAAATTTTGACCTAATGCTAAAACACAAAATCTGCGCGTTCGTGAAATGAATACGCATTACCTTCCAATTCGAGCGTGTATTATTAAATGACGAAGCGCTTTGTATTATACCACAGGACAAAAAATGGAAAACCAAGAAGTTACCATAAGCAATTTTAACAAGGTGCGACATTTCTTGAGAGCGAACAGCCAAAATGTATCCAGAAGCCGCCAAGAACAACAATCCAATAAGCAATTTAACGGCCACGCTTGCAAATCGTGGTATCCGCACCGATTGCAAATTCCAACGGGCTCGAGCGCTAGTAATAAAGAAGATACGAACATTAGTACTGGGTTATTTCAAGTGGAAGATGTGGCCCCAATATCCGAGTTCACCAAAACCGGCAAATCAACCAGTCGACTCGTCGACTCCCTTCAATTATAGACTACAAGAATAGCATAGTAGATATTTTTGACAATTTTAACCAACCTGCTTTTATCTGGAACGAAATTGCGATAATCACTGATTTCTTTTTGCCTGCCTTGATTTCGATATCGCGCCATACTTGATGCACTGATAAACCGCTCGGTGTTCGTGTCTGAGACATGTACGTCACGCTTGGGCTCTCTGTTCTTCATCTCTGGATTTTGATCCCGCATTAAATCAAAGCCGGCATTGGCGGTAATTGACTCATACAACCGCGTAGACATACCTACCGCTGTTCCGCAAGCAGTTTTTGCGGCATTCTGAGCACCTTTCCAAGCGTTTTTTAGCCAACCAAAGTCATAAATGTCACCATATCGTCTTGACTCTTTATGCAATGCATAGTTTGTACGCGGTCCGTATGTTTGGCGCCCTGGTCCCACTGCAAAATGTGCTTGATCGTGACCGTAAAATCCGCTTCGCAGCGGCTGTCTTTGATAGCTGTTATCTTTGTCTTCAACCAGGTTGTACGTTATATCATAATTGGCCATCCTAGCTCTATCGGAATGTGCATTTCGAGAGCTATTTAACCTGAAATCACCCGCACTCCGCTTCGACTCGGATGAAGTATTATATTGCGATCCGGTTTCATGAGTATAACCAACATATGAATTGGGTAATTTGTGTTCATAATCATCGAAAGGTAAATAACTTCCTTCACATGGGGCAACTGATACTGACTGCGGAATTGACTTGCTAAGATAACGTTGACTCTGTGCTAATATAGAACGGTGATCATGCCATCGCAATGCAGCATCGTTTCTGTCAACATTAGATCCTTAAATTGCAAATGAAAAATACGTGATAAATAAGACTTTCAAAGCATGACTCCTAGATCCTATTTGCAAATAATTTAACATACACCCCAAAATGCATGCGTAGAATATATACATTCAAACGTTTTAAAGCACCTAATTTATCTTACATACATGTTTTTATCGTTTATTGTGAAAGTTATTCGCAAACTGGATATAAACTAAACAGATAAGTTTAATGGCCATACCGGTGCAGTGTCCAATAGCGGCATGTTTAAAGACCTTATGATGTCAATTTTTAACCGTTACCGAAAATAAAAATAAGATTTTTCTACCAAATCTTTGAATATTTTTCATTACTCAGCAATGTGGTTTAATTCATACAATTAAACTAATAAATCGCCGCCACACATCATTTTTATTTTATGATTCATTTGCGAACAGTGTAACAAGCGCAATGATTGAAAACTTTCGCAACTATCCCCAATTCTAATTATAACAAACGTTGCACACATGAAAATGAACATAAGCGGATTACATGCGACCGTCAGATCCAATGTTAATGAAAACATTACCAGGTGATCAAAGGATCTTTCACTTTTCTTGCGCTGTGCAAATTTTTTTACTGGTTTACTTCCTGATATTCACACCTAAGCTGAAGTGTAGTCCTATCTTTAAGCCGTCCATGTCATAATGTGATAAAATAATCACTTGGGCGGAACTTGAGCCTTCTATTAAAGCAGTCATGGCGTGAAGTGAAGTAAACAAGTTTCAAATACCCAATTTTAAATGGTTCGCGAATATACATTTGGTCCAAAATATGAGCAAAACATTGCTACGTCCTTTCTTCAACTCAAACTAGCTCAGCTAATAGCAATTGTTTATCGGTTTTTAACCACTTCAGCCTCGATTTGTAAAACCACCGATATGGCCTATCCCTGCCGTAGGGACGTACAACATCCAGAACTGAATTGTAAAATATTAGGCGGGAGCCAGACACTAGGTGGTGCATAGTATCTCAGTAAAAGTAAACAATCACAATTTATGCCAATTCCTAGTGTACCAGAACTGTTCTAGTGTTTGTTCCCCTCCTAGGTACGGTATACTTCATTATGTATTATAATTTCGCCCATAATGTTCCAATTCAGCGCTACTGCGTTATTGCAGATGCAAGTTCAAGAAAAAGCGTAGGTATATATAACTCAACAGTTCTATGATGTTCATTTTTCGTAGTTGGCGTTTATAGAACACGATTCTTTTCCCAAACAAAGTTAAGTTTAGTCTATTTATTGCTTTCTGAAATGTTAACCGTACATAGAAAGAACTCTATGATTTTAACCTGTTTCCTTCTTATCAAACTTGTGCTAAGCCATAGGCAGGGATGTGAGGTCTCGGTTCGGTCTCGGCAAGTCTCAAGTTTTGGCTGGTCTCGGTCTCTGCCTCGTTTTTCTTGAGTCCCGGTGATTTGTAAATCGAGAGTGAAAAATGATACATAATTGCAATTAGCTGAGCTAGTTTGAGTTGATGAAAGAACGCAGCAATGTTTTGCTCGTATTTTAGACAAGATGTACATGCGTTAACCACTAAAAATTGGGTACTTGTTTACTTCATTCAACACAATAACTGTATTAATAAAGTGTCAAGTTCCCTCAAAGTAATTATTTTACTACATTATGACACGGATGGCTTTTTAGGCTTACTCGGAAGCTTAGATATGGGATGTGGAAATAAAGTAAATATAATTACACAACGCAAGCAAAGTGAATGAGCTTTTTGCAGAGTTGATCACCAAGCACGTAATGTTTTACATTAATATTGGCCCTGAATGTCGCATATAACCCGCTTGAGTTGATTTTCATCTGAGCGCAACATCTGTTATAATTGGACTTGGAGATAGTTGTGTAAGAGTTTTCAATCGTTGAGTTTGTGCCACCGTTCCTAAGTGGTGTAAATAAAGCAAAAAATAAGGTTTGGCGGCCATTTAGTAGTTTAATTGTATGATTTAAACGGTATATAATTCAGAGCTGAGTTGATAAAAAATATTCAAAATTTTTGTTACAAAAAAACTTTATATTTTCGGTGATGGTTAAAAATTGATAAGAGACCGAGACCAAAAGCCTCGGTCTAGGTAAGTTGGGTCTCGGTCTCTTTCTCGCTTTTTTGACTGAAACAGCGGCTAAGCTTTGTAACGAAAAACGACATACTAGCTGCCGAGTATATAAACCTACTAAACTGAACTTTGCAACCATTTGCGAAGTTGGTACATTCTGTACTGAATAATTCAACCTAGCATATACTTTGGAAACGGCAAGAATGAAAAATACTGAATCACTTGAAACTTGAAAAGAACGTAAGACATTTTACCTGTAGTATGTTTGTTGATTTGCACATCATCATCATCATCATGATCAGCTATCTTCGGTCCAGGTCCAGTCATACCAGATTTCCCCAAACTACGACTATTCGGCGAAGGTTTGTTACTTGCAATTACAATAGGATTTGAACGCCTGTTATCGCTGTAGTTCGGGCCTATTCGAACAAACGAACTTTGTTTCCTTTGACTATTACCAACGGGTCCCGCAACTGTTGTCTGCTTCAATGACTTGCTGTCTTGTTTTGCTTTTGACTGTTGCTTTTGTTCTAAAATTCTTCACATAACGAAGTTAATGCAATCTGCATTATTGAGCTGCGAAACAATAATATTCTTTCCATCAGAATAGTCTTCAATGTATACAGCCAGTCCACAAACCAGGCAGTGACTGGAAAAAACAAGTGAATTTCTCCTGGAAATTGCAATGTACAACGAAATTTTGTTTAATCTCTTTAACTTAATACATGGAGCGTTAAAATTAAACTTACTTGTGCTACCACCTTTTAATATCATTTGCCTCTAGATTATTGCGTATTATACGGCAAGCGATCCATTGAAAAACAGAATATGCATATAGTGTAGCTTTCAATCCGCTGTAAACGTTATATATTTATCCAACTGAGATTTGCCATCCGATATCTTTTAGGTTTTATCGGATTATGAAAAGGATAAGCCGCTGTATTTTATTTTAGGTCTGATACAGTGCTTTAAGTCTAATACTTTAATGACTTATTATTTTAATATCCCAAAATTTTCATTTTCAACACCCGACTTAAACTTTGGTTCGTTGGATTTGAGTTGTTTGTGCCGTAAGAGAATAAAATATGCAAATTTGATAAATTGTTGAATAGCAAGATTCCAATTCAGCAAATTTACAATGGATCTGGTTTCACGCACTTTGATTCTGTAAATCAAGCGAATTTTGTTTATCTTTTAGCTTCTTCAACTTTTTTCTGTACAATTCCCTTGTGGTTTCTGTTATTGGTCCAACATTCAGGCCTTAAAATAATGACAGAATAGGTAGAATAATGAATAATATGTATGTACGTACGATATATACATACAGTACGTACGAGGGACGTAGCAAAGTAACTAATATTCATCATGGAAATAACTTTCAATACAGCTCCTCCCCCGATGGGGGTTGTAATGTTTATACACGATTCGCAATGTTATACAGGTGCGACCGGCAGGGATGGGCGGTCTCGGTAAAAAACCGAGACCGAGACCCGACAACCGAGGTCGGTCAACGAAAGTCTCGGCCTCGGTCAATTTTTGATCACTACCGAAACAAATTGCAATTTTTATTAAAGTAAATTAGTTTAATTCTTTTTTGAAGGTTTTTTTGCGGTTTCAAAGATATTTTGTGATTTTCTTAATATCTATCTACTCGTAAATATTGCGTAACCATATTCGCAGATTCACAGCGAAATTTTATTCAGCAGACATCACTTCCGAGACCGAGACTCCCATCATTGGCGACCGGTGATTGTTTTCCCGATACGGGATTGCGCGAATTCGCGCCGGACAGTGAATTTTTTACCAAAACCGGATTTTAACCGGATATAGCAACAAATTACAATTAACCGTGAGCATATATTTTCATTCTATTTCTCAGTTTGAAAATCTTAAGCTTCTTAACGTGCTAGGAAATGTAATCGGTGCATTTTGAATCTGGTAATAAAATAGGTACGAGCGTCTTATGCAGCTGCTCGCAAACTTAGGGCACCCAGACCAAACCCGGGCCTGTGCTCAACTGTTGGGCTCGCGAATTTAAGTGAACCCGACCCGTGCTTTGTTCAAATTTATGACCACCCCGTGGGTTATTTATAAATGTAACACAGTGGTATTGATGCAGTGTTTTAAATCAAATGGATAAGTGGAGTAAAGGTGTTGGAAGTCATCTACCAGAGCTATAAAATTTTTACTATGTTTCCAATATAAAAATGTGTGCACGAACAGGTGTAGAACGACAGTGACGAACGATGTGATGATAAGTCCAGCAAATATTTACTTTTCAGTTGTTCATGCGATTTCATTCGAATTTGTGCAATCTAGCGATTGCACACTTGTAAATTTCGCCTGCGGCGCTATTTTTGTGTCAAACGCTGTTTGCTTTTTCTGTAAAAGTTCCCTGTTTCTTTTTCCGATAACTCCACTATATTTTGCATGCTGTTATATTAAGTTCAAAACAAACGGTGCTCATAGCAGTTGCCAGCTTACAAATTATCATAGGAACATGAATAACATGAACACTGAAACAGATATATTGATTTAACGCATAGTTTATAATTATATACGTCGTACGTACATAAAATAAAACTGGGTAAAATGTGTATATATGGGTTGTGAAAATTTGCAGTTCCGACTCAAATGCAAAATTTCCTGTTCCAATTTCGATTCCGATACCAACTCAGCTCCACTTTGACCCTGCTGAGTGCTGAATAGAATAAGATTCCGAAATTTCGGTCATGCTTCATGCAACTACTATAATATGCACGTATGTACTTGGATTCATTTTTAAGTTATTCTACATTTAGAAAGCATTTTTTCGACTACATAGAAAGCATTTTTTCGACTACACGTGTCATTTTTGACGAAAAGATGTTAAAATATAGTTTAACAGAAATACGTATCCATTAGCCTCGGTTGACACCGGCAATGGTACAGGGGCCTTAGGCCACGGTGAAAATTACTGCCCTGGGGCAACTCTATATACGTACGTCGCATAAGTGCAATACAACCGTAGTCTACGTTATTTTAAAATGTTCAACCGTAACCTTATGAACCTTACGACAGTACTCTGATATGTAAGTATTTCATGCGCTGAATGGCTAAAAACAAAACTGTCTAAACATAACATACCCAGTTATGTAGTACGTACGTACGTCTATATAAAGCTTAAGTAAACTTGCCATATGCGAGAAGTGTCGATCGAAGTTCAGCATCTCCAACATCTGCCATTATTAATCAACGTATATATGTGTATTTAGTCGTAAAATGTTTATTAGATGTAAAGCCTTTAGATAACCTGCAAAACCTTTTCACTCAATTTGTTTAAGCTTAAAAAGCTGTCATATGCACGATATCAACGGTTCGCCGTGGCTAAATACAGGCGTTTTCAAGGGTTACGTAGTTGCCACTGAAATTAAGGTTATTCAAGGTCAATTCTACGAAAGGCGCAGGTGATACCTATTATAGAGGGTACAGACATCGTATTGGAATTTCTTAAGTGGAAAGCAATGGTAAATTCGTCAATTTCGGACGAAGACGCAGCATGCGAGCCGGCCTGTTCATTATAAGGTAATCAAGAGCTCGAACGAACAGGGAAAATTACTTACCAAATCATACTGCAGCGCTTTTTATAACAATGGGGCGTGTATGAGTTCTCAGCGCATATTTACATGAAAATTTTCACATAAGTATAACACTGTTGGTCAAAACGGCACAAGGCGGTCATTAAGACCCCTGTACGAAGTTCTGAAAAAGTTTTCAGAACCATATGGTCAAAGCAACAACTTATTATACCGATATGTGTTTGCTTGGATAACAATAATAGTTATATACTTTTTATACTTATCGTGCGCACATATACACAGTTCAATTTTAGTCGCAGTCTTCGGAAAACATTAATTCGTTTTGCTGCATGTTAAAATTCATACAGTGGCAAATTTTTTGTTCTCATTCCAGTATAAATCCGCTAAGAATTTGCTATTCACATTCTGCTTCTAATTCCAATGTCATTCAGTTCCATTTTGCTCTGCTTTTTGTATGCCAACGTCGTGAGAAATTTCACCGATTATAAGGTAAACATGAACTTGGACCTCAATATTCAACTCGTAGCTACAGAAATACATCTCTATTATGTGTAAAACTGTTTGTTACCGAACGTAAATAGTAAAAAGAACTTTCAAATCACTAAGTTGTTAAAGAACCTAGCTATGAATATATTGCTTTACAAGTACTAGAATGTGCGGCGTTGTGAGAAATCTACATTGAAAAGGATTTAGGACAGAATTAAAATGTTAACTTAAGCTTCAGAGTGAATTTTGCTTACGTGTTAGGCAGTTGGAAGCTTTTACAGCATTTGTTAAAAGTGTTGCGTTATCTTAATTTCCTGTATCGTCACTAGTTACTATTATAACGGGTTTATTGTCGACTATGAAAAAATAAAATTGTTTATTTTTGTTTAACACACTTTGCGCATAAATATTAAATATTATGCACATTTTCAAGTCAGTTCCATGATACTATGTAAAAACCAACATTGTAAACAAAAAACTAAAACATTGTGACATCATTCATTTTAATATTTGTAATCGTAGACTTCAATTCAAAAGTTTTAGCTTAAAGATGAAATGTTGCCTACTATCATCATTATGGTTAACGTCATGAATGAATCACCAGTTGAAACTACTTCGGTTACTGGTGTATTCTAGACAGCTCGTGTGGTGAGGTAAACGCTTCCGATGATCAGAGTTCCGTTGCCTTTTAGACTTTAGTGAAATCTTTCACTGAAGTATTAAATGTAAACATTTTTT